>BLSH010557091.1:315201-327418 GCA_018402905.1 Glandirana rugosa | reverse complement strand
AGAGACAGTTTCCAGGCTTAGCAGGATCCTACCCATTTCCAGACTTGGTGGTACACCCCCCCCCCCTCCCCCCATTTTCAGGCTCAGCAGAATCCTACCCATTTCCAGGCTTGGTGGGGTCCCACCCATTTCAAGGCTCATCAGGATCCTACCCATTCCAGAATCAGTAGGACCCCACCCATTTTCAGACTCAGCAAATTCCTTTTTATTTCCAGGCTTGGTGGGATCCTACCCATATCCAGTCTTGGTAGGAATCTACACATTTCAAGGGTTAAAATGGTCCTACACATTTCTAGGCTCAGCAGAATCCTACATATTTCTAGGCTTAGCAGCATGCTACCCATTTCCAGGCTTGGTGGGATCCTACCCATTTCCAGGCTCAGCAGGGCTTGGTGGGCCTACCCGTTTCCAGGCTAAGCAGGATCCTACCCATTTCCAGGCTTGGTGTTATCCCATACATTTCCAGGCTCAGCAGGATCCTACCCATTTCCAGGCTTGGTGGTATCCCACCCATTTTCAGGCTCAGCAGAATCCTACCAATTTCCAGGCTTGGTGGCATCCCACCCATTTTCAGGCTCAGCAGAATCCTACCAATTTCCAGGCTTGGTGGCATCCCACCTATTTCCAGGCTCAGCAGGATCCTACCCATTTCCAGGTTGGTGGTATCCCACCCATTTCAAGGCTCAGCAGGATCCTACACATTTCCAGGATCAGCAGGGCCCCACCCATTTTCACACTCAGCAGGATCCTTTTTATTTCCAGGCTTGGTGAGATCCTACCAATTTCCAGGCTTGGTGGGATCCTAACCATTTTCAGGCTTGGTGGGACCCTACCCATTTCCAGGCTCAGCAGGATCCTACACAATCTCAGGTGTAGTGGGTGCCTACCCATTTCCAAGCTTATCAGGATCCTGCTCATTTCCAGGTGTAGTGGGAGTCTACCCAGTTTCAGGCTTGGGTTAATCCCATCCATTTCCAGGCTTAATATGATCCTACCCATTTCCAGGCTTAATATGATCCTACCCATTTCCAGGCTTAGAGGGATTCTACCTATTTGCATGAAGATAAACACATTTAAGAATGTATAGAATGAGAAGTATGGAGTTTTTTTTTTTTATAAGAATCATACTTACCTAGTTGGATGCAGCATCGCTCGGCTCTCAGAGCTCCCTGACCAGAGAGCTGGTGACTGTCAGGCACCGGTTCTCTGCACTGACCACCCCCCCCCCTCCCTTCGCTCACTGGAGCACTGGGCTGTGGAGGGGGTAGGAGTGGCTGGCTCAGGCTCTCAGCAGCTCACTGAGAGGCCGAGCCAGGTGCCAGTCCAGGTGCATGTGGACAGATCCCGACTTCATTGTTGCAATCTTGCCCAAGCCTAGACCTGCTCTGTGATATCAGCCAACAGCGAGCTTTAGCCTGCTGTCTGCTGAAAACAGGTCACAGGAGTGCAGAACTAATTGCACTCCTGTGATCCACAGAAGTACAACCAAACTGGTTTTGGCTGTACTTCTTCTTTAATGAATACGAAGTTACTTTGGGCCGTCTTCAACACAGGGCAAAAGGGGCAGCTGCCCCGGGCCCAGTCTTTGTTGTGGGGCCCAAAGCAGCTGCCCCTTCAGCCCACGTGCCTGCAAATAGTTGATAAGTGGATTTGGGAGGGGGGTGGACCCAAGAAAATGTTTGCCCAGGGTCCAATCAATATTAAAGACGACAGCCCTGTTTGCGGTTTTATATTTTCACTGCTATGAGATGCTATGAGAGCACTGAATGTGTTCCTATAGTCTGGAGACTCCCCATACACGGGGCACAGTGTGCGTTTATTTGTTATTTCATGTGCACTTCTGAGCTCGGAGTCTACAGATAATTCAGGAAGGATTGTGTAATCTTCATTACGAAACGTCTCTCTTGGCTTTTGACCGAAGATTGTTCCATAGACGGAGATTAGGCCTTTATCTGACGCACGGTGATAACTTTCACAGAGCTGGAATTAAAGTGAATTTGGCAGCTGTAGGATGGCCTGATGGAGAGTTGGGAAAGACAGAATGAAAGGAGACTTGAGCAAAGGCTCTGCTTATAGTGTTAAAATCAGGACTGAAAGGAAAAATATTTTAAGAGGGCCCCTTTCAGGGCTGTAAATAGCAAAATGGGGACCTCCCTACTGTCACTGATCTGAAAGTATGTCTATATGGGGGAGAGGTAGCAGGAGAGCTGTCAGTATAGTCAGGACATTGATAAGGAGCTGTGCACAGACGTTTTCAGGGAAGAAGAGGGGCATCAGTACAGGGAATAAACTTTAACCTTCATTTTCTATCTAACTGCTCTGTCCTCAGTAGTTTCCAAGGCTTTTTCAGCATCTCAGATCTCAGGGCCTATATTTGATGTCCTTTGAACCCTCAGCAAACAAGTGCTGAAAGAGGTAATGCAATAGTCAGTAAGAAAAAAAAATGAGTTGTAGCAATAACTATGACCATCTTATCAGGGTGGGGACATGGGGTGGGCAGGAGGGGCCACTGCCCAGGGCACAGCAGAGCAAAGGGGCAGAGAATGGACACTCATTCTATGGCATGCATTAACAGTGGGGGAGGGGGTGCAGTTCCACAGCCCTGGGTGCTAGATGAACTTGTCCCGGTACTGCATCATATTATGTTATAATATGGAATAATAGTTAGTACTCCTACACACAATTACTCTATAATTGTAATAACCTGTTTCCCCGAAAATAAGCCCTACCCAGAAAATAAGACCCAGCGTTATTCGGGGATAGCTGCAATATAAGCCCTACCTCGAAAATAAACCCTAGCTAAAGTCGTTGTAAAAACATGTAATCCGTTTTATAAGAAGATTATATAATAAGCAGTGTGTCTCCTTAAGTAACTTTATTGTGGAAAAAAAACGTATTCACAGCGCTGCTGGGCACTCACATGACCTTCTCCTTTCCTCCCTGCTGACATCAGCAGCCCTTCCCTCTGCAGGCTGATGTCAGCGAGGACCTCAGCCTCTCCCTCTGCAGTATTCGAAGCAGGCAAGAAGAGCTCCGACGGGTCACGTGAGCGCCCAGCGGCGCTTTGAAGGATCAGGATATTTTTTTTTCCAGAAGAAGATGACACGACTATATTTGAATAAATGTAGATTATTGTACATACCATAAATAAATAAGACATCCCCTGAAAATAAGCCCTAGTGTGTTTTTGTAGCCAAAATTAATATAAGTTCCGGTCTTATTTTCGAAGAAACGCGGTACAAACTTCTTTAACCACTTCCCGCCCAACGACGTCATATGATGTCACAGACTTTGAGTGGGGATATCTGAATGATGGGTGCAGCTACAGGCACCTTTCAGATATCTTCTTTTAGAGCCCGTGATTCCCTGCACCATAAGACCTATCATATTGGCTGTTTAGCCGCTTGATCATTCTTACAGGCAGCTGGAGGGGATACCCCCCCTCCCGGCGCCCTCTGGTGCTTCTCCCGTCTCGCCCGTACGATCAGCGAGAGGGAGAAGGAATTGCTCCATGACGGAAGTTTACGATAGAGCATCCGGTGGGCCAGATGGCCCCCGACGTCTCTATGATCTTTCGGTGGCCGGGCACAATGTTATGATGTCACGCCCGGCCTCTGCATTTGGGAAGCCAGGATCGTTTTTTTTCCCCAGCCTAGAGTAGAGATGTGGGGACTTCTTGACCCCAGATCTCACTGTAAAGAGGACCTGTCACTCACTATTCCTATTGCAAGGGATGTTTACATTCCTTGTAATAGGAATAAAAGTGGTAAAAAAAAAGTGTCAAAATAGAAAAATAAAAGTGAAATAAACAATAATAAAAAAAAAAATTAAAGCACCCACGTCCCCGCGTGCAAACGTGAACGCATACGTAGGTCACCATTACATTTGTAAACGCCGTTCAAATCACACGTGTGATTTATTTCCGTGATCATTAGAGCAAGAACAATAATTCTAGCACTAGACCTCCTCTAACTCTAAACATGTAACCTGTAAAAATTTTTAAAGCATCGCCTATAAGGAATTTTTAAGTACCAAAGTTTGGTGCCATTCCACGAGTGTGCACAATTTCAAAGCATGACATGTTAGGTATCTATTTACTCGTCGTAACATCATCTTTCACGTTATGCAAAAAAATTGGGCTAAATTTGTGATGAACGCTGCCCTCCTCACCGATGGGTAACCGGGGACCCCCTTGATCACACACCGCACTTGTCACTAACGTAACAATACCAGTCTCAGCTGCTTTCCGTACAAAAATTCTCAAGCTTGCGGGACCACCGTCTAAGTACCAGCCCCCTGAGAGCGATCGTTACCGCTAATTCAAGCAATTAACCCTTTCTCTGCCACCACTAACCTTTCATCCGGAGTGCTAGGTCTCCTACAATTAGCAATACCAATTATGATTTTAGAATAACCACCTGTAACACACGCTGTCACCACAGACAGGGATATTCAGATGAGTTATCCTAAACAGTAGCGTTCTTCAAAGGAACAAATTCATTATAGCTTGCATTAAGAGCTTTAGGGACAAGATTAACACTTTTCAGAATAAGGTTTAATAATGAAAAGGTCAAAATTGGTGCAGTAAAATAGTAACAGAAAAAAATGGTGTTACAAAGCAATTAGAGACATAATATACAGCAGCAAAGAGAGAAGACAGAATGGGAGGGGAAAAGTTACTTGCATTTAAATATCCGTGATCAATCAGAGATTCGTTGATGAGTCCACAGGTTCTCGGATGTTCGTTCTTTGATGTCCGGTCTATTCCCTTTTTCTCCGAAGGCCAAGGGGTGGGGGCCATATGCCCCTGACCACTCACATGGGTAAGTAGGGTCCGTGGGCTGTCCAGGGCGGACCGTGGAATAACAACATTCTCTAATATGCAATTTGCAGTATAAAAACCATATCTCGGGATGGGATTATCGTGCAAACCCCACATTAAGAGTTTCAAGTTTGGCAGGCACCATGCATTAAAATAAGTCTAAACACAACAGGCTTGTCGCTTTCTGTGACCCTGGGAAGAGGATAAACTATCAGTGAGTTCCCTTATAATTGAATTCATTGACTTTTGGGTTAGTTTTAGTCGGGATGAATTTTCGATTTCAGATATATACTTTTTATTAAAATTTCATCATGTTATCGTCATTATCTGGTGTTATGAAATGTGGGTAAAATTTTTACCTTTAAGATTGGCTGAGGTCTCTGTGATGTCACAGCTGCCTAAGGGGGTAGGTTTACGGCCTTCCCTTATCATCCAAGCCTCCTGTGCTGTCTCTTAATGGATCTGATTTATTGGTTTATGATCAGGCCTAGCAAACCATCTCCAGACTTTTTGGAGCCTATAAATTCCTAAGTTGAGGGGAGGGGGGATGAGGAGTGAGGGGTTTTGTCCTACGTTAGAACTGTCATGGCGTACTTGTGACAAAATGGTGGAGTTTTGTGTGTCCAGGACATGATATCATTACAAAATGTACTTTTTTTTTTTTAATGCATGAAACATTTTTTTTTCCCAAAAAAAAACGTGTTTGAAAAATTACTGCGCAAATACCGTGTGAGATAAAAAGTTGCAACAACCACCATTTTATTCCCTAGGGTCTCTGCTAAAAAAACAAACATATATAATGTTTGGGGGTTCTGAGTAATTTTCTAGCAAAAAAACTATGATTTTTACATGTAGGAACGAAGTGTCAGAATTGGCCTAGGTAGCAAGTGGTTAAACTCAGTTTTTTTTTGCAGAACTACAAAATGCTCTCAGATTTTAGAGGAGACACTCTGGGGATTTTACAGCCTGAGGAAGACTGCTTTAGGCATACAGGGTTAATTTCAGTGCTGGCCGGGATGATAGGGCAACGTGAGGGTAATACATTTATACTGCTAAGGCAGCTAAATACATTTTCTTTACTGTCCAGCTTGCAAAGGGGGATCTGTGACTTGAGACAATGATTATGAAGTTCCATACGTCTGACATAGGCAATTCTTGATTGAATGGGGTACGGCGTAATATTTTTTAACAACAACCTTACTAGGGTTGCCACCTTTTCTTCAAGCCAAACCCGAACACTTTAGCAACGCACAGCAATTTGTTTTTATAGTATAAACTATACATATATTTTGCAATTAATTAACATTTCTAATCATATGAAGTTAATCACAAGAGTCGCCTTTTATATCGGAGTCTACATAGTTCCCCTTTTACATCTGAATCTGTAGAGTTCCCCTTTTACATTTGAACTCGCATAGTTCCCTTACACTGTAAGGGGGAACTCTGCAGACTCTGATGTAAGGGAGAACTCTGGGGACGCTAACATAAGGGATGCTCTGGGAACCCTGATTTAACCACTTCCGGACCGCCGTACGTCGTTTGACGGCGGTACTTTGAAGTGGAATACCGTTGTTATGGTAGCAGATAGCTACCATAACCACGGTATCTTTTTTTTCAGCAGGAGATTCCCTGCAAGATAAAAGTGGTCTTAGCGGCGGATTCGCCGCGAGATCACTTTTAGCAGCGGCGGGAGAGGTGCCCCCCCCCCCCTCCCGCTGCATTCCGGTCATCTCCGCCGCTTACCGGACCTGCCGGTGGAGAAGATCGGGTCCGTCCCCCCCCCAGTGTCCGTGAGCCGAGTGAGCGGCTGAAGCCGTTCACCCGGCTCCATAACATGGCTGGGCGGAAGCTACGTCACAAGTCGCTTCCGCCCAATGCTCTTAAAGGGGACATTTTTTTTTTCCCCCTGCCATTTTTTTCAAAATTTTTTTTTTTTTTTTTAATGCATTTTAGTGTAAATCTGAGATGTGAGGACTTTTTGACAGCAGATCTCATATTTTGGAGGTCCTGGCATGCTTTTTTCTATTACAAAGAATGTTTACATTTCTTGTAATAGGAAAAAAAGTGATCAAATTTTTTTTTAAAAAAAGAAAGTTGTAAAAATAAAAATTAAAAAGTAAAATAAATAATTAAAAAAAAAAATTGAAAGCGCACCGTCCTTGCGAGCTCGCGCGCAGAAGCGAACGCATACGCAAGTCCCGCCCACATATGAAAACGGTGTGCAAACCACACATGTGAGGTATCGCCGCGATTGTTAGAGTGAGAGCAATAATTCTAGCCCTAGACCTCCTCTGTAACGCAAAAATGCTAACCTGTAGAACTTTTTAAACGTCGCCAATGGAGATTTTTATGTTGCAAAGTTTGTCGCCATTCCGCGAGCGGACGCAATTTTGAAGCATAACATGTTGGGTATCATTTTACTCGGCGTAACATTATCTTTCACAATATGGAAAAAAATTGACCTAACTTTACTGTTGTCTTATTTTTTAACTAAAAAAAATGAATTTTTTCAAAAAAAATTGCGCTTGTAAGACCGCTGCGCAAATACGGTGTGACATAAAGTTTTGAAATGGCCGCCATTTTATTCTCTAGGGTCTTAGAAAAAAAATATATATAATGTTTGGGGGTTCTAAGTTATTTTATAGCAAAAAAAAATGTTTTTAACTGATAACCTCCAAACTCCATAAAGAGGCTCTGTCTTAAAGTGGTTAATTAAGGGGGAACACTGAGAACTCCGATGTACGGAGAGGACTCTGATATAAGGGGGAACACTGTGGCCTCTGGTGTAAAGGGGAACTCTGAGAGCAGTCAGCACCTCTCACCCAGATGTATCTCAGACTGCTGGACTTCAAATTTCCCACCCCCGCTTTCCTTTTTTGAGGCACAGCGCCAGGGATTGGAATGTGGGCAGACACAGAGGGGTAGGGGCAGGAAGAAGAGGATCAGATTGAGCCCTCTCTCCTGTGTGTGTGTGTGGAGGGGGGGTGGTTAGTGCTGGCTTTGGGCAGTGTGAAAGAGAGTGTAACAGACACTCTTGGCTTACACAACTGCAGCCAGCAACCCTGCTAGGAAGCCATAGTCCGGTCTGAATAGTGTGTCCGGGTTTCAGCTTGTCTGAAACCCGGACGCATGATGCTAAACCCGAAGTGTCCGGGTGAATCCCGGATAGGTGGCAACCCTAAACCTTACCCTATCCCTTGCTCCAGTGCTGTTCTCTTCTGCCCAAAGCTCTGGGTTGTGGATGGGCTGGGGTAGGGGGTCTCTCGATGTCATCACATGCAGGGCAGGGCTATCAAAGTGGAACTATACTCACCTGTGGCTGTTCTCCATGCTGTGACCCCCAAGAGCTCCCCACCGACCACTGACATCTTCAGCCCGAAGTCAGGGCCTTCTGTCTGCATGGGCACTCCTGGGTCCTGCACAGGGGCCCCAGGTGCATGGAGAGACCCCATGATAATCTTGTATTTCTTTTTTTTTTTTTTTCCAAATCAGTTTTATTGAAATACTGCAAACAGTATACACAAACCGAAATACTGAGCGTTGTTGGATATACAATGTTACAATAATCTTGCATTTCATCACAATGGTCAACTGTCCTAGATTTGCTGGGACAGTCACGCTTTTTTCTAAGCGGTCCCAGAATGACCACATTCCAGAACCTGTAATGTAACTTATGGCATGTTTTTTTTATTGTTTAAAATCAATTTTATTGAAAGTACTAATAAATATTCAATGCTATCAACTATTTACACGTTAATTCTTGAGAGTAGTTGTGTAAATTGGGGAGGCTGGTAGGGGCCCCAGTGTATTACTTTGCCCAGGGGCTTATTATGCTATTAAGATGGCCCTGCCCGGAGGCTTCCGGGTATCGATCCCCGGCCATTTTAACTGACTGGCCCAGAATGACACCAATCCCGCACCTGCACGGGAGTTCTGTCATTCCGCATTGGCAAATTTCAACACTGATCTGTGCATGTGCAGCTCAGAGTACAGCGTGGACAGGTAGATAAGGGAAGTGTAATGCAGAAAAAAACATGGTATATCTCTTCTGCATTAAAAATCGGGCCTGCCCATCATTTTTTATTTTTTAATTACATTTCCGCTTTAACCCTGCATTTTGTGTAAAGAATATGGGGAGGGGCCTGAAGCGCCATAGAGAGGTGGCAGTGCTGAACCGGCCGCACAGCTGGAGGGACCTTGCTAGTGCCATGAAGTGTTAGGCTAGGTGCACACCATACCGGTACAAGAGAGGCCGCTCATTCCCATGCGTCACATGTAGGGCAGCCCATTCATTTCAAAACCCTTTTTCAAAATTGCGCCGTGGTACTGCATGGTTTGATTATTACTATTATACAGGATTTATATAGCACCAACAGTTTGCACAGCGCTTTACAACATTAGGGCAGACAGTACAAATACAATGCAATACAGGAGGAATAAGAGGGCCCTGCTCGTTAGAGTTTACAATCTAGGAGGGAGGGTCAAGTGATACGAAAGGGTAAAGGGTTTGATGTGCGTGAAAACATGCATGTTAGCAGATGCAATGGGGTGCCATTAATTAATGGCACTGATGCGCGTCTGCTAAAAGGCAGCACATTTTTGTACGTGACGACGTGCGATTTTCCCAACACGCATGAGGTGTGAACCTAGCCTTTCACTTCAATCATGCCCCTCTAGAATAAACAAGCATTTAAACTCTTGCTGGGAGTTCCGCTTTCAATAGCCTTAAAAGCTATGTAGGGCCCCTTCCACCACCAGCCCCCATAGCAGCCAGCCCCTTCGCCTTCTGCTTTTAAACATGCAATAGACTAATTTCACAAAGGTTTAGCACAAAGATAAGGATATTTTAACCATGTGACTGTAATTTTCAAATCTCATTGGACATAGCAATGTGCGTCCAGTGCCAGGACAAGGTCATCCAGCACTCAGGGCAAAGATGGCAAACTGTACCACCCCCATTACATGCAAGCTTAGGGGATCCTACCCCCAGCAGTCATGTGCTTGTCAATAGAAGGGTTTTATATTAAGAGTGGAGTATATGCAAGAACTGAGGCTGTGCATGGTGGGAGACCCCTGTGGCAGAGAGGAGAAAGAGAGCATAGCCAGCCTCCAGCCTCCTGCCTCTCTACCACCCTCCTCACTGCTTGCAGCAGCTGACAGGAGTAGTGATGCCACTTTCATTATTCCTGTTTGTGACCATAAGGCAGGGACGTCAGACCATAATGCCACATTTACATAAATCTAGCAAAGAAAGTATCCCAAATGTTGCACACCAACATGTCTGAATCTCACTTGAATGAAAGCAGCCTCAGCCCAGCTCTGTCCAGGCCACACTCTTGACACGTTTCGCCTCACCCACTGGGCTTAATCATGGGCAGGGCAAAACGCATTGGCGTGTGGCCTGGGCAGAGCTGAGGGCTGAGGCTGCTTTCATTCAAGTGAGAGTCAGGCATGTTGGTGTGCAACATTTGGGATATTTCCTTTGCTGGATTTAGTGTACTGAGCCGGAACGAGTTCTCCCCAGGCAGCACCCACAGTGTGAGCCACCGGATTGGGGCAAGGGAGCCTGGAGGGGCACCTTTAATTTTCTGAAGTGGGCCCTTTCACATGGGCATAGCTGCTGACTCATGATCTGCACTGGATAACTGGATAACTTTCTCAGCAGAGGCCTGCCTGCTCACCTGTTTGAAAAAGCTCTTTCCAACATTAAGGCCTCATACACACGGGCGTTTGTGAAACAATAGGCAAAACGTTGGGTCCGACATTTTGGAAAAATCTGCGTTTTTACCGGCGTTTTGCATCGGTGTTAGTGAGCGTCGGCGTCAATAGGCGTTTTTAAAAAAAAAACAGTCCTCTGCTATTTTTCAACCTAAAAACGTCAGCGTCAAAAAACGCCCGTGTGTATGAGGCCTAAAGTGTCGCAGAATTTCTTGTGACCGGGTGTCAGTTCAGCTGTCATTGTTATAAAGGGAAATTTAGGGACGAACGGAAGAATCTCATTGGCTGTTATGGGCCATGAGAACACTTATCTAGTAAGATACTGAACAAAAAAATGAAGGCGATATTGCTTTAGTTGCCTGTAACAGCGATTTTGCATCCTTCCTACCTAGCATTCTGTGTCATGGGATGTGACATCTGCTGGTGTGGTAAAGATCAGCCTTTTGGCCCTTAGCACAGTTAGGATGACAGTCGCAGTTCTCTCTGATGTTTACCAGCTCTGAGGCCTCTCTACAACGTGTCTGAGAATTCACAGCTCTCTGCAGCAGAATAAAAGCAGAGCGGCTTGCTTTAGACAACCCTGCATTCTGAGAATTTCCCACGATGAGCTGTTCTATTTCCCATTATATACACAGTACAGGGAGATAAGTTTTGTTTGCCAGAATAAAATCTCTGGGGGACAGAAATAAGTTAACGCAAAACCTCCATTGGCCCTCTTATCAATGAGGCAGGATACAGGAAACAGATGTCGTTCCTTATTTACTAAAGTGTCTGAAATGCAACTGTGTGTTCTGCCCTATAACAGTTAATTGGATGATGGTTGTTTAGGTGTTTTTAGAAGTCATTGATGACTAGACGTCCAGACGTAAGTTTTGCAACGTCGGTATAGTTCTGTTGACTTGACAAAATCACTATGACTAGTTTGCTAGCTAAATCATTTTTTAAAAAGAAGAAGTCTCACTTTCATTCTTGTTAATGAGTTCTGTTGCCAGGGGACAAAGTACATGTAGTATTTTGCCCCATCTTCCTATGTGCTCTGTTGGGTTACGGTGAGGTGGAAAAGGGTGCCCCCTCCTCTGCCCAGGTGTCTTTACACACCTTCCGTTCCTTACTTGGTCTCCTCTGGTGCCTTTACACACCTTCCCTTTCTTAATTGGTCTCCTCTTGTGCCTTTACACACCTTCCCTTTCTTAATTGGTCTCCTCATGTGCCTTTACGCACCTTCCCTTACTTACTTGGTCTCCTCTGATGCCTTTACACACCTTCTCTTTCTTACTTGGTCTCCTCTTGTGCCTTTACACACCTTCCCTTTCTTAATTGGTCTCCTCTGGTGCCTTTACACACCTTCCCTTTCTTACTTGGTCTCCTCTGGTGCCTTTACACACTTTCCCTTCCTTGCTTGGTCTCCTCTGGTGCCTTTACACACCTTCCCCTCCTTACTTGGTGCCTCCTTAAAGAAGAGAGACCAATTAAGGAAGGGAAGGTGTGTAAATGCACCAGAGGAGACCAAGTAAGAAAGGGAAGGTGTGTATCCACGCATTTCCGTGGTCTCCTATGATTCATTCTTTCCCTTCCACACATTTCCGTGGTCTCCTCTGTTTCATTCTTTCCCTTCCACACATTTCCGTGGTCTCCTCTGGTTCATTCTTTCCCTTCCACACATTTCCGTGGTCTCCT
>BLSH010557091.1:274257-289132 GCA_018402905.1 Glandirana rugosa | reverse complement strand
TCCCCATCAGAGTACCCCTTACATCAGGTGTCCCCATCAGAGTGCCCCTTTACATCAGGTATTCCCATCAGAGTGCCCCTTACATCAGGTGTCACCATCAGAATGCCCCTTTAGATCAGGTGTCCCCATCAGAGTGTCCCCTTTACATCAGGTGTCCCCATCAGAATGCTCCTTTAGATCAGGTGTTCCCATCAGAGTGTCCCCTTTACATCAGGTGTCCCCATCAGAATGCTCCTTTAGATCAGGTGTTCCCATCAGAGTGCCCTTTACACCATATGTACCCATCAGAGTGCCCTTTACATGAGGTGTCCCCATCAGAATGCCCCTTTAGATCAGGTGTCCCCATCAGAGTGTCCCCTTTACATCAGGTGTCCCCATCAGAATGCTCCTTTAGATCAGGTGTTCCCATCAGAGTGCTCTTTACACCAGGTGTCCCCATCAGAGTGCTCCTTACATCAGGTGTCCCCATCAGAATGCCCCCTTACATCAGGTGTCCCCATCAGAATGCCCCCATCCGAATGCCCCTTTAGATCAGGAGTCCCTATCAGAGTGTCCCCTTTACATCAGATGCCCCCATCAGAGTCAACCAATCTCCCTAGTCAAGCAATGCTGTGCCAACAGGGGCACCCATGGCTTCTATTTCACATGATTCAGCATGAGTCGTCCGAAATGTGAGCAGTGTATGGCAGTAGATCTGTCATAGGTGTTTTGGTTTCATTCACTGAAGGACACAGCTGAGATCTTGGATCTCTGATTCTTGGGTTAGAGCGCCACATTCAGGAGTAAGATACCAAACACAAAAAAACAAAAGCACAGCCTATTGGTGGCCCCTGACATGGTAACTTGAACCTCTTCCTGCTGCTGAACTTCCCTGCAGGGCTGCCCTGTCCTCTTCCTGCTGCTGAACTTCCCTGCAGGGCTGCCCTGTCCTCTTCCTGCTGCTGAACTTCCCTGCAGGGCTGCCCTGTCCTCTTCCTGCTGCTGAACTTCTGACATTGTGGGGGTTAATAGCTACAGGTCTCCTGGCTCAGCTGCACTAAAGCTGGATAAACACGCCCCCTCCTGCCTTTCTCTCCTATTAAAAAGGTTATTTCACTGATTGCCTGAGTCTGATCAGTCAAATTATTCTCTCCTCCATTCACAAATTATGAAACAGCCAATGGGGAACTCTTCTCATTGCCCCCCCACCTCGCGGCCTTCCACAGCTTTCCCGGGATCTCCCATCCCATCCTGATCAACCAGCCTGAACTTCCCCCGGCTGATCATAGAGCCCAACAAAGACCGTATCGGCTTTACAGTATATACATATAGTAACCCGGAAGCGGCAACGTCACATTACTTCCGGGTTATCCAGATGTAAATGGCTTCATTTTTAAAACATGAAAAGCATTTGATCTCGCCAATCTCGGTGTGATCAAATGCTTTTAAGTGCAGAGGAGGGATTTGGGGTCTTATAAAGCGCAGATTTCTCCATAAAGAGGACCTGTCACTGCCTATTGCTGTCACAATGATGTTTACATTCCTTGTGACAGCAATAAAAGCGATAAAAAATAAAAAATTAAAGCAACAGGGTAAAAATAAAAAATTGAAAAAAACACATTTTTTTTAACCTATTGAGCCCCGGAAGGATTTCACACTTTAGGACCAGAGCACTTTTTACGATTTGGCACCGCGTCGCTTTAACTGACAATTGCGCGGTCGTGCGAAATTGTACCCAAGCAAAATTTGCGCCCTTTTTTTCCCACAAATAGAGCTTTCTTTTGGTGGTATTTGAGCACCTCTGTGTCATTTCTGATCATCGCTATAAACAAAAGAACGACAATTTTGCATAAAAAAAAAAAAAATTCTTACTTTTTGCTAAAATACAAATCCAAAGAATATATAAAAAAAATTTTTTCATTGGTTTTGGCCGATTTGTATTCTTCCTCATATTTTTGGTAAAAAAAAAAAATTATGATCTGCGTTTATTGATAGGTTTGCGCAAAAGTTGCCGCGTTTACGAATGATGAGAATTCATTTATGGGTTTTTTTTTTCTAGTAATGACGGCGATCTGCGATTTTTTGTGGTACTGCGATATTGTAGGGGACATGTTGGACCATTTTGACACTTTTTTGGGACCATTGGCATTTATACAGCGACCAGTGCTATAAAAATGCACTGATTACTGTGTAAATGCCATCGGCAGTGAAGGGGTTAACCTGGAGGGGCGTTCTAAGGGTTAACTGTGTTCCCTCAGTGTGTTCTAACTGTATGGGGGCTGGGCTGGCAGGGGGAGGGGAGTGATCACGGCTTCCATATACAGGAAGTCTGTGATCACAGCCCTTCCCCCTCTATGAGAACGGAGATCCATGTTTACTTACACGGTCTTCCGTTCTTTCACTGTGGGGGGGCCATCGCGGGTAGCCGGCGGCACTCAAGTCCGCCCTATCTGATCCCTGGCCCCCCGGGAACACAGTGAGCACGCGAGTGCGCCTCCGGCGGCGCGTGCGCGCTCACAGTGCGGGATCTCGCAGCCGCCGTCTTATGACAGTGGTTTGCGATATCCAACCACTTTGTCACCATCAGACGCCCGTCGGCGGTCGGCAAGTGGTTACAGCGCCCCCGTCCTCGTACTCAAAGGCAAACGCACATGTCGGTCCCATGCGCACGCATACAGCGATCGTCCCACACATGTGAGCGAACGCGAACACCACAGACGTCAGAAGATGGGCAGTAATTTTAGCATTAGACCCCCTCTGTAAATCTAAAGTGGTAACCTGTAAAGGCTTTTAAAGCGTCTCCTATGGATAGTAAAGTTTACGCCGCTGCATGGGCATGTACAATGTTAAAGTGTGACATGTTTGGTGTCTATTTACTCGGCATAATGCCAACTTTTATGTTTTTCCAAAAAATTTAGTTATGTATTGTGATTTTTTTGCATTAAATTTTTAAAAAGTGTATTTGTTCCCCAAAAAAATTGCGTTTGAAAAACTGCTGCGCAATTACCGTGTGACATAAAAAAATATATATAATGTTCGGGGGTTCTAAGAAATTTTGTAGCAAAAAATACTGATTTATCCATGTAGTCATGTGCCCCCTTGGAAGTGGCTGGTAGTTGTGGTCCACCTGCCCGCTGCCTTCAATCACACAATTTCCACACACCCGCAGTCACTGAACAGGCCGGTACTTTGCTTTGTTGTTTTATTTAGGGGATAAACTTGGGTATGGATAGTTATGACTGTGGGATGCCCAAAGATGAAATCACGGGACCTTCTATATACACCAACTGTATATACACTCCAAACTTCCTCCAGCACTGATGCTTGCTGACCGTTACTCTCCTTCCCTTCTCTCCTGCACAACACTTGTTTCTTCACTGTTATGCCCGAAAAGGAATTTATCAGGCCTCCATTTCCTCTTCCTCCACCCTAGCTAGCACATGGCAAGGCCTGCACTGTGTCAGCAGGACCTCTGGACCACCCGTTGTGGGCAAGGGCCACGGGCTCCCATTTGTGAAGCCAAAGGCCCTCAGAGTGTAGCTAAGTACGTTGGTGCTAGTTGGGTATTGATGGACTACTGCTCCCAGCTCATCCTCTTCCAGGCCGCTCCAGCCTACCTCGCTGTCCAGTGACACTACTTCCCCTGACTGGCTCCTCTGACCTCCACAGATTGTCCACTGTCTCCACCCAGCCTGCTCCAGCCTTCTCATCCAGCTCCCGGGGTCTGTCACTCACAGAAACCGGTGGATCCTTTAAAGCGTCTTTAATGTAGCCTCTCTGCTGCTCTCCTGCTCCCTTGTGCTGCTCCAGGAACTGACTCCACTCCTGGCTGCACCCGAGCCTCCAGGCCTCAAGGTCACCCCCCCCCCCCAGACTGGGGGCTCCCTCCCGGGTGAGGCCTCCACAGCACCTCTGCTACATTCTCCACACTTCCACCTGACACTCTCCTCCCCTCTGCTGGCAGATCACTCTATTTAAAGGAGGCCTGCCACACTGCCAATCCAAACTGTGGATTGGTCAGGGCTCCTTGTCATACATCAGAAAGTGACAACTCCTCATCCATCCCCTTTTCTAGAGCTTTCCAACTCAAAAAGGGAGGAGTATCCAAGGGGTGTTCCTTCCTGCAATCTCCAGCCTCCCTGGGACACTCCCCCACCCAGATCAAAACATTCAGGCCTGCACTTATTGTTAGGCCTGACTAAATTTGCCTCTGCTAGCAAAAATCTACTCCAAAAAAACACCTATTACTATGGGGGCGCTACACTCAACCCCCCCCCCAAACCCCAGTTGAAAATTTACAAAAATATCTCCTGGGGCCAGGAGGAAGGGCATCCCAAACTCAAAAATATGGGGAGGGGGAAAAAGGGAACAAACTTGGACAGGGAACTGTAGAAATAATTTAAATACAAAAATATAGCCATAACATCTCTATAAATTATTCACACTGTACAATATAATACATTCCTAGCTAGAGGTCCCTGCCACTAGCCACATACAGATACAATATACACTCCTGGACCAGAGCACTTTTTTCTGAAGAAAAGCACTCCATCCGCATAATTGTAAGTAGGTTGTTGACTCTCGACGGATAAGGATGAACAGCCTTTCCATCCTTGGGATCCTAAGAGAAGGGAAAGACAACTACAACTATCTACAAACAGGTCTATTGAGAGGGGTGGTTACATACCTCCGATAGAGCAAAATAATCACATTTTTTTTCTTTACCTGCCTGCCCTGTCAGTGAGGGGTTATGATCCCACTGCTGGAGCAGACACAAAGAAAGTCAATGATACAGAGTTTTTCTTTAAGGTTCCTGGTGGGAGGGACCCCTCCAAGGTTCCTGGTGGGACGGACCCCTCCCCGGACAACAGGTTTTAAAGAAGTTTTAAAAGAAAGCCAGAACCCACCTCACCCCAGTGTTCTTTCAATGAGCCAAGTCTCTGCCCTTGGACGCAGGTTGGCAGGCTGGCATGTTCTGAGCAAGGTTAGGGGAGAACAAAAAAACACAACTCTTGCAGTCTTCCAGTCTTCTCTGGTGTTTTCTTCTACAAAGAAACTGTAGTCCTCTAACAGTCTTTTTCAAATGTAGAAGTGTGGGTCAGGCAGCCTCGTCCTGCTTTCCCCTTCTCCCCTGACTGAAAAGGAGTAGCTCTTTGCAGGCTGGTTTGGTTTCACCACAAGGACCTTGTCTCCATAAATAACATGCCCCAGTCCCTATTTCTGCTTCAATTCCACAAAGCGATTCCAGGCATCACAGTCCTGCCCTCTCTGGGGTTTGGGAACATGCAGGTATTCCCATATCATTTCATCCTCTCACTCATCTCTGGAGCTCTCTACATCGTCCATGTTATGGGGAGGGACATATGGAAAGTCTAGGCCCCACTCCAAGGCAACTTTGCGCTGTACCTCCCTCTGGAACAGGGAAAGCCTGGGTAACTCCTTTACCTTCCCTTTCCCTAGCCGAATCAAAGTGTAAGTGTATCTGACCACTTGTGATCAGAAGGTAGTTGCCCTGGTCTGGGTAGTGGAGGGCCTATTAAGAAACAGCTGACTGAGGGTGATAGAGGTTCCTGCAGCTCCCTCTGCTTCTGGTTCAGACTCTGGTCCTCTCCCATCCTCTGGTGCAATGTCCATCCCATGGGACTCTCCTGTTTCTCACTCTTCCTCATCTGGACTCTCATCAGGGGATGACCATTCTACAAGTCTTTCCGGGGACCCAAACTCGGCTTGCAATCTGGGGGAACCCCAATCAAGTGGTCTGTCTCCTCTTCCAGCTCACCCCCCTCAGGCACTGACTCCGAAGCACAGGGAACAGCTATGGACAGACTTATGGCCAGTAGGGCTGGGAGCTCTAGTTCCTGCTGGACAGTACTTACAGGCCCTAGGTCTCCGGCCGGGCCTTAAGTCACAACAGCTCCCTCTTTCCTTCCCTCTTTGGTGTTCGTAGGGGAGTCGCCAGGACGCAACTCCTCCCCGCCTTGACAAGGTGGCTCCAGGCCCACTCCGGCCTTCTGTGACTTCTCGGGCTGTGACGTGACGTTGAAGTAGCGTGGATCCTGCTGGATGTCCATCCGCCACAAAAGTGGTTCATAGCCACATCTTGCCCATGCTTCCACTGCCGCTGTTGGCATCCGACATCCTGAGCAGAGCAGACACAGTCTTTCCATCCCATCCACAATCCCCCGCGGTGCTCAAGTTGGACACCCATGTCCACGCGTGTCCGTTCCGGCAGCCAAGTAAGGGCAGGTAGCAAGCGACTATCCTCCGCCATCTTCCACAACCTCGTGGCATCTACTGGGCTCAGGGAAACGTTTGTCTCCTCCTGGGCGTGGCTCCACCTCCTCACTTCCAGATGGGCTGGTGCCACTGAATCTGATAGGTAGATTCTTTCCTGGTCACGCTGTTGTAACCCCTGATGTGCAGGATAGAAACTTGTAGACGTAATGGCCTTTGCAGAACTTGCCTGGGCATGTTGGCCCTTATGGTGGTCGCCGGTAGCAACAACGATTTTAGCAATGCCCCTGGTCCTCCTGTATGGGCCCACTCTAACACAGTCTCTCCCCTGTGCTCTCGCCAGCTTACCTCAATCACTCTTAGCAACAGGAGACTGTCTCAGGGACACACACATGCCTTTCTCTGCAGCCTCATCTTCACTGGACAGTGAATGAATGGGAATTGTTCTTTGCTCAGCGGCTTCCTGTTCATTCACAAACCGAAGCATAGTAAACATAATTTTCCATGCTTCAGTTATGAATGAACACAGTGAGCGAGTGTGGAAGGAGCCAGTAAATTACATATTTAATAGCCCCTTTCCCCATTTTTCATTCTAAAACATCCCCCGTAGCAGCCAGGGGGGAGAGGAGAGGAGGGAAGCCAGCAGCACTGCGAAGGGTGCAACATGGGGGAGAAGCCCAGGCAATAGGGGGAATCTGCACTGCACCCAGTGATTAGGGTGTGCACAGGCAACATCTGGCCTGTGTGTACGGCAGGAGGTCTGACAGATGCTGGCCTTTCGGCTTACTTCTGTCAAAGGCTCATCACTGAAAAAAGGTCAGCTGACCAGCTCCCGATCAGCGCTCACAGCCATTGGGGGGCGGGTGCCGTCCTGTCACAACACAATAGAACAGCGGGGGAGATCGCTGTACTAACATCAGATTGTTAGTACAGCAGCTCTGACCTGAGCTGTCAGGTTTTTTTGTTCAACTCGCTTTGGGTTGAACGATAAAAAACCTAGTAGTCTGTATGGGGCTTCAGCTTGTTACATGACTCTACATTGCTAATATTGCATCATATATCTCTTTCACCCAGGTTCGTACTAGAGGCTCCTTAAAAAGAAGACCCCCAAGCCGAAGGTTTAGAAAATCCCAGACTGATATGGACTTTGATATCGATATTGTGAGCACCACGCCTAAAGAAAACGGGGATAAGGTGGGAGAGGAGGCTACTGGGGGTCTACAGGATAAAAACGAAACCCAACAGACAGAATCCGCATGCGAGACAGACACGGCGTCAGAGGACCCAGCAGAGAAGTCATCTGAGAGCCCCCAGGACCACCCAGAAAAGACAGAGAAAGAGACACAGAATGAGGAGGGATCGGCCAGCACAGCGGAGAACCCTGGCAAAGAAGAGGCCACATTGGACACAGACTCACCAATCACTAAAAAGGAAACAGAGAACACAGAGGACGGCAATGACAAGCCATGCAATGGTCAAGGGAAGGACGAGAGCAGCGAGCCTAGCAAATCAGATTGTGATGTGAGTAGAAATCATAATTAGGGCCTGTTGGATGGGATTTAGTTTTGCTTCAGGTGGGTTCTGCATTCCAATACAAGTCAATGGGACATACAAACCTGCTTGAAGCAGCTCAAATGCTCAAGTTAGAAGGAGGTCATATAGTCTTTCCTGTAGGGTTAAAACAAACGTTTGACTTTAATACCACTGCAAGTACCAGCCTGATTGTTGCTAACCCAGATTGCCTGACTACTTTCTTGTCTTGTGCTGTCTGCTGCCTATTCATTGCCAAACTGAACTGCCCAACTACCATCTTCTTGCTGCCTGCCTTCACTCCTGCTTGAACTTGACTACTCTTTTGTCTACTGCCTACTTGTTGCTGACCCGGACTGCCTGACAACCGTCTGTTTGCCACTTACCAAGACCCCTGATTGTATCTATATACCCTCTGCTTGCCACCTGCCAAGACTTCCTGCATGTACCTGACTAGCCTCTGCTTGCTACCTGCCAAAACCCTGGTTGTACTTGACTACCCTCTGCTTGCCACCTGCCAAGACCCCTGCTTGTACTTGCCTACCCTCTGCTAGCCGCCTGCCAAGACCCTTGCTTGTAACCAGCTACCTTCTGTTTTCCGCCTGCCAAGACCACCTGCTTGCACCCTTCTACCCTCTGCTTGCCTCCTGCCAAGACCCCTGCTTGTACCTGACTACCCTTCGCTTGCCATCTGCCAAGACCCCTGCTTGTACCCGACTACCCATCGCTTGCCGTCTGCCAAGACCCCTGCTTGTACCTGACTACCCTTTGCTTGCTGCCTGCCAAAACCCCTGCTTGTTCCTGCCTATCCTTCTCTTGCCATCTGCAAACACTCCTGCTTACACTTGACTACCCTCTGTTTGTTGTCTGCAAATACTCCCGCTTACACCTGACTACCCTCTGCTTTTCCTCTGTCAAGACCTCTACTAGTGCCTAGCTACTTTCTGCTAGCTGCCTGTCAGACACCTGCTTGTACCCAGCTACCTTCTGCTTGCCACCTGTCAAGACCCCTGCTTTTACCCATCTATCTTTTACAAGCCGCTTGCCTCAAACCCTGCTTGGATTTGAGTACTCTATACTCTCTCACCTCATCCATTGTCTCTGCACCATAACCCCTCCATATATTCCACCCTCTGGCAGGGCAACCCCAGGGACCATTACCTGGTGCCAGTTTGCTGCAAAGAAAACCAGGGGTCACTAGGATCAACAGGTGAAAATAATAGAGAAACAGACAGAAAATTAATGCAAAATATTACATTTTTGTTTTCCAGTCTAGGGGCACTTTATGTGGTTTGATTGTAGCCCAGAAGCCATATTGGGTTTTGACCTTAGAGATCTCTGGTGAGTTGTTTTACTGAAATGCGATTGTTATGTCTTTCTTCAGGATAAACCGGAAAAATGATGAAACAGGACCAACACAGAAGTAGCACAAGCCTTGATGGGACACTCAGTAACTGGTCGACATCCTCAGGATTTGTCATGGCCTCAGATCTGGCCACAAACTCACCATCCCGAGGCAACGCGCTTTCCTAACGCAGTGCGGTCAGCGTCACTGTGTCCCGGAGAACTTCTTCAGGCATGTCCAAACAATCGAGTTAACGCGCAGGGTTATGCCATACACAGTGTATGCACTTTGTACAGAATAATAGTCCAATGAAATTCTATTTCAAAACCGATAAATATACCCCAGGTGTACAAAGTCTTACAGCCCATTTTCTTGGGAAAGTAGCCACAACCTGAGTAGAAAAGCCTGTCACATACCAGCAGCTGCAAAGTGGGACCTGTACTCTCTGTGTGGAAGCAGGGGTCTCTATGCAGAGGTCCGACACGCCTCTGAGTCAGACCTTTAGCTGGGAGAATGAGCTTTGCTGTTTGAAGGGCTATAGCTCTGCAGCATGCTGGCAGGGGACAGGCTTTTCTACTCAGGCTGTGTCTGCTTTATAAATAAAATGCACTGTACACCTTTTTGTTTTGATGCACCTGGGATGTATTTGGCTGATTTAAACTGATCGTTTATTTTATTAAGAGTCCTGAAATATGAGCTGTCTGTGTTGCTAATAGCAGCCAAAGATGTTCTCCATGATGTGTTTCCTCTGATTGTTGAAAAGTCCAAATTGCTGTTCGGGTTGAATACAGAAAGTTCTACTTTCAGGCACTTTGATAAGTGAGGTTTAGCTTTAAGCAGCGCACGGGCAGGAAGCTTGCAAGGCATGCTGGGAGTTCGGCTTCCCTTGTCCTTTCTGGAGTGTCACCCCCCTTGTGGCATAAAACTACCTGTGCACTGTGTTTATGTTTTTTTTTTTTTTTATTGTATTTTTATTAAAGTTTTAAGTGACACAAAAGACAATATCAGATTTCATTATAAAGAAGAACTCTAGTGACGAACAAATATTACCCGGTTATGTCCACTTGCTGTTTATGCTTTTGAACTGAATGCTGCATTCACTCTCAATGTTACAGATCAGTACCTGCAGCTGCGGGCAAATTTGAAATAAAGGCATTCTTTAGATGGGGTGGAGTTGGATAGAATCGCATTGTGTGTGATAGCGTTTGGAACCTACAAAAAGCATGCTTACAGCTACAGGGATGACATTAATACACCATCATTTTTTATTTCTGTTAATTGAGTATTAAATAATATTTTTCCAATTTACATATGAACCACTCAGGACACCAATATAAATACCTGCTTGTGACATATTTTGGGAAAACTAAGAAAACTGAAAAAAAAATTTTTTTGAGAGCAAGGTCATTTGAATGCCAAATCCAGTGGACTTTATCTTACACACACATATTATATACACATATATATATATATATATATATATATATATATATATATATATATATATATAGCTAGATAGGTAGATATAAAGTATATCTATATATAGATATATCTTTATATATTAAAAATAAAAATTGTATATATGTGTGTGTCTGTATCACGAGTAGCAGGGTCTTCTTTTTCCTCCGTCATCAGTGAGCATCCCTCTATGCCGCAGAGGATTATGTTATAATAATAGTAGTAATAATATGCAGGGGTTATTCTTTTTTGGGGGTCATTATATCACTAATTCCAATGAAGACAGGTGTCCCAATACTTTTGACAACATAGTGTAGTTCTTGAGAAGACAATCCCACATTTTCGCAGCTCTTCCTGTTGTTGTAGAAGAACCCAGACCACTGTCTTGTGTGGTTTTAAATAAATTAGTTTAAATAGAACAATACGTTTATTAGATGTATAGAGGTGGCCCTTAAATGGTAAAGAGAAAAGTGCTAGATTGGTTTACATTTCAAGAAAAAAAAATGTTTAATATTTTGCTCATCTATGGAAAGTAGCTGAGTCACATATGACGTGCCCTCCTGTACATTTCTAGAAGACAGACCCATTGCTCAGCCATAACAAGCAAGATAACGCAGTCTCCCGGAGTCATTCTTGCTTGTTCCCCGTGCCCACACATTCTTCTTTATTAACCTCTCACCGTACACATAACACATGCATTATACAGCAGGTAAACGTATTGAACACGTCACCATTTTTCTAGGTAAATATATTGATAATAAAGGTGATAGTGACATGAAATGTTCCCCACATGTCTATAACAACCCATGCAATCCCTACATACAAAGTCACCAAAACTAATACGTTCAGAAATGAAGTTCTGTGTAATAAAATGGAATGACACAGGGAAAAGTATTGAGCACGCTAACAAAATGTTTTTAACACTTGGTACAAAACCCTTTGTTGGTAATGACAGCTTCAAGACTCCTCCTGTATGGAGAAACGAGTCGCATGCGTTGCTCAGGTGTGATTTTGGCCGATTCTTCCACACAAAGTCTTCAAATCTTGAAGGTTCTGTGGGCCTCTTCTATGACCTCCGATCTTTAGTTCTTTCTATTGGATTCAAGTCAGGTGATTGGCTGGGCCATTCTAGCAGCTTTATTTTCTTTCTTTGAAACCAATGGAGAGTTTCCTTGGCTTTGTGTTTGGGGTCGTTGTCTTGCTGAAATGTCCACCCCTCGTTTCATCTTCATCATCATGGGAGATGGCAGCAGATTTTTATCAAGAATGTCTTGGTACATTTTTCTATTCATCCTTCCTTCCATGACATGAAGTTTGCCGGTGCCGTATGCTGAAAAACAGCCCCACACCATGTTGTTCCCCCCTCCAAACCTCACTGTTGGTATGGGGGTGTTTTTTGGGTGATGTGCCATGTGACCTTCAAACATGGCGTGTATTATGGCATCCAAAGAGTTCAATTTTGGTCTCATCTGACCAGACTATTTTCTCCCAGTATTTCACAGGCTTGTCTAAATGTTGTGCAGCAAACTATAAATGAGCTTCACCATGCTTTCTCTTCAGCAATGGAGTCTTGTGTGGTGAGCTGCATACAGGCCATGGCGGGTGACTGCATTACTTGTTGTTTTCTTTGAAACAATTGTGCCTGCTAATTCCAGGTCTTTCTGAAGCTCTCCACAAGTGGTCCTTGGCTCTTGGACAACTCTTCTGATGATTCTTTTCACTCCTCTCTCAGAAGTCTTGTGAGGAGCACCTGGCCGTGGCCAGTTTATGGTGAAATGACGTTCTTTCCACTTCCAGTTTATGGCCCCAACAGTGCTCACTGGAACATTCAGAAGTTTAGAAATCCTTCTGTAACCAATGCCATCAGTAGGTTTTGCAGCAATAAGGTTGCAAAGGTTTTGAGAGAGCTCTTTGTGTTTACCCATCATGAATGTTTCCTTTGTGACAACATGGTAATGAGACACTTTTTTATAGGCCATCAGTTGAGACTGAAGCGGCTGACATTAATTTGCACTGACAAGGGGCAGGATTGCTTTCTAATTACTGATAGATTTCAGCTGGTGTCTTGGCTTTCCATGCCTTTTTGCGCCTCCCTTTTTTCATGCGTTCAACGCTTTTTCCCTGTGCCCTTCCATTTTATTACACATAACTTAATTTTCAAATTTATTTGTTTTGGATTCTTTGCATGTATGGATTGCATGGGTTGTTACCGACATGAGGTGAATGTCAATAGCACCTTAAGAAATATATTTACCTAGAAAAATGGTGATGTGTTCAATACATATTTTACCCGCTGTATGTCACTGGACCACCAAACTCACTGGGCACTCCCAGCACAGAGACCCAGGCATCAAAGACAGCTCTCAGTCCCCATTTACAATCGGCAGCTGGCAGGACCGGCTCCTTATCATGTGACCACTGTGACAACCAATCACTGTGGTCACATTATCGCTGATCCTGCCTGCCCACCAGGCATATAGACCCTATTAAAGGGATGTCAGGGCTGGAGGGAAAGGGGTTACCTCTCTACCAGGCTAAAGCTGAAGGAAACAAGACCATGACCACTAGGCCTATAGACTGAAGCCATGTTCAGAATTCCCCAGCACAGTGAAGAAGCCTTTCCGCATGCAGAGGGGTCTAGTAATTAAAAAAAAAAAAAATACACAAATATGACATTCACCCAGTTGCAACAAAAAAAAAAATTACCATATTTTGCTTTGTATGATTAATTTCTATGATCATTGGTGCCATCTAGTGGCCATGATGTGTTATTTTCCTGACTGAGGACTTTCAGGAAAAACTACCACTTGATGGCCACTAGATGGCAATGACGATCATAGGGAATAAGAATATTCTATGAAATACGGTGATTTTTAGTTGCAGATATGCCAATGAAATAGATACCCCTTTGTTATCTGCAATGGATGTAGGATAACTTTGCACCAAGTTCATTATATAGACATTTAAGTTAGTATTTCCTTTAATGGCCTTTTCTCAAGAGGAAATACATTTGGTTTTGTTAATCTGTCCACATAGCCGTTGTTGGTTTGGTTGTCCTTCTCTGCACTCTTTTTCCCCAGCATCCTTTTTCTGAACTGCATATTCCAGATGAGGTCCTACTAATGCTTTAATGCTTTGTACAGGGGCAAAATTTGTTTGCTTGAGTCCATACCTCTTTAAATATAAAATATTGACATATATATATATATATCATTTTTATTTATTTTTTTACACACACACAGGGGGGCTTTTTTTCAGCAGGAATGTGGGGGAACACAGTTGCGGCACCTCCAACACTGAATTCATGTAATGGCAAGGGGCAGGGTCGCTGGTAAGGCAGTACAATTGGTCCTGTTGTACTGGGCCCAGGGGTGGGGGGACAACTTTACTGTTCACTTCCACCTAAATGAATACATCTGATGTTGATCACATCAACAGAGGGGCCTAGGAGAGGGACTTTTTTTCAGTGCCGGTGTATATAGTCATTGTCACCTTTGGTGGGGGGGGGGGGGGGGATTGGGGGCTCCATAAGGAAGGATGTACAGGGCCCCATGATTTTTAACAGCAGCCCTGGCAAGGGGTGCTGGGGTGTACTGGAGGGTCTATTGATGCTGGCTCCTGGAGAATATAGGGATCTCTGGTCACTGGGGGGAAATCTATTGTTGCTGACGGGGGTCAATTGTTGCTAGGATGGATCTACTGTTCAAGAAGGGGTCTATTGATGCTGGCTACTGGAGGGTCTATTGATGTTATCTACTGGAGAGTCTATTGCAGTGGTGGAGTAGGGGCACTGCCTCCCATATCCATGTGTCCGTCCCCCTAATCTACATGCAGGGCGCTGGACGCATGGATTCCAGTTGGGGGGGTGTTTTTTTTTTTAACCACTTAAGGACCGGAAGGATTTCCAGCTTTAGGACCGGAGCCCTTTTTGCGATTCGGCGCTGCGTCGCTTTAACTGACAATTGCGTGGTCGTGCGACGTTGTATAAAACAAACCCATGTTGCAGCGTGCTGGTGCGTTAACAGTCAATTTCGCTGCGTCGCGGCTTAGCGTTTTTCCCGAGGCCAGGATTTCGACCTTTAGGAAGGCCAGGAATTCACCAATTTTTTTTTTTGTGGGGGGGTTGACCTTAGGTACGCAGGTCGCGGGACGTACATCTAATCCCCCTGCCTGTGTACCTATACCCTCCGTCACGGGGATGAGGTGGTGACGTTATCTGAGAGGTCATCTATTGTAGTTATCTGGGAGGTCATCGGTCGTAGTTATCTGGGGAAGAACTTGTCATCTAGGTAGGATCGTTGTTAACTGGGGGCAGTCGTTGTTATCTAA
>BLSH010557091.1:252809-274247 GCA_018402905.1 Glandirana rugosa | reverse complement strand
GCTTTAACTGACAATTGCGTGGTCGTGCGACGTTGTACCCAAACAAAATTTGCGTCCTTTTTTTCCCACAAACAGAGCTTTCTTTTGGTGGTATTTGATCGCCTCTGCGTCATTTCTGATCGCCGCTATAAACAAAAGAAGAGCGACAATTTTGCAAAAAAAAACAAATTTCTTACTTTTTTGCTAAAATACAAATCCAAAAAAAAAATATAAAAAAACATTTTTTTTCACCGTTTTTGGCCGATTTATATTCTTCATCATATTTGCGATAAAAAAAAAATCGCAATCGGCGTTTATTGATTGGTTTGCGCAAAAGTGGTCGCGTTTACGGATGATGAGAATTCATTTTTGGGGTTTTTTATTTTTTTTTATTTTTTACTAAAAATGGCGGCGATCTGCGATTTTTTGCGGTACTGTGATATTGGGGCGGACATGTCGGAACGTTTTGACACTTTTTTGGGACCATTGGCATTTATACAGCGATCAGTGCTATAAAAATGCACTGATTACTGTGTAAATGTCATTGGCAGTGAAGGGGTTAACCTGCACGGGGCGCGCTAAGGGTTAACTGTGTTCCCTGGGCGTGTTCTAACTGTATGGGGGACTGCCTATCTGGGGAAGGGAAGTTATCACAGCCTTCACGTAAAGGAAGGCTGTGATCACAGCCCTTCCCCCTCACACAGAGCGGAGGTCCGTGTTTACTTACACGGACCTCCGCTCCTTCACTCCGGGGGGGGCATCGCGGGTGGCCGGCTCCCTGGCCCCCCCCGGACACAGTGAGCGCGCGGGCGCGCCTCCGGCGGCGCGCGCTCACTGTGCGCGATCTGGCGGCCGCCGTCGTATGACGGCGGTTTGCCTTACAGAGCCACTTTGCCGCCGTCAATCTCCGATCGGCGGTCGGCAAGTGGTTAAGCACGTGATTAGAGCCAGAGGCTCTAATAGATTTCAAAAAAAGGGTGGGCTTGGGGCGCACAGCACTGTGCTCCGAGCCCACCCAGTTGTGTGACAATAGTTAATGAGTCTCATCACTTGATTGGCTGAAAGGATAGGCAATTCTATTGGACGCCTAGGAGGAGGAGGGAGGAGACGTATGGCGGAAGCCTCCGTGATGCGGAGGAGGAAACACGATGGAAGTTGTCGCCTGTAGGGGAGGTGCCAGTCCGCAACATACATGGGTTAGGTGCGGGGCTGGATGACCGTCCGACCACGAAAGGGGGGGGGGTGGTTGGCATGGGGTGCAGGCTGACTGAGGGGTGATTGTTTGCTGCCCCCCCACAAATAAAACACACCAGCTGCCATTGGTCTATTGATGCTGGCTGCTGGGAGATCTAGTGTTTCTGGTGGGGGTCTATTGTTGCTGGTCGGGATCTATTGTTGCTGGCCGAAAGGGATCTATTTTATTCCTTTTCTGGTTACCCTTAAAAAATTCCATGCAAATTACTTGGCTTCCTTGTTCCTGTATTCCCTAAAAGGGGCAGTACTGGGAGGTGGGCAGGAGGAATCAAGGGATGGTGTTCAGAGGTGGGTAGGGGGCAGGGACAAGGGATGACTCGGAAGGGGGGAGTACCTCCACCTATTCTCTGAGAAATAACGCTATATATTAGTTAATGACTTTAGTTCTGGTTTGCTGGAGTTCTCCTTTAAGCCTACTGCTGACGCCATGATTGCCATGTTTTGATGTCAGGGAGCCATTCTTTTTCTGTATGTAATGTGCACTATTGCTGTTGTAATGCTGTAACCTTTTTTTTTACCTCCATCGCCACCTGTTGGCCAACAGCCCCAGCGGTCATGTCATCTCTCATCAACGGGCATATGGGACAGGTCATGTGACTTCTCATCGGCTGCCGCTAACTGGACCCCAACATTAGCCGGCAGGAGCATGTGAGGGACGCCATTTGCTACATGGTGCTTATAGATAAATGGATGCGTGTGCCACATCTTAAAGGGAATCTATACTATTTTTATTTTTTTAGATACATATGGTAATGTTATTGGCTTGGTGTAAATATTTTACAGTTTGTTGATGTTTGAAAAAAAAGATACTTCTTTCTGCGTGTAATGTTTAAAAAATATATATTGTATTTCTATGTATAGTTTGTAATTATATTCAGGTATGTACATGGGACGCAGCCTTATTTGTTCATTACATATGCAGCCTCTGCTTCCTTCTCCGTAGCACTGCTCAGTGACTATTCTTGTCACTCAGTCTACCAATCAATCAATCAATCCAGTGTTTTTCTTAGCTCAGGTTTTCTTCAAGACAGATGGTGTGAAGCACCCCGTGATCCGATATTCCTTGCACACTGTATTACAATGTAACAGCAGCCAGCGGAGCGGACCTAATGGGCTGCATGAAGCCCCACCCATCCGAAAACCGATGTCCAATGTATGCATAGGATACCTTCCTTTGTCTCCCGCTCCCCCAATCAACATGCAAATAAAACATTTTCAGTGAAATCATTTTGTTTTCATTAAATTTCTCTTTTAGGCGCAGTGATGTCATCAACAGCTCCGCAGAACGAAAAAATTTGTTTAGTTTCGTTATTGAAATAATTTTGTTTAGTTATATTAGTTTTCAGAATTATGTTTATTCATTTTCGAATTTGATTGGAATTTTCCAAATTCAATTCGACCGAATTTGGAAAATTTGAATCGGCATTCAAATTCAAAGTTCACATTTTGGAAGAAGGTTATATTCCTTTTATTTTCTTCTATTCTGTTCTATTAGTTTTTTTTTTTTTTTCTATTCTTTTATTTTATATTCTTCGCTAACGTATTATATTTGAAAATCTAATTTCGAAAGACGGTTATATTCTATTCTATTGTTTTTTTTTTCTATTCTTTATTCTATCTATTCCATTCTATTCTATTCAAAGTTCAAATTCCGGAAAACGGTTATATTCTATTTTGTTCTATTCCTTTTTTTTTTTTATTCCATTCTGTTTTCTAATAATAGAAGAACATGCTTCAGTGCCTTGGACTACCACTAGTAATTTCAATCACAATTTGAACAAAGTACAATCTAAAAAACAAACTAAAACCAACAAACTATACTTTAGAACATGACCAGCTGCGGTGGTGCAATAGCATAGAGCCACAGTTCAAGTAGATAAATAATAACCTCCGCGCTTGGTCAAACAAGTATAGACATAACAATTGCCAATTAGTCCATAAATAACTTCTAGTAAGGAGAAGAAGCAGAGAAGTATGCAGGTTGAGACAGTGGCGTATTTAGGTTTTGTGCTGCCCTAGGCCTGACTAAACTCATGTCCGCCCCCCCAACAGTTGCGGAACGCTGGCTGCCCGCACAACTCATTGTTTGGGGTCTGCCGCCTGGGCCCTTTGGGACGCCTGGACCCCTACAAATGTATGGGCTGCCCCCCTCTGATGGCGGCCCTGCCTGTATTATCATACAGGCAGCACTAAAAGTGCAAGCCGGCGGGGACTCTTTTCGTGCTGCCCCCCTGCAAAATGCCACCCTAGGCCTGGGCCTTGTTGGCCTAGGCCAAGATACAGCGTTGGGTTGAGATGCAGGACAAGTTATCCCCAAAAAAAGTGCTCAGATGGGTGAAGGAGTGCTTGAATCTGTGCTGGCTGTGCCCCACATGGATGTGCACTCACAATAGAATATAACCGTCTTCCGAAATTCGAATTTTGAATAGAATAGATTAGAATAGAAAAAAAGAATAGACTAAAAAAGGATTACAAACAACATTAGAATAGAAAGAATATAACAGTCTTTTGAAATTTGAATTTCAAATAGAATAAATTCAAATGGAATAGGCTAGAATAGAATAAAAAATAACCATGGAATAGAAAAGAGTATAACCGTCTTCTGAAATTCAAATTTTGAATAGAATAAATTTGAATAGATTAGAATAGAACAGCATAGAAAAAAAGGAATAGAATAAAAAATAATAGAAAAAAAAACAATAGAATATAATAAATATAATATTTCGAAATTTGAATTTCGAATAGAATAAATTCAAATTTGAATAGATTAAAATAGAAAAGAGAGAATATTAACCATCTTCTGCAATTTGATTATCGAATAGAATAAATTCAAATTCGAATATGCTTGAATAGAATAGAAAATAGAATGTAGATAAATAATAACCTCCGCGCTTGGTCAAACAAGTATAGACATAACAATTGCCAATTAGTCCATAAATAACTTCTAGTAAGGAGAAGAAGCAGAGAAGTATGCAGGTTGAGATGCAGGACAAGTTATCCCCCAAAAAAGTGCTCAGATGGGTGAAGGAGTGCTTGAATCTGTGCTGGCTGTGCCCGGATGTGCACTCACCCTCACTCCAGTGACCACCTATCGCTAGTGAAAAAGTTATCAGACCTATGGATTGCGCTTTCATTACTGGGTTTAACAAACAATACAAAGCAGTAGAAAAAAAAGCATTAAACATCATTGGTCCATCCTTATGAAAGACCCAGTGCTAAGACAACTCTTACCATCCACTCCCAGATTTATATACAGGAGAGCACCAGGCCTAAGAACAAAGTTAGTAAAAAATACTCCAAAACCCCCCAAAAAACAGCCAACCTCCATGTCTAATATGAAGGGTTTTTACAGTTGTGGCAGATGCAGGGCATGTAGATTAACCACTTCCTTACTGGGCACTTAAACCCCCCTCCTGCCCGAACCAATTTTCAGTTTTCAGCGCTGTCGCTCTTTGAATGACAATTGCGCGGTCGTGCGACGTTGTACCCAAACAAAATTTGCGTCCTTTTTTTCCCACAAATAGAGCTTTCTTTTGGTGGTATTTGATCCCCTCTGCGTCATTTCTGATCGCCGCTATAAACAAAAAAAGAGCGACAATTTTGAAAAAAAACCAATATTTTTTACTATAATAAATATCCAAAAATAAAAAATAAAAAAACAAATTTATTCATCAGTTTTGACAGATTTATATTCTTCTACATATTTTTGGTAAAAAAAAATCGCAATCGGCGTTTATTGATTGGGTTGCGCAAAAGTTATAGCGCCTACAAACTATGGACATTGATTTATGGCGTTTTTTTTTTTTTTTTTTTTTACTGGTAATGGCGGCGATCTGCGATTTTTATCGGGACTGCGATATCGGGGCGGACATGTCGGACGTTTTTGACACATTTTTGGGACCAATGACATTTATACAGCGATCAGAAATTTAAATGTCCACTGATTACTGTGTAAATGTCATTGGCAGTGAAGGGGTTAACCAGCAGGGGGCAGTGAAGGGGTTAACAAATGTTCCCTGGGTGTGTTCTAACTGTGGGGGGGCGGGGCTGGTCGGGACATGACAGATCTAACTGATCCCAGTGACAGGGATCAGTAGATCTGTCATGTCCCATTCACAGAACGGGGAACCGCCGTGTTTACTTCGGCGGTTCCCCGTTCTTCCTCTCTGAAAGGAGATCGCGGGGCTCCGGCGGACATCGGGTCCGCCCGACCCGCGGGCGCGAGCGGCGCGTGCACGTGCCGCTCGCGCCCGCGGGAGCGCGCCCAGCACAAGCCAAATGGGACGTCCTCCCGGCATTTTAGAGCCGCGCTGTAGCCGTCATTCGGCTATGGCGCGGGCGGGAGGAAGTTAAGCAAGAAGGGCCCCAGAAAGAGGACATCTTTTATGTCCCACCAAACTTTTAGGCAATACCCTATTAGGAACTTTATAACATGCACCACCAGGTATGTCACCTATGTTATAGAGTGTAGCTGTGGCTACCAATACGTGGGACGAACGTCCAGAACCTTGTCTAAGCGCATAGGAGAACACATCACAAATATCACCAAGGGGTTTCCTAAACATAGAGTATCCAACCATTTCAGGTTGGTACACAATAGGAACCCAGGTGATATGTCCTTCTATGCAATAGACACTGTAAATAAACATTGGCGAGGGGCAAACATGGTACAAAAAATATCGCAAAATGAGACACGTTGGATATTCGAGCTCCAGACTCTGGCCCCTATGGGTTTAAACGTGGAGCTGGACCTCAATTGTTCCATTTCTAATTATTGAAGAGTATATGTTAAATGTGGATTAACAAATAAAACAATCAGTGGACCGCTCAACAATACCTGGTCCGTATGGATTTGTGACCAATAAAGCATTCGAAAAGGAGTGCGGCCGTCCGGAGCTTTTCTTCCATTATATATGTTAAATGTGGTTGCTAATATATATATATGTGTCCCAAAGGGCCGGTTCACACTTCCGCGGCGCGATGCGGCGCGACTTCGCGGCCCGTTCACATCTAGGCGAATTGTCAGGTGACTTGAGTCGCCTGACAATTCGCCTCAATGCTGTGCAAATGGAACCGTTCTAATAGGAGCGAATCGCTTCGCTCCGCCTTAGAAAAACGGTCCCTGCACTATTTTCAGGGCGATCTCAGGCGGCTTGCATTGACTTCTATGATAGAAGTCTCCTCGCAAGCCGCCTTGAGATCACCTCAGGCGCCGCATCGCGCCGCGGAAGTGTGAACCGGCCCTTACAGAGTCTGTTTATATATACACGAGAAAAATTGGTCCTCATATTTACATTTATGTTAACATAAAGTCCACATATTTCTTTCTTTCTTTTATACACATATAAAACATCACATACCAATTTCATGTACTTATATTCATAATTATTTGTCTACACAGAAAATGTGTCATTTAATATATATTCAAGGAATTTACACACTTTTCCATTTAATTAATTTACCAATACAAATTACACTTCAATTATCCTATTTTATATATTCACATATTTTATTTGTAAATATTTCTAAATCCTTTTTTTTCACAATACGTATCACCAATTTACTAAATTGATTCACTTTATGGCCACTAGAGGGCTCGCTACCCCGATCGTATCCATACAACAGGGATAATGATCCCTGGTATGGATAAAACAGTTAAAAGCTAAAAACTATATCTCTAATGAGCTGAGGTTTTAAATGATGGGTTTTCGCTGGAAGTCCAGAATGTGAATGCCCAGATATCAAAGCACCTATAACCTAATGGCAGCCTATACTAATTAGAATGACGCGTGTACACACGAGGTGAGGGTATAAATGCCCTTGACCAAGATGGCGGAAATTGAACTTTCTGATGATGGTCGCTGTGCATTGGCCGAAACGCGTTGAAGTCTGATAACGTCATCGCAACGCAGCTCCGAGTTGTTTGAGCAGGAAAACACGAACAGGAACCGGACGAACGATCGCTCCCATTCACCCGAACGGGTCGATTCCCCAAACAATCAGCTGCTTTTATGTCTGGTGCCAGGATATGCGGGCACCCTAACATGTGAGTGTGCAATTCATTTATGGTTTTATATTTGTTTTAACATAATACATTTTAGAACATACTTGCACTATGAGTTTCTTTTCCTCTCATCTATGACTAACACATGTGATGGAGTGAACAACTGAAGTGCACCGATAGAGGAGAGCCTAAAGGGGAACCCTTCCCTATCAAGCCTTCCTAGACCACACTAGCGATAGGTGGTCACTGGAGTGAGGGTGAGCGCACATCCATGTGGGGCACGGCCAGCACAGATTCAAGCACTTCTTCACCCATCTGAGCACGAGCACTTTTTATGGGGATAACTTGTCCTGCATCTCAACCTGCATACTTCTCTGCTTCTTCTCCTTACTAGAAGTTATTTATGGACTAATTGGCAATTGTTATGTCTATACTTGTTTGACCAAGCGCGGAGGTTATTATTTATCTACATTCTATTTTCTATTCTATTCAAGCATATTTGAATTTGAATTTATTCTATTCGATAATCAAATTGCAGAAGATGGTTAATATTCTCTCTTTTCTATTTTAATCTATTCAAATTTGAATTTATTCTATTCGAAATTCAAATTTCGAAATATTATATTCTATTTTTTTTTCTATTATTTTTTATTCTATTCTTTTTCTATTCTGTTCTATTCTAATCTATTCAAATTTATTCTATTCAAAATTTGAATTTCAGAAGACGGTTATACTCTTTTCTATGCCATGGTTATTTTTTATTCTATTCTAGCCTATTCTATTTGAATTTATTCTATTTGAAATTCAAATTTCAAAAGACTGTTATATTCTTTCTATTCTAATGTTGTTTGTAATCCTTTTTTAGTCTATTCTTTTTTCTATTCTAATCTATTCTATTCAAAATTCGAATTTCGGAAGATGGTTATATTCTATTTTGTTCTTTTCTATTCCATTTTTTTATTCTATTCTTTTATCTTCTATGCTAGCCTATTCTATTTGAAAATCAAATTTCGAAACATGGTTAATATTCTCTCTCTTCTATTAAAATTTGAATGTATTCTATTCAAATTTCGGAAGATGGTTCTTCTTATTCTATTTTGTTCTATTCTATTCCATGGCTGTTTTTTTTTTTTGTTATTCTAGTCTTTTATTTTCTATTCTAGCCTATTCTATTTGAAATTCAAATATGGTTATATTTTTTCTATTCTTGTTTTTTTTCTATTTTTTTTTTCATTATAATCTATTTGAATTCAAAATTTATTCTATTCATAATTTGAATTTCGGAAGATGGTTATATTCTATTGTATTCTAGTCTATTGTTTTTTCTATTCTATTATTTTCTTGTCTATTCTATTATTTTCTAATCTATTGCATTCTAATCAATTCTTTGCTATTATATTCTGATCTAGTCTATTCCTTTATTTTATTTTCTATTCAATTCTATTCTTTTGTTTTCTACTCTGTTATACTCTATTCTATTATATTCCTTTATTTTCTTTTCTATTTTATTCTATCCTTGTTTTTAAATTTGATTTTGAATTTGATTTTGTTTTCAAATTTGATTTGAATTTCTGCCAAATTTAATTTCATTATTTCAGATTAATTTAAATTAGTTACTATTCTAATTTGGGGGAAAAAAATGTTCATATAATACTAAAATAGTAAAAAATGATTGATAACAGGGATAGTTAATAGGTGTGAGCGAAGGGCAACTATGGTCATTTAGACAGGAAATTAAAGAGGAAGTAAACCCTGATAGGGTTTACTTCCTCTATATACCCCTGTAAAGTAGAAGCATAATGGGCTACTATACATCACATAGTAGCCCATTATGTGCCACTTACCTGCAAAATGAAGCCAGCAATGTCCAGCGCTGTCCCCTGTGCTGGCCACGTCCATCTTCAGCCCCTCTTCCTTCCGGGGCCACGAACTCCGGCCCTGTGACTGTCCGGAGTCGCGTGACGTCACTCACGCGTGCATGCCAGTTACGGCATGACCACAGTGAAGAAACGGCACAGGGGCCGTTTCTTCACTGCGCATGTGCCAAAATGACGTTGGCACATCTCTTACACTGTATATCTCCTGAACCGTGCAGGTATGGAAGATATGCAGGGCACCTACAGGTAAGTCTTATTATAGGCTTACCTGTAGGTTAGAGTGGTTTGCAAGGGTTGACAACCACTTTAAGGTGAGCTCAAGACAGCTACGAGGGAATTATATGACTTTACTATTATTGTGCTGGAAAGGTTTGCACACCATGTGATGAAATTCTACCAAAAAAGGCAAATGTGTTCACCATTACTGAACTGTCACTTCATACACATGCCAGAATCTTCTTTCTACTTTAATCTCATGGGTACCATCAAGTGGAACTCCAGTATAGAGGCTTAACATGCACTATATAACCAAAAGTATTGGGACGCCTGCCTTTACACGCACATGAACTTTAATGGCATCCCAGTCTTAGTCCGTAGGCACACTCCTAAACCTTGTGGACAGCCTTCCCAGAAGAGTTGAAGCTGTTATAGCTGCAAAGGGTGGGCCGACTCAATATTGAACCCTACGGACTAAGACTGGGATGCCATTAAAGTTCATGTGGGTATAAAGGCAGGTGTCCCAATACTTTTGACAATATACTGTGCATACTGTATAGGACACCTATTATGCCTGTTCTGTTCAGTCAGTCATGAGGTTCACACACCTGTCAAAAGACGACACTCCCGATTCCAGCACCACCTTTTCTTGTCACTGCTCTGCTTCTGTCCTGCACCTATCCCCGATGGAAGGATTTCTAGCCTTGATAGTCATGGTCCAATGAGAAGTCATATAATGCTTGAAAGCGATTGGCTCAAATCCTGGAAATATGAGGTCGCCACTTCACTCCACCATATATTCCACTAAGGGGAATGTGCATAGAAAAATAAGAATGCTCCACATGCTATAAAATCAATGGTATCCAATATTTATATATAAAAAACTAATAATAATAATAATAATAATAATAATAATATCATTATTATTATTATTATTATTATTAATACTCACACATATAAAACCATAGAGAGAGCTGTGCAAATCAAACTCCGCAGGAGAACATGCGGAATCACTTCTGGATTTCAAAATACATGATGACGCCACGCGCGTGGGCTCCGCCCTACATGTTTTGTCAACAATGACATCTTCCGGGGCTCAGGTCAGATTTCAATAGAAGCCTGCCTGAAGTCAAAGGCAGCCAGGCACTGAGCATTTTCAAGTATTGCATAGCTGAAAATTGCCTGTGTGATGTATCTAAAGCCAAAATATGTTTTTTGATAATAGGAAATATTTAAAATTATATATATACATACACACACACACAGTATCTCACAAAAGTAAGTACACCCCTCACATTGTTGTAAATATTTTATTCTATCTTTTCATGTGACAACACTGAAGAAATTACACTTTGCTACAATGTAAAGTAGTGAGTGTACAGATTGTATAACAGTGTACATTTGCTGTCCCCTCAAAATAACTCAACACGCAGCCATTAATGTTTAAACCGCTGCCAACAAAAGTGAGTACACCCCTAAGTGAAAATGTCCAAATTGGGTCCAAAGTGTCAATATTTTGTGTGGCCACCATTATTTTCCAGCACTGCATTAACCCTCCTGGGCATGGAGTTCACCAGAGCTTCACAGGTTGCCACTGGAGCATCACGGAGCTGGTGGATGTTAGAGACCTTGTGCTCCTCCACCTTCCATTTGAGGATGCCCCACAGATGCTCAATAGGGTTTAAGACATGCTTGGCCAGTCCATCACCTTTACCCTCAGCTTCTTTAGCAAGGCAGTGGTCATCTTGGAGGTGTGTTTGGGGTCGTTATCATGTTGGAATACTGCCCTGCGCCCAGTCTCTGAAGGGAGTGGATAATGCTCTGCTTCACTATGTCACAGTACATGGTGGCATTCATGGTTCCCTCAATGAATTGTAGCTCCCCAGTGTTGGCAGCACTCATGCAGCCCCAGACCATGACACTCCCACCACCATGCTTGACTGTAGGCAAGGTCTTTGTACTCCTCACCTGGTTGCCGCCACACACGCTTGACACCACCTGAACCAAATAAGTTTATCTTGGTCTCATCAGACCACAGGACATGCTTCCAGTAATCCATGTCCTTAGTCTGCTTGTCTTTAGCAAACTGTTTGCAGGCTTTCTTGTGCATCATCTTTAGAAGAGGCTTCCTTCTGGGACGACAGCCATGCAGACCAATTTGATGCAGTGTGCGGCGTATGGTCTGAGCACTGACAGGCTGACCCCCCACCCCTTCAACCTCTGTAGCAATGCTGGCAGCACTCATACGTCTATTTCCCAAAGACAACCTCTGGATATGACGCTGAGCACGGCACTCAACTTCTTTGGTCGACTATGGCGAGGCCTTTTCTGAGAGGAACCTGTCCTGTTAAACTGCTGTATGGTCTTGGCCACGGTGCTGCGGCTCAGTTTCAGTCAATCTTCTTATAGCCTATAGCAGGGATAAGCAATTAGCGGACCTCCAGATGTTGCAGAACTACAAATCCCATGAGGCATTGCAAGACTCTGACAACCACAAGCATGACACCCAGAGGCAGAGGCATGATGGGACTTGTAGTTTTGCAACAGCTGGAGGTCCGCTAATTGCATATCTCTGGCCTATAGCCTAGGCCATCTTTATGTAGAGAGACAATTCTTTTTTTCAGATCTTCAGAGAGTTCTTTGCCATGAGAGAGTGAGAGTGAGAACACCTAATTTAACACACCTGCTCCCCATTCACACCTAAGACTTTGTAACACTAACGAGTCACATGACACCGGGGAGGGAAAATGGCTAATTGGGTCCAATTGGGACATTTTCACTTAGGGGTGTACTCACTTTTGTTGCCAGCAGCTTAGACATTAATGGCAAATTTACACTGTTATACAAGCTGTACACTCACTACTTTACATTGTAGCAAAGTGTCATTTCTTCAGTGTTGTCACAGGAAAAGATAGAATAAAATATTTACAAAAATGTGAGTGGTGTACTCACTTTTGTGAGATACTGTATATATATATATTTTTTTTTTTTCTGTGCCCTGTTGGAGACATTACACTTCACTTCCTGCCCTGCAGACAAAAACAGGATGTTAGAGGAAATTGCTCCAAATTGAGGGAGTTATTCATTGTCACCAGAACTAGTGTACCGCTTTTCTCAAAAGAAACGTATATACTACCAGAGTTAAAGAGAAATAAGGAGATCTTTGTGGCAATATGCCATGTGGACTCCATATATTCTATTGAAAAAAGAGCTGGTTTACTCCAGACTGCTAGATACAGCTGGAGCTGCCCTTTGCAGTACTCACTTTTCACCACAAGATGTCCTCAGCCTTCCAGGTTGAATGACACCCAGCATCACTCAGACCAGAATACTGGTGACATACAGTGAGTGCAGGGAGTCATGGACTCGCCCCCTGAGGGAACATCTTATTGGCACCATTTCAATCACTACATAATGGTGCTGAGAGTGACATCATCAGGACAGCGTCACTCCTTGCATCCCTGAGAACTGCCCAGCCTGGAGAAGAGGTGAAGAGGGCCCTGTGGCCACACGTGACCATCCTGAAGACTTCTGGAAAAGGTGCAAAAAATACAGTAAAGGGATGACCAGCAATGGGGTAGGGAGGGGTTTCAAGTCCAGATTTGGGTATTAAAAGGACAACTGTACCTTTGGCATTCCCCCACAACCTGAGTAAAGCCCACCTGGAGAGACAATTACCTTCATCCTCAATAAAGCCTTGCTTCAGAAAGCATCCCCATCTGGTTTCTTTTCAGGGGGCCTCCAGCAGTCAGTTTTTTTTATTAATTGCTGGATTTTTTGGGAAAGAGATACAGCCCATAAAAAGCTGAAAATTGTATCCTACTTACCGTAATTTTCTTTTCCTGGTGCCTATCCATGGCAGCATACGTATGATAGTAGCCCTGCCTACTTCCGCCCACAGGACCAGTGCACAGCTATAAAAAGTTAACACCCACACAACAGCCCATTCTCTGTACATCACTAGGAATGAACTGGGTGGGTTCGGTATGCTGCCATGGATAATTGCGGTAAGTAGGATACAATTTTCTGTTTTCCTGGTGCCTCCATGGCAGCATGCATACGTATGATAGATCAATTACTAGCTATGAGGGTGGGAAGCTTCAGCAAACTATGTCATAAGAAAGTGAGTGTCTTGAGCTGTGAGTAGGGCCATCCAGACATTCCCAAGGGCAGTCTGTACCAGTGATGATCTCTGAGCCTATCCAAATTACTGGAATATCTGGAGGACCATGTCAGGTTGCTTGATAGAGCCTGCACCAAAATTCTCCATCTAAGGATCTCTCCATGAGAATATTTCAAGAAGGCATTGAGGCTAGTATTAGGTCCAGCATCCTAATACATGAGGTGCTGACCAATAGACAAGGAGCAGAATCCCAGAATGGTAGTGCATGGGTCCAAAAGCAAGGCACAGAAATGCTTAAGGGATGGGAACATTAATTAGCTTTGATCCCTGCCAAGCCAGAGAGTGTCTCAGACAAAGGGAGGCAATGCAAATTATGTATTTTTCTATGGAAAACTCGCATCTGAACCCAGCCCCTTAAGGCTACGCCTCCACTATTGGGACCCCAATGTTGCGCGATTCAGAGTGCGACCTCAAGTGTAGCCCCAAACCAACTTTACAGTCTCTGGATCAAAGTTGCATCAAAAAGTTGCATCAACGTAGTGCAGGAACCCCTTCTAAGTCGCTGCAACTTTAAATCGCATAGATTGGAACCAGTGCATTGTGACCTGTCATGCAGTCCTGTGTCCAAAGTCGCACCAGAGGAAACAGAGCCCAAAGCCTTAAGATGCATACCAGATAATGCCACCATGGGCTTTTGGATAGTGAACAGTTTGCCACCACAATTGGGACAGAAACACCTTGACCCAGAAAACCTTTAGAGGATATGCAGAGACCACAAATGGAGAAAAGACTCTTATTAACAATTAGAAGGAGAAAAAGACCTTGCAATCTGTACTCTAGCCTTCTTCCGCTAGTAATTACAACTGTTAAACATCAATCACATCTCTAATGCTGTTGACCTGGACTGTCTCAAAGAGAACCTGTCCCTTCAAGGCCATGCAGGCTACTTCTTCCAAATGAGGAAATGCTGTAGCAAGTTTCTTACCTAGAGCCTGCTCTGGTTTCTTACCTTGTCCCTCTGGTTCTTCTCCACTCATGGTAAACGTACCTACCTTAAAGAGAATGGCCAACAGGGGCAAAGCCTTAGGCTGAACATAAAGTACCTGCTTATCTTCTCTGTTCTTCCTTGCCAGCAGTTGGCCTGCTCTCTGCTGAGGGAGGCTTTATGCAGTTGGTGGCACCAGTATTGGAATTCAGCTTGAGGTGTTCTCAATAACTTGGATATGGTAACTTCACCCAGGCCCATGGATATTATTTGCAGCTAAGAGTAGTGGGCAGGAGAGCTTCTGTCTACCCCTTTAAAGCGGAGTTCCACCCTGTTAAAAATCAGCAGCTACAAAAAGTGTAGCTGCTGACTTTCAACAATCGGACACTCACCTGTCCCACGGTCCAACGATGCGGTTGCCCGAGGGCTCGCTCTTCTACCCCTCCCCTAGGCGGCGCCAGCATCACAAGTGTGGGCACCTGGCTTTGGCTGCAAATCCTTCCGGAGCCGTGGCTCTAGGAGAGAAAATGGACTTGGGACCCTGTGAGAACGGGGTCTTTGGTCCCCCCACCCCCCAAAAAAAATGACATGCCAATTGTTGCATGTCAGGGGGTCACCTTTCTTTAAAGCGGAAGTTCCACTTTTGGGTGGAACTCCGCTTTAAGGCAATCTTAACACACTATCTTGTGAAGGCAGTTTCATCCAAGCTCCCAGCAATCCTTTGCAGCTATGAATAGTGAGATGGAAGAGCTTCTGTCATCCTCTTTAAAGCAAGGTTGACACATTATTTACTCTCTATATGCAGCTTCACCCAGGATTCACAGCAATTCCTTGCGGCTAAGCAGAATCGGCTTCTGTTTGCCTTTTTAAAAGCGGTCCTGACACACTCTTTAGGCCATAGCGTTGGCGTTTGCAGTATGGAAGAGAATTTTCTCTACCTTGGACTGGATTTCTGGTGCTCCTGTCATGCATATTCCTGTCAGTGGGACAGGCTGGGCTCCTTAGCCAAGGGAGAGGTCAGTTAGCACCTGAATGCACTCTTTTAGCAGCAAAATACCTACCTGGTCTGATGACCCTTACCTATAGGAACCGTATGGATCTTTTTATGCAGTGAGCTTATAGTGCAGGGCAGCTGGAACACTGACATTTAGTCAGGTATAATAATAATGCCACACTGAGACATGAGTAAGGACTAGGGTTGCCACCTCATCCCTTTAAACCCGAACACGTATGAATTACACAGGTTGTTCTGAGGCTAATTTAATGCAGATAAGGCACCAAGTGGGTTTAATTACCACCTTAATCAGCCACAGAACCTGTGTAATTCATACGTGTTCGGGTTTAAAGGGATGATGTAGCAACCCTAGTAAGGACATATCTATTCGCTAGGCAGCAGGAAATGGCCCTTAATGCAGGGTTTGCAGCTATGGGCATGCTGGCATGCAGTCCTACCATGTGAGCGCTCTATGTGTAAACCACAGGGTCTTTAACCCCATGTTCCTCAACTCTTCTGTCTGCCTCCCACTCCTGGCAAACTTCTCACCTTGCCCACTTCCAAGATGGCTTCCAGGTAGTCTTGCCCAACTCCAAGATGGCCACTGGGGGAGTTTTTGCCCAAACCAAAGATGGCCCCCATGTGAGCTTTATGCACTTCACCTGTTCAGCATAATGCATCATTCTCCTGAATGTAGGCACTTTGCTCTCTCTTCCACAATTGCCACTAGAATACATACTGGAACACGATGCGGCTGCAGCTCATCCGAGACCACTTAGAAAGCCATTCACAGATAAATTCCACAAAATGAGAAAACATGCTTATCTTGGATTTGTGGTGTCACAGTTCAATGGATTCACTCACTTCTTGGAGGCAGGCTCCAGGCATGGACAGCTCTTCTGAGGAACAAAGCCGTGGCTGCACTGCTGTATGTGGGGCTTGTTAGCACCTGATTTTTCACCCCACAAGATCCACAGAAGGGGCTCCCTGCCTTATCAGAGCATTTAGCATTGCAAGGTCAGGAACAGTGCTTACAGGAGAGGCTGAACCTGAGCGGAAAACCACCAAAGGTGGCAGGTAAGGGTTTCTTCTCTTCACACTGGCTGTGAGTTCCATGAGGATGAAAAAGGGAAATGGGCTGTTGTGTGGGTGTTAACTTTTTATAGCTGCCCACTGGTCCTGTGGGCAGACGTAGGCAGGACTACTATCACTGTGGAGGCATCAGGAGACTTTATTTCCGTTTTTGTGCCTTTTAGGAAGATTTTCCCTCGCTTCTTGTCAGGACAGGAAGTGATGAGAAATCTGTCCTGTATGATGGGTGTCACGGGGACAGGAAGTAAGGGAAAATCACTGAAATAAAAAAAAAAACCTGACAGAACCATATTAAGGGTTTTTATTGTATTGCCAAATGCCCCCCGGTCTGGAGTGAAGCCCACCTGACCCAGGCCAATCTGGTTTGTGAAAAAAGGGAATCAAGCAGTTGTTTTGCAAAAACTTTTTAAGATTGATGTTGAGAAAAAGACCCAACCTTCTGTGCCAAGTAACGACTAATCCCCCATTAGTCATTACTTGGCACAGAAGGTTGGGTCTTTTTCCTCCTTTGGTCTAAGAGTATTATGGCCTTCCAGGAGAGATTGGGGGAGAAGAGTTCTGGTGGTAAAAGAATAAAAAGCTCAAAGGACTTGGGGAGCCAGAAAGGAAAAAAATGGTCTATAGCAATGGTCTACAAACTGCAGCCCCTTGCTTGCCTTTATCTGGCCCTTGGGGCTCAATTCCTCCCACTGACACCAACAATAGGGCAGTCATTTGTGCACTGAAATCAACAATGGAGCACTGTTATTCCCAATGACACCAACTATGAGGCACTATTCCTCCTACTGACACCAACAATAGGGGCACTTATTCTTCCCACTGACATCAATGATGGGGCACTATTCCTCCCATTGGCAACAATGATGGGGCGCTATTTCTCCTATTGGCACCAACGATTTGGCACTATTCCTCCTGCTTACACCAATGATGGGGCACTATAATTCCCACTGGCACCAACGATGGGGCACTATTCCTCTCACTGACGCCAATGATGGGGCACTATTTCTCCCACTGATACCAACAATGGGGCACTATTCCTCCCACTGACGCCAACAATGGGGCACTATTCCTCCCACTGACGCCAACAATGGGGCACTATTCCTCCCACTGACGCCAACAATGGGGCACTATTCCTCCCACTGACGCCAACAATGGGGCATTATTCCTCCCACTGACACCAACAATGTGGCATTATTCCTCCCACTGACACCAACAATGGGGCACTATTCCTCCCATTGACACCAACAATGGGGCACTATTCCTCCCATTGACACCAACAATGGGGCATTATTCCTCCCATTGACACCAACAATGGGGCACTAGTCCTCCCATTGACACCAACAATGGGGCACTAGTCCTCCCATTGACACCAACAATGGGGCATTATTCCTCTCAGTGACACCAACAATGGGGCACTATTCCTCCCACTGATACTAATGATGGGGCCCTAATACCAAAAATGGGGCATTGTTTACTCCCACTGATGCTGTGACATTTTCTGCTCCCACTGCCCATAGTCTGCCCCCCACCCCCTAAATTCTGAAGCACAGTAAACTCGTCCTTTGTTTAGAAAGTGTGGAATCCCCTAGTTTATAGTACTGGGTGGTAAACCCAACTGGGCCGGAGCTCTTTCAGCATTTTGTTTGGGTAAAGTGGACCTTGCATTAAAAGCATATCAATAGGCAGCATCTTTTTATTCAGGTTTGAATAGAGTCGGGAGGGGTTAGACCCTCTGTTAAGTGTTTATTGCTGTCTGTGTCCCCACGCGGAAGATTCATCCTTCTCTTTGTACTGGTGACCAGAAATAGAAAGTCAAGGGGAAATCCAACATTTTAGGCGGGTCAGATGGGCAGGGCCGGTGCTATAACTAGGCAGCCGCCTAGGGCGCACTTCTGCCTAGGGGCGCCCAGCCACTGTTTTCCCTCCGCGTCTGCATGCTCTGCAGGCTGCAGCATGTAGCTGCCTGAACACGGGGGAAGGGAGGGGCACTTTAAAAAAAAATTTACTATTGTTATCTATTTAATGACCTTTTTTTATTTTTACACTATCCTTCTAATTTTTTTTCTTAATCACTTTTATTGCTTTCGCAATAAATGTAAACATCTCTTCTGACAACAATAAAGTGTGACAGGTCCTCTTTATGGAGGGATGCAGAGAGACCCCACATCTCTCCTCTACAGTGGAAAGCATTGGATTAAAAAAAAAAAAAAAAAAACCAACAGTCCCAAGAATTTGACAACTTTATAATGTAACCCAACAGCCCAGACCTGTTACCTTGTCCAGAAGAGTCCCAGTTATCCCATCGGACCGCCTAACATGTTGGGTTTCACCTCAACTTTCTATTTCTGGTCACCGCTACAAAGAGAAGGGTGAATCTCCCCCGTGGGGACACAGACAGCATTAAACACTCGACAGAGGGTCTAACCCTTCCAGACTCTATCCAAACCTAAATAGAAAGATGTTGCCACTTTACCCAAACGGAACGTGGAAATAACTCTGGCCCAATTGGGATGACAATCCAGTACTACAGACCAGGGGTTTCCAAACAAGGTTTACTGTGCTTCAGGAATAGTGCCCCATCATTGGTGTCAGTGGGAGGAATAGTGCTCCATCATTGGTATCAGTGGGAGGAATAGTGCCCCATCATTGGTGTCAGTGGGAGGAATAGTGCCCCATCATTGGTATCAGTGGGAGGAACAGTGCCCCATCATTGGTGTCAGTGGGAGGAATAGCGCCCATCATTGGTATCAGTGGGAGGAATAACGCCCATCATTGGTGTCAGTGGGGGGAATAGTGTCCCATCATTGGTATCAGTGGGGGGAATAGTGCCCCATCATTGGTGTCAGTGGGGGGAATAGCGCTCCATCAGGGCCGCAGTTTGGAGACCCCTGGAATAAAGGGTGAGATGGGCTGCTCTAAACTTTCCTATCAATTTTTATGACATCAATGAAACATTTGTAGGGACCATCCTCACATCCTGCCTATGAGGGGGGAATTGGGTCTCCATTATAACTCAGCCTTCTGTACAGCACAGGATCCTGTGCAGGGCTCTCTCAGTAAATTCACATTCAGCAGCGCTGTGACGTCATTATAGGCGGACTCCCCTCACCACAGCCTCCATGATTCCGCCTCTCTCTACAGCCGCATCCATTGTGCTACCCGCCATCTTCCTACACCCTTCCCCTGTGCCAGGACAAACACACACCCCGGACTCCGCGCTGTAACCAACTCCCCAGCGAGCTTCCACTCCACAGGCAGAACCCTCAGCCTCCGACCAGGTCCGAATCAGAGAGCGGACAGGTCCGAGGTTGCGACTCCCAGGGGGCATGAGGAGCGCCGAAAAACTAAGCGGGGAGCAGCAAGATGGCGGACAAGGACAGGAAATGAAGCGGCTCGGGAGGCGACGAGTTAAAGTGCCAAGGCTGCCGCTCAGACATAGCGAGTGGCTCGTTGGTCTAGGGGTATGATTCTCGCTTCGGGTGCGAGAGGTCCCGGGTTCAAATCCCGGACGAGCCCAGTTTTTTTATTCTTTTATTTGTCTTATGCACCATTCTGATACATTATAATAAAGTGAGGAGGAGGGGATCGGCTGCATATCCACTACTAAAGATTGCAATTTGTTTTATCGATCATTTAGCGGCAACTATTTGTTACTGAACGCTCGGAGTCAGGTTTATGTAGCGTGTGATGGTAATTAGGACTGTCAGGGCTGAGGAATGCTGATTAGTTAGTTGTTGGGTTCGGGAAATATCAAAGGGGCTGAGAAATGTTATATAGAATTTTTGATGTTATTATCAACATTCTGCAAAAGTAGGGCTCGTCCGGGATTTGAACCCGGGACCTCTCGCACCCTAAGCGAGAATCATACCCCTAGACCAACGAGCCATTGGATGTGGGGAAACCAGGCACCTGTGTAGAAGAAGAACAATATTCCATAGAGAAAGTTATTTTGTATTTTAATATTATTATTATTGTTATATATATTTTTTATTGTTACAGAATTTATTCTGCTGGTTTAAGGACTCCACTAAGGGGGCAGTAAAAGTTGTATCACTGTATTTATTTATTTGGCTATGATCAGTGGATCACTTCTTTTTTTACTGTGATCAGTAGTTATTTGTTGCCTATGATCAGCAGATTTCATATATATATATATATAAACTTTTTTTTTTTTTTTGTTTGGCCGTGATTAATAGACTATATTTGTTTTTGTTTTATGATGATGTGACCAGTAGATAACTTTTTTTTTTTTTTTTTTATTTTTGGCTGTGATCAGTAAATATTTTATTTGTTGCCTGTGATCAGTAGATCACACACACACATATATATATATATATATATATATATATATATATATACATTTATTTTTATTTTATTTTTTTACTTATTTTATTGTTGTTCTTTATTTTTTAGTAGATCACTTTTTTTGTTTGGCTGTGATTAATAGACTATATTTGTTTTTGTTTTTTTTCTGTGACCAGTAGATAATATTTTTGGCTGTGATCAGTAAATATTTTGTTTGTTGCCTGTGATCAGCAGATCATATTTTCTTTTTTTCTGGCTGTGATCTGAGGATCCTTTTTTTGTGTGCAATTAGTAGAGCACAGTTTGCTTTTTTTCCTTTTCTCTCTGTGATCAGTGCATCGTATTTGTTGGCTGTAAGCGGTAGATCACATCTTTTGGCTGTGATCAGATCACTTTTTAAAAAAAAAAAAAAAAAAAAATTGCTGCAATCAGTAAATTGTCGGTTGTTTATGCTACGTGACTAGTGTCTCTCTTTTCCTTTTTTTCGTTTGACACGAGATGATTAACGTGTGTTTTTTTCCTAGGAGTCTAGTGTCGGTCTTTTTTTCTTTTATACTAGACGACTAGTGTCCGTTGTTTGTTTTATAAATGACTAGTGTCGGTTTTTAT
>BLSH010557091.1:225165-242059 GCA_018402905.1 Glandirana rugosa | reverse complement strand
TTTTGGTGGTATTTGATCACCGCTGGGTTTTTTGTTTTCTATTATATAAACAAAATAAAAAAAGACAGAAGATTTTGAAGAAAAAAGTTCTACTTTTTTGCTATAAAACATATCCAAAAAAAAAAGTTCTTTATAGATTGAGGCCAAAATGTATTCTGCTGCATGTCTTTGGTAACAAAAATTCCAATAAGTGTATATTAACCACTTCAGCCCCGGAAGGATTTCCAGCTTTAGGACCGGAGCCCTTTTTGCGATTCGGCACTGCGTCGCTTTAACTGAAAATCGCGCGGTCGTGCGATGTTGTACCCAAACGAAATTTGCGTCCTTTTTTTCCCACAAACAGAGCTTTCTTTTGGTGGTATTTGATCACCTCTGCGTCATTTCTGAACGCCGCTATAAACAAAAGAAGAGCGACAATTTTGCAAAAAAACCCAAATTTCTTACTTTTTGCTAGAATACAAATCAAAAAAAAAAAGATAAAAAAACATTTTTTTTCACCGTTTTTGGCCGATTTATATTCTTCCTCATATTTGCGATAAAAAAAAAAATCGCAATTGGCGTTTATTGATTGGTTTGCGCAAAAGTGGTCGCGTTTACGGATGATGAGAATTCATTTTTGGGGTTATTTTTTTTTACTAGTAATGGCGGCGATCTGCAATTTTTAGCGGTACTGCGATATTTCAGCGGACATGTCGGACTATTTTGACACTTTTTTGGGACCATTGGCATTTATACAGCGATCAGTGCTATAAAAATGCACTGATTACTGTGTAAATGCCATTGGCAGTGAAGGGGTTAACCTGCAGGGGGCGCTCTAAGGGTTAACTGTGTTCCCTGGGCGTGTTCTAACTGTAGGGGGACTGCACTATCTGGGGAAGGGAAGTGGTCACAGCCTTCGAATACAGGAAGGCTGTGATCACAGCCCTTCCCCCTTCACACAGAGCGGAGGTCCGTGTTTACATACACGGACCTCCGTTCCTCCGCTCGGGGGGGGGGCATCGCGGGTAGCCGGCGGCAATCGAAGCCGCCGCACCCGCTCCCTGGCCCTCCCCGAACACAGTGAGCGTGCCTCCGGCGGCGCGCGCTCACTAAACTCGTTCCCGCAGCCGCCGTCGTATGACGGCGTTTTGTGGGAACGAACCACTTTGCCGCCGTCAAATGCCGATCGGCGGTCGGCAAGTGGTTAAGAGCCCTTTCACACTCGGGCGGGCAGGGCGGTAGCAGTAAAGTGCCACTAGTTTATCGCTGTTATAGCGGCACTTTGGTGCTGCTTTTCGGGTGGCACTGGGGCGCTTTTAACCCCGAAGAAGGGGTTAAAAGCGCCGGCGTGTGGCACTTCCGAAGTGGTGTTCAGCCACTTCGGAAGCGCTGCCCATTCATTTCAATGGGCAGGGGCGGTGCGAGGAGAGGTGTATAAACCCCTCCTCCACCGCCCCTGCCCATTGAAATGAATGGGCAGATGCTGCTTGCAGGACTTTTTTTCTGTCCTGCAAGCGCACCGGCCCAGTGGGAAAACACTCAGGCTTTCACAATGGGGAGGATTGGGGGGAGTTTTCAGGAGCTTTACAGGTGCTATTTGTAGCGCTAAAGCGCCTGAAAACCGTCTCAGTGTGAGAGGGGTCTGATTGGCTTGTGTGAAAGTTTTAGCGTCTACAAACTATGGTGTATACACAGTGCCTTGAAAAAGTATTCATACCCCTTGAAATTCTCCACATTTTCTCATGTTACAACCAAAAATGTAAATCTATTTTATTGGGATTTTATGTGATAGACCGACACAAAGTGGCTCATAATTGTGAAGTGGAAGGAAAATGATAAATGGTTTTCAATTTTTTTTACAAATAAATATGTGAAAAGTGTGGGGGGCATTTGTATGGCGCCCCCTGAGTCAATACTTTCCCTGCAATTACAGCTGCAAGTCTTTTTGGGGAGGTCTCTTCCAGCTTTGCCCATCTAGAGCGTGAAATGTTTGCCCATTCTTCTTTGCAGAATACCCCAAGCTCTGTCAGATTGGATGGAGAGCGACTGTGAACAGCAATTTTCAAGTCTTGCCACAGATTCCCAAATGGATTCAGGTCTGGACTGTGACTGGGCCATTCTAACACATGAATATGCTTTGATCTAAACCATTCCATTGTAGCTCTGGCTGTATGTTTAGGGTCGTTGTCCTGCTGGAAGGTGAACCTCCGCCTCAGTCTCAAGTCTTTTGCAGACTCTAACAGGTTTTCTTCTAAGATTGCCCTGTATTTGGCTCCATCCATCTTCCCATCAACTCTGACCAGCTTCCCTGTCCCTGCTGAAGAAAAGCATCCCCACAACATAATGCGGCCACCACCATGTTTCACGGTGGGGATGGTGTGTTCAGGGTGATGTGCAGTGTTAGTTTTCCGCCAGACATAGCGTTTTGCTTTTAGGCCAAGAAGTTTTTAATTTTGGTCTCATTTGACCAAAGCACCTTCTTCCACATTTGCTGTGTCCCCCACATAGCTTCTTGCAAACTGCAAATGGAACTTCTGCTTTCAACAATGGCTTTCTTCTTGCCACTCTTCCATAAAGGGCAGATTTGTGGAGGGCACGACTAATAGTTGTCCTGTGGACAGATTCTCCCACCTGAGCTGTGGATCTCTGCAGCTCCTCCAGAGTTACCATGGGCCTCTTGGCTGCTCTCTGATGAATGCTCTCCTTGCCCGGCCGGTCAGTTTAGGTGGACGGCCATGTCTTGGTAAGTTTGCAGTTGTGCCATACACTTTCCATTTTCGGATGATGGATTGAACAGAGCTCTGTGAGATGTTCAAAGCTTGGGCTATTTTTTTATAACCTAACCCTGCTTTAATTTTCTCCACAACTTTATTCCGGACCTGTCTAGTGTGTTCCTTGGCCTTCATGATGCTGTTTGTTAATTAAGGTTCTCTAACAAACCTCTGAGGGCTTCACAGAACAGCTGTATTTATACTGAGATTAAATTACACGGGGTGACTCTATTTACTAATTTACTAATTGACTTCTGAATGCAGATGGTTCCACTAGATTTATGTTAGGGGTATCAGGGTAAAGGGGGCTGAATACAAATGCCCCCCACACTTTTCACATATTTATTTGTAAAAAAAAATATGTGAAAACCATTTATCATTTTCCTTCCACTTCACAATTATGTGCCACTTTCTGTTCTATCACATAAAAGCCCAATAAAACACAGTTACGCTTTTGGTAGTAACCTGACAAAATGTGGAAAATGTCACGGGGTATGAATACTTTTTCAAGGCGCTGTATACTGAAATTTACACAGCTATAGAAACTACTGTAATGGCGGTGATCAAAGACTTATAGTGGGACTGTGATAGGGTGGCGTTCAATCTGGCGCTATAAGACCCTCGCTGGGAGTTAGACGGACTATCTGACATCACTAATGACACTAATACAGTGATCAGTGATAATACATTCTACATGGTATTCATCACCCTGGCTGGGAAGGGGTTAACATCTAGAGGGGATCAAGGGGATGCCTAACAATGTGTAATGTGTGTAATATGTTCTGCTTTGAGGTTCACGCTGCCTGCGACTGCACTGCAGCGCAACTTTGGCACGACTTGCATGTGACTTCTGTAACAGAAGGCAATGCAAGTCGTATCAAAGTCGAACCAAAAGTAGTGCAGGAACCTTTTTCTAAGCCGAACGATTCCTTTGCACAGAATGAGGTCCAAAGTTGGAGCGATTGTCGCATCAGTGTGCGCCAGGCCTTACTAAGAGATCTCACTGTTTTTTCCCTCTGTGTTGCAGGAAGAAGAAACAGCGAGATGGCTGATCTGTATACAGAGCCCTGTGCAAACACAGTGTGATTGGCTACAGCCCATCAGCAGATCTCAGACATAAATCATTGGCTCTAGCTGACTTCCTGCAGCTTTTAATGCACATTGTGAGAAGCTCACAGTGTGCAGTGAAATCACAGTAAGCAATTCCAGTACAGGAGAGGAGCCGATACAACTGAGCAAGACTGAAGGGAAGGCCGGGGGTTGCTTTACTACACAGCTGCTTACTGTATATTCACCTTCCCCCTCTCTCCCCTGTAGTTCTGCACGGCCACCAAGTGTAAGCTCCCAGTCACCATTGGGCACCTCAGCAGCCAATCAAATAGCACCAGAGCCATCAAGTGGGCGGAAGAGGAGAGAATCCTATGCGCCCCCCCCCCAATACCTGTAAATACCAGATGCAATCACCGTAGTAGTCAGAACTACTACGGTAAGCGATACGATTTTCTGGGTCCTGTGCAGGTTCTACCTTTGAGATCAGCTGTCACAATTAACATTGACCACAAGGGGGCGATCGCTCAGTACTGCTGCTATTCATAGAATGCATTGTTTTTTTTTTTTTTTGGATGAGCAAGAAGTTCTCTGAGTGGATGAGGAGGAGATAGTGGAGTTAAGGTTGCCACATCATCCCTTTAATCTAGGACACCTATGAATTACACAGGTTGTTCTGAGGCTAATTTAATGCAGATGAGGCACCAAGTGAGTTTAATTACCACCTTAATCAGCCACAGAACAACCTGTGTAATTAATATGTGTCCTGGATTAAAGGGATGATGTGGCAACCCTAAGTGGAGTCTCTCTACCTCCAATCAGAGACATCCAGGAGAGGCCCAAATCATTTGGTGGGGGGGGGGGGGTCAGAGGAGTAACTGGAACCTTCAGGGCCCCGGTGCAAGAAATTATGAAGGGCCCCCTGGCCAGGGTCCTTCCCTCTTCTCAAAGATCCTGGGGCCCTTTACTCCCATCGTGGGTCCCTTTATTATGGTACCACAGCAGGACCCTTTCACAAGTTCTGCAGCGGCCCCCTTTCTGCCATCTTCTGCCCTCCCTATGGTGGTGAAATGCCAGGGCCTGGTCACAATTGCAACCTTCGCAATCCTGATAGTTCCCTCACTGATGTCAGTAGTTTTTAATTTTTATTTTAATTTTATTCTTTTTTATCATTTCATTTTATTTATTTTACGATTTTTTTTAGGAGCTCTGTTGGGGGGCTTTGATGAGATATCAGGGGTCTAAACAAACCTCAGCCCTCAATCTCCATCTGTGTAACCTCAGCTGCACAGAATGAATGGACAGGAATAGCTGTGCACCGAGCCTCCCATTCATTCAGAAATGGAAGTATAGTAAAAGCAGTTTACTATGCTTCCGTTATGAATAAACCAATTGGTGCCAATCCCTGACTCAGTTCATTCAGAAAAGGAAGGAGCCGGTAAATGACAAATTTACTGACCCGTCCCAAACTCTCCATCATGACTCATCTTCTGTAGCAGCTGGCAGGAGGGGGGAAGACAGCAGTTCTGTGGGGGGGACCAGGGAAGCACACAGGGGCCCTGGGAACAGCAGAAGACAAGTAAACTGGATAGAGGAAAATGGAAGAGATTGGGTCCTCTAAATGCCACCCCCGCCATCCCTTCTATCCAGGTGTACAAGGGAGGCACGTGGGCCCCCTGGACCATGGGGCCTGGTTGCAATTGCAACCCCTATCGTTATACCCCTGTAGAGGGGTGATTATGGTGTGGGGTTGTTTATGAGGGGTTGGTCTTAAGGAGTCAGCATACCAAGACATTTTGGACAATTTCATGCTCCCAACTTTGTGGGAACAGTTTGGGGGTGGCCCCTTCCTGTTCCAACATGACTGCCCACCACTGCACAAAGCAAGGTCCATAAAGACATGGATGAGCGAGTTTGGGGTGGAGGAACTTGACTGCCTGCACAGAGTCCTGACCTCAACCGATAGAACACCCTTGGGATGAATGAAGCCTCGTACACACGGGACGACGATCGTATACAACAGGTCATAATAACGACCGTTGTATGCGAAATCGATCGTTCGTATGCGCGATTAGAACAGCTGACATACGATGGTCGTACAAGGGGAGTTGTATGAGCAGACTAGAAAACTTGGTCGTACCAACAAGCTCTCATACGACCGTTGTATCGTGTGTACAGAGCAGTTGGTACAACAAGTTGTATTGTGCAAAACACGCATGCTCAAAAGTCAGGAACAGCCGGATGCTAATTACATGCACCTGAACGGTCTTTCTGTGGTCGTACGATCGTGTAGTGCAGTCAGTATGCAAGTTACATTATTCAACATACGATTTGAGACAATCGTACGTACGATCATTGTCCCGTGTGTACGAAGCTTGAGAGTGGAGACTGCAAGCCAGGCCTTCTCATCCAACATCATTGCCTGACCTCACAAATGCACTTCTGGAAGAATGGTCAAACATTCCCATAGACACTCCTAAACCTTGTGGACAGCCTTCCCAGAAGAGTTGAAGCTGTTATAGCTGCAAAGGGTGGGCCAACTCAATATTGAACCCCACGGACTAAGACTGGGATGCCATTAACCACTTCAGCCCCGGAAGGATTTACCCCCTTAATGACCAGGCCATTTTTTTGCGATTCGGTACTGCGTCACTTTAACTCACAATTGCGTGCGGTTGTGCGACGTTGTACCCAGCAAAATTGACGTCCTTTTTTTCCCACAAATAGAGGTTTCTTTTGATGATATTTCATCACCTCTGTGTGTTTTTTATTTTTTATGCTATTAACATAAAAAAGCGACAATTTTGAAAAATATATATATATATATATATATATATATATATATATATATATATATATTTTACTTTTTGCTATAATAAATATGCAAAACAAAATGCAAAAAAAACAAATTTCTTCATCAGTTTAGGCCGATATATATTCTGCTACATATTTTTGGTAAAAAAAAAAAAAAATCACAATAAGCGTTTATTGATTGCTTTGCACAAAAGTTATAGCATCTACAAAATAGGGGATAGATTTATGGACTTTTTTATTATTATTATTTTTTTTTTACTAGTAGTGGCAGTGATTTTTAGCAGGACTGCTACATTGTGGCGAACAGATCGGACACTTTTAACACTTTTTTTTGGGACCAATGACATTTATACAGTGATCAGTGCTATATAAATAACACTGGCAGGGCAGGGGTTAACACGAGTGGTGCTCAAGGGGTTAAATGCGTTCCCTGGGAGGAGTTTCTAACTCAAAGATAGATAGATAGATAGATAGATAGATAGATAGATAGATAGATAGATAGATAGATAGATAGATAGATAGATAGATAGATAGATAGATAGATAGATAGATAGATAGATGATTTTTTTTTTAAATCAGATTTTATTTTTGAAAATGTTTTTCCTTACATAACAAACATATATTAACCCCCACAATACACCATTATTATGCTAACAATTCCCCACATTTGCAGTGTTTGTTGATGCTTTCAGTTGAGCGCAAAGATCCAGAAGCGGAATTCTGATATGGGAATATGCCAGGGAATAAAAATTGCGCGGTCGCTGAGACGGGTTTTTCAAGTCTCTTTTTCCAGGAACTGAAGGTAAAGATGAGCGTGCAGGAAAAAAGTGCCAATGTTTGGCCCTGTGTCTCCTCTGTGTGTGCAGGAAAACCAGCAGAGTGCATTAACCCCTTTGTGATTCAGACTTTTTTTTTAAACTAGATCTATCCTCTTACTGAATAACAGATTGCTAAAGAACTATGTTTTTTTTTCTAGTACTGCTGATCTCCTCCAGTCTCTTTTAGCTATTTCCTGTCTGCATGCACTCCCTCCAATGCCGTCTGCACATCATTGCTCTGGACCGGTGTCCTGATCATAACAACAGTGGACCATGCCTGTGCAATGTGTGTCTGCGCAACCTCTGGTAGTCACCAGCAGGGGGAGCTTGTGATAGGGTGACAACACTGGAGCACAATTGAGAAACCCCCAATAAAAGGACCATCATGGCAGGATCACCAGGGAATATTTTAATGAACATGGCAGATTTAAAAGGATTAAAGACAACTTTTATTGAGGACATTACCATGTTAATCACTTCAAGACCACCAACATTCATTTACATTACCGGTTTGAAGTGGTTTACTGGGGTTATGGCTGCATCTCCCAGCCATAACCCCTGTATTTTTTTTTTATCAGCCAGCAATTCTCTTTCTAATAAAAGTGATCCCCGTGGCTGAATAGCTGCTGGATTGCTTTTCGAAGCAGCGGGAGTGGTTGTGTCCAATAGGGTTGTCACCTGTCTGGGATTCACCCGAACAGTCCAGGTTTTGAATAATGTGTCCAGGTTTCAAGCGGACTGAAACCCGGACACATTACTCAGTCTGGGCTGTGACTCCTCAAGTAACCAAGATAGTCACACACAAATCTGTTGCCATCCGGGAGATGCGGGCAGCTGTCTGGGGGCAGGTTCAGCATCACTGGGGGGGCAGGGCGCCAGCAAGAGTCATTTGCCCATGCCCACTGTTCGCTGTGGCACTCTATGCACAAAGCATCACTAGTCTCCTTGGGGATACCCAAAAGTGTCCCAGGTTGCTAAAGTGTTCAGGTTTGGCTTGAAGAAAACGTGGCAACCCCAGCGTCCTCCCTCCTGCTGCTTGCCGGTGTTTCCCGGGCTTACCATTCTCACCAGCGATCCCGGGAAACAATCCGGCGGGTTCATGGGGCTGATCAGAGGTCTTTCCTCGCCTCTATGATCTAGGAGGACAGGAGCGACATCATGACATCACTTCCGTTCAAAGGCGGATGTGAATTTATTTATTTTTTATTTGATGCTTTCAAGGGTAGAGGAGGGATTTGGTGTCTTATAGATCCCAGATGTCTCCATAAAGAGGACCTGTCATCCCCTATTTCTATCACAAGGGATGTTTACATTTCTTATAAAAAAAAAAAAATTAAAGGGACAGTGTAAAGATAAAAAAAGTTAAAATAAAATAAATTATATATATTATATAATTTTATTTATTTATTTTTTCTTAAGCCCCCCCTCCCATCTCTCCGCGCTTAGACGCAGAAGCGAATGCACACGTAAGTCATGCATGCACATGTAAGGGGTGTTCACAGCACACATGTGAGGTATCACCGCAAGCGTTAGAGCGAGAGCAATAATTCTAGTGCTAGACCTCCTCTGTAACTCTAAACTGGTAGCCGGTAAAACATGATAAAGTGCCTCCCATGGAGATTTTTAAGTAATGTAGTTTGTCGCCATTGCACGAGCGTGCGCAATTTTAAAGCATGACATGTTCGGTATCTATTTATACAGCGTAACATCATCTTTTATAGTTTACCAAAAAATGTGCTTATATATTGTTTTTTTTTCATTAAAAGTGTATTTTTGCAAAAAAAAAACCGCTGAGCAAATACCGTGTGACAAAAAAAAAATGCAGTAGGGGGCACCAGAGACACCTAAACACCATGTTTTTTTATTACTATGTTGTGAATAGCCAGCATTGTTTCCCTAATAGCAGGGGGGGGGGGTGGAAGGCATCAGGTGGTTGTAAAGCTGCCTGATCACTTCCATCTGACGGTGTATGTAACCCCTCCATTAGGCATCAGTGGCAGAAAAAGGGTTCAACCCAATACATCACTTTAAGTTGTATTTAAACTTCAAACCAGGTGCGTGTCCAAGATGGCGAAGTGAACGGCTATCTTATCTGGAGCTCTGCTGCTGTATCCTTCTATTAACCTATCCTGGCTGGGTTTCCTGCATTCAGATCCAGATAAATTCCTCGGTGAATGCCGCCCAAAAGATCCGGCAATGGTAGAGGAGGGAAAAAGCTAAGATTCTCCCCAGCGGCGTTGGCATTGCACACACCGGAGCCTCAGCAGAGCGACAGGAGGCCAGTACGAACCAATATGGCGTCTCAGACGGACCATGCGGAGGAGCCCGTGTCCTCTCCCCCAGGTATCCCACAGGTGATGGAGGTAATAGCTGCCTGCCAGGCAGCAGTAACGACCTGCCAAACTACTCTTTCCTCCAAGATAGAGGCGGTTCAATTAGACATTGGGCTCATTCGCCAAGATGTGGACAAGGTCCGCTCCCGCCTTACCACAGCTGAAACGAGGGTGGGCCTCGTGGAGGACAACGTGGCGGACAATACAGGGGCAATTCGCTCTCTGCACTCCAGAATCAAGATGCTTGAACACCGGGCGGAGGACGCCGAGAATCGGTGCCGAAGGAACAACCTTCGGATCATCGGACTGGCGGAAAGTGCGGAGGGTAAGAACCCCACGGTGTTTGCTGAGGAGTTATTCCGATTCCTACTGCCTGCTGCCCAACTATCCCCTTACTTCACAGTAGAGAGAGTGCATCGCATGCCGCCGCAGCCAGGCCCCCAGGGAGCTCCTCCACTTACATTTATCCTAAGGCTCCTTAATTTTAGAGACGGAGATGAATTGTTAAGAGCAGCAAGAGCGGCAGGAGAGATGACCCACCAGAACAACCGCATTATGCTGTTTCCAGATTTCTCTATAGAGACCCAAAAGCTCCGCCGGTCCTTTGATGCTGTTAAGGCCGCCCTATGCTCCAGGGGGGTGAAGTACAGTGTACTTTTCCCAGCTAAGTTGAGAGTGGTAGACGGGGAGATGATCCGTTTCTTTACCTCCCCCAACGATGCTGCGGACTGGCTGGAAACCCTACCGCCCTGGGATTGAAGAGGAATCGTCCTGCTATGATCTGCATTGTTTTTGAAGTTGGTGCCTGGAGGCTTTCGCTCCCCTGTGATCACTCCCCAGCTGCGGAGGCCCCTAGGTTGGGGATGTTTGAGGGCCTTTGCACGGGGGGTGAGTAATATCAGCGGCGGGGATCTGCCCGGCTGTTGGGAACACATGTGGCTCCTGGGGGATGGAGGCCGGAGGATCTATTGAAACGTTCGTTATAAGAAAGGTGCCCCTGGCTTAGTCCAGGAGATTGCAGGGAACCCGGCTCCGGTGACATTGTAGCATCTCCCATGGCCTGACAGTACTGATGATTCTACTTACCTCCTTTAGTTTTGTTCTTAGGGGGAACCGGATGATAGACTGAGCCGAGAACTGTACCCTCTCCATCTGCTACACGTCTCCCTGTTTGTTCAGTGCCCTTGTGCTGGTTTCTTTTTTGGGGTCTATGCGGTCCCGCTCTTGGTGCTTCTCATGGGGTGGGGGGAAGGGGTTACTTGCCGTTGCCAGTCAAGTTTTATATTTGTTTTTTGGATGGACAATCTATTATGTTCCTTGCTGGTATGGTTACATATACATCATGTATGGACAGGACTCTGGAGTGTCTTGGCGGGTAGGGGGAGGCGCTGCATTGAGGGGAGGCCTGACTAGTGTGTTTGGGCCCCTCCGGGGGACTGGAGTACTCAATTTAAAGGGGAGAGATGCTGAACATTTCAACATAATCAGAAAATGGCCCAGTTGTCTGTGATCTCATGGAATGTGCGGGGACTTAACTCTGCTCACAAACGGGCCTTAGTGTTTAAATTTCTACAGAGGTACTCCCCGCACATTTGTGTACTACAAGAGACTCATCTATTGGGACTCAAAAGAGCATGGGTTGGAGCCCATTATCATTCTACGTACTTTTAATTTGACTCCCTCCCCTGATAAAGATAGACTCTGCACGACCTCCAGGTGGGCCCCAGGTCTGAATCAGTGGGCCAGTACGTTTGGTCTCACAGATGTTTGGCGCCATTTCCACCCCAATACCAGAGGGTTTACGTGTCATTCCTCGACCTTTCGTACCCTATCCCGCATAGACTTTTATTTATGCATCCCAGTCACTGCTCCGAGAGATTTCTGCGGTAGAGATTCTGCCCAGAGGTATATCGGACCATGCTCCTCTGTTTCTGAGAATCACCTTGGGCACTCTGGGAGAGAAGTTATGGAGATTATCTAGGTACTGGACTGAGAACAAGAGAATCCAGGAGGATGTGCAAGAGGGTATTTGTAATTACTGGATAGCAAATAAGTGAGACTGCTACCCCTCCAATACAATGGGACGCCTTTAAAGCGTGGACTAGGGGAGAATACATATCCCGCATAACAGCAGAGCAGAAGAGATTGACAGGTTCTATGGAGGAGCTAGAGGAGGTAGCCAGACAAGGAGAGGCGGAATACGTAGCCAACCGGGGCCAGAGCACCTATGGTGACTGGCAATATGCTCTGAGCAAGCTTTCTCTGCTTCGCACTGAGATGACCCAAAAATCCCTTCTCAACACCGCCCAGAGGGTATTCGAATTTGGTAATAAAAATGGCAGACTTTTAGCGTGGCTGGCAAAGGGGCAATTTAAGGTCACACACATTAGTGGAATTAAGGATACAGATACAGGGGAAGTCCTAAGGACGCTCCTGAGGAGGATTAACGACAGGTTCTTCCGTTTCTATTAAGAGTTGTACTCGTCCAGGGCGAACTACTCCCCCCTTGAGCTAGAGTCTTACTTAGATAAAATCCCATTTCCAACCCTGACCTCTGAGTCGTGTGAGAGGCTGGAGACTCCCATTACCTGGATGAGATACAGGTGGCGATCTCGCAGCTTCAAGCGGGGAAGACCCCTGGTGTAGATGGCCTCCCACTGAATTCTACTCTCAGTATCAGGACTTTCTGGCCCCTAGACTGGTATCCCTTTTTGATAGGTTTTTTACATTAGGAACCCTTCCGGGTTCTATGGGAGAGGCGGTGGTGGTGTTGGTGCCTAAGCCGGGTAAGGATCTTGAGGAATGCTCCTCCTATTTATCCCTCATAAATGTAGATGCCAAGATTCTGGGCAAGATCTTGGCAAATAGGCTGTCCGGGATATTGGGGGAGCTGATTCATAGTGATCAGACCGGGTTCATGCCCGGGAAGGGCACCGACATTAACCTCCGGTGCCTTTTCCTTAATCTCTCGGTGTCTCACACTAATAGTGGAAGTAGAGTCATCGCCTCCCTGGACGCTGAAAAGGCGTTTGACTCGGTCGAATGGGACTTCTTGTGGGGGACACTGAGGGGATTTGGGTTTGGCCCGAGGTTTATTAAGTGGCTACGCCTGCTGTATAGCGACCCCAAGGCCCGCATTCGCACCAATAACGCTCTCTCGCCGTTTTTTTCGCTGCGGAGGGGTACTAGGCAGGGATGCCCTCTGCCCCCATCCCTCTTTGCCCTGGCCCTCGAGCCCCTGGCCATCTTGATGAGGGGTTCTAACCGGGTCAGGGGATTGAGGGTGGGTGCCTTGGAGGAAAAGATATCGTTATATGCTGATGATGTGCTCTTGTTCCTCCAGGATGCTAACGGCTCTCTGGAGGCTGCTCTAGACATTTTTAATGAGTTCGGGAGGTTTTCGGGAATCAGGATTAATTGCTCCAAATCGGTTCTCTTTCCTTTAGATCCCCGAACCAGGACATTGGCGGCCGACACCCCGCTCCAGTGGGTTGACCAGTTTAAATATTTAAATATTATGATCCGGAGGGATGCCAAAGATTATTATGACCTTAATTTGGCGCCAGTGGTGAATCAGCTCTGCTCCAGGTGCGCTGAGTAGGGGTCGTTACCGCTGAATCTCCTGGGTCACATAAACCTAATCAAAATGCTCTTTCTCTCTAAGTTTTTGTATGTATATATTCCGGTCCCAACCCAATTTGGCTGTCGAACTCCTTTTTCTCTGCCTTGGATCGGTACATAAGCTCATTTATTTGGGGAGGGACCCTTCCACGACTAGCTAGGTTGACACTGGTCCTGCCGGGGAGGTGTGGAGGGTTGGCCTTGCCTGATTTTAGAATCTACTACTGGGCTGCCATTATGGTAACGGTCAGATGGTGGTTCATGCGCTCCGTAGATAATGCAGCGGTGTGCCTGGAGACATCTGTACTTGGTTCACTCCAGGAGCTTGGCAATCTGGCTTATAGGGGAGGTAGGGCATATGCTGACCTCCCTCTCCCCACCAGAACTATGCTCAGAATATGGGTGGCAGCCAGACGCAGATTTTTGCGGCCGGGCCAATGGTCCCCTTACACCCCTTTATGGGGAAATCCTAACCTTTCGCACTTCCATACAATTCCTGACCCGCAGGTGTGGACGAGATACAGTATCAAAACTCTTGGGAATGTGTGTAGAGCGTGAGATTTACGTCCCTTCACTGACCTTCAAAGGGAATACCATCTCCCGGGGTGGATGTATTTCCGTTACCTACAGTTAGGTCATGCTACCCGAGCACAGTTCAGGTTCCCCCTGAGGTTGAACATGGATCTAGTCGAGGAATTATTGGCTCAAAAATCTTTATCAAAACCATTGTCAGCCCTATATGGGACATTATTGAGTGTGGATTCCCCTAAGATGGATAGGCTGTGGGGAAAGTGGAGGGCAGACCTTCCAGAGTTGGAAAGAGAAGATTGGGAGGATTGTCTGGAAAATAGTGTTGGGTTGCGAATATCATCCAGGGACAGGCTGATCCAGGTAAATTGCTAAATACTGGATAGAGGTGGTGGAGACCATTAACGGTCGTCTCCAGATCGCCCTTCCGGCTTCGCCAGAGTTGGCATTGCTTGGTATACAAGAGGACGATCAGCGTCCTAGGTGTACCAAACTCCTGCTAACATACCTCTTTTATTATGCTAAGAGAGAAATAATACTGTATTCTATTCAAAATTCAAATTTTCAGAAGAAGGTTATATTATATTTTATTGTATACTATTTTTTTCTATTCTATTCTTTTTTCTATTTTATATTATATTAACATTATATTTTATTATTATAATGTATTCTATTTGACATTTGAATTTCAGAAGCTGGTTATATTCTTTCTATTGTATTCTATTTTTTATTCTGTTCTATTTATTTTTCTATTCTATTTTATTTTGTTCTTTAATTTCATATTCTATTTTGTTCTCTTTTACTATATTCTTTTATTTTCTATTCTATCCCTTTATTTTCTATTCTATCATTTTCTAGTCTATTCTATTCTTTTCTATTCCTTTATTTTCTAAGCTATTTTATTCTATTTGGAAATTTGAATTCGATTAAAAAACGATTCAGATTTGAAAACGATTTGAATTTGATTCGAAAACGACTAGAATTTCGGCCAAAATTTTGTTTCGTTATTTCACATTCGTTTAGATTCTTTACTATTGTAGTTTGGAAATTATGAATTTCCAAATATCGAAAAATTTGTCCAAATTTCAATTCGGAACTAAACAAACTGCCCATGTCTAACCTAAAGTGGTATTAAACCTAAAAGCAAACATTTATTATATTGCAGCTTACCAATTCTTAGATGGGATGTCTGCATTTGTTTCTTTTTTGGCTTTCTTTTTTTTTATTTCCATCTGGTGATCCAGCCAATAAGTCTGTTGTTTTTTTAAAAGAACAAGCTCTCTTCCAAATGTTTTAGTTTACATGGATGGGCCTAACCATTTACTGCTGGCAGGGTTACAATGGAAAGTTACAATGCTTTGCATTTTTTTATGTAAAACCTTTACCTCAAAAAATCTGTGTGCTGTAACTGATTATAAAGTGTTAGCTTAAGTTTGGCTTCAATTTGTTAGTGTATCTAAATCTGCTAGTTCATCTAACCCCCCCCCCCCCAGACTGACAATGCTGCTACCCAAAGGTGCCCCCTGTGCTCCTTCATCTGGAATGGAGGACGCTCTAATACAGGCGGTGTGTTACTGGTCAGATCACCAGGTGAAAACAGAGTGGAAAAAGCCTAACAAAAAGAGAAGACTAATGCAGTCGCCACATTTAAAGATTGGTGAGCTGCAATATATTACATTTTTGGGTATTGGGTTTAACCGGTTCAGGTCAACACTATAGCAGTTTTACTGCTACAGGGTGGCACCTGTGCACCGGATCACACATATTTATGTGATCCGACACTTCCAAGTAGGGGGTGCGCATGCACGTTGCTGGTGGCTCGCTTCCGCTGTAATTACATACAGCGGAAGCCAATAGGCGGGTGCCGGGTACTCGACGTCCTCTGGCACCCATCGATCATTAAGCAGAGAGCCAGAATGCCTATCTGCCTATGAAAACAAGGCAGAATGTCGTTCCGGCAGGGGGGAAGGGATGGATTTTGTGTTCCTGCAAAGCAGGGAATAAATTGTATGTCTTCCCCAAGTAAAAGCACCACATAGTACACATAAACACTGGTTAGGCACACAGTTAACCCTTTGCTCGCCCCTGATGTTAACCCCTTCCCAGCCAGTGTCATTAGTACAGTGACAGTGCATATTTTTTAGCACTGATCACTGTATTAGTGTCACTGGTTCCCAAAAAGTGCCAAAAGTGTCAGTTAGGTATCTGATTTGTCCACCGCAATATCACAGTCCCCCTATAAGTCACTGGTCGCCGCCATTACTGGTAAAAAATAAAAACAAATAAATCTGAAACCTGAAAATTTGCCTGGGCAGGAAGGGGGTGAAAGTTTCCGGTATGGAAGTGGTTAAAGAAACTCATGGCTCTCCAGCTGTATTTTGGTAGGCGTGCTGGCATATGTAGTACACTATATTGTCAAAAGCATTGGGACGCCTGCCTTTACATGCACATGAACTTTAACGGCATCCCAGTCTTTGTCCGTAGGGTTCAATATGTAACCTCCTCTCTAATGCATCTCAAAGGTGTTCTATCGGGTTGAGGTCAAGTTCCCGCACCCCAAACTTGCTCATCCATGTCTTTATGGACCTTGCTTTGTGCAGTGGTGCGCAGTCATGTTGGAACAGGAAGGGGCCATCCCCAAACTGTTCCCACAAAGTTGGGAGAACTCTACGTAATCTCTCCTCCAATGTATAACTTGGGATGCCTGTTTCTGACCCTACGGCAATTTCAAGTACACGTACATTTCCGTCCGCAGGGTTACGAAAACTGTTATATCACATGATGTATACGGTCGTGCGGATGGTTTTATGTCGACCTCTCGGTACTCAAAGAAATTGGTGAAGGTATGGCCTTTGAAAGTGGGGGAAGGACGGGTCCGTTTAAAAGTCCAAAGTCTAAATAAACAAAAATAAAAAATGGTCATTACCGCCGCTGGTCACTGAATATCCCCCTGACACTATAACGCCACCTGTTTAGTCTATGG
>BLSH010557091.1:210364-222946 GCA_018402905.1 Glandirana rugosa | reverse complement strand
ACATGATTGCACACCAGGGCACAAAGCAAGGTCCATAAAGACATGGATGAGCGAGTTTGGGGCGGAGGAACTTGACTGGCCTGCACAGAGTCCTGACCTCAACCCAATAGAGATTGTGAGGCAGGCCTTCTCATCCAACATCAGTGCCCGGCCTCACAAATACGCTTCTTGAAGAATGGTCAAACATTCCCATAGACACTCCTAAACCTTGTGGACAGCCTTCCCAGAAGAGTTGAAGCTGTTATAGCTGCAAAGGGTGGGCCAACTCAATATTGAACCCTACGGACTAAGACTGGGATGCCATTAAAGTTCATGTGCGTGTAAAGGCAGGTGTCCCAATACTTTTGACAATATAGTGTATGCAGGAATAGGGATGTTGGACCTAAGAAGATATGTCAGATTAAACCATCTGATATCCTTTTCCATCTCCTGGGTTGGTGAGATCCTTGTGCTGAGTTCTTGGGTCTGTGCACCTTATGAGGAGCTCCCACCATCCATGCTGGAAAGATTAATCAAACGCTTGAATTACAATAGTGCATCCATTGTCTTTCCTAACATTATACTGCGATCCTTAGGAACTTGCATGTTGTATGTGAATAATTAAAATCAGAAACACTAGCCTCATTGTATCTGGAAATGCTGAATATATATTAGTGATGAGAAGATAACAAGGGCATATTGTGGATAATGGTATTTTCTCATTATTTTAAATAAGCCCACTTAGTGCTTCTAAAGTCAGAGTTCAAGCATCCACAAGGCAACCTTAACAGAAGCCTAGGGTCCATTGGATGCCAAGGGAACCAAAGTACATTTGTCATGCTCCTGTAGTAAACCAGAAGGATTGGTCTAAGTCAGCCTTTCTCACCTACACAACTATGGTTCAGAAAGGCTGGCTTAGACCAATTCCCCCGCAGTTCATGACAGGAGCACAAAGAATGTACTTGGGTACCCTGGGCATCCAATGAACCCTAGGCTTCTGCCTTCTCCAAAGGTTGCTAGGGATTCCTTGTACAATGAGCAATTATGGACTTTCAGATATATCCATTGACACCAATGGACTTTTTAGCTATCTTTAAGGAGGGCATTTACTCCAAATTCACACCGATGTAAGGAACATTCTTCCCACTGACTACCAATGTAAGGAGCATTCTTCCCACTGATCCCCAATGTAAGGAGCATTCTTCCTACTGATCACCAATGTAAGGAACATTCTTCCCACTGATCACCAATGTAAGGAACATTCTTCCCACTGATCACCAATGTAAGGAACATTCTTCCCACTGATCAACAATGTAAGGAACATTCTTCCCACTGACCACCAATGTAAGGAACATTCTTCCCACTGACCACCAATGTAAGGAACATTCTTCCCACTGATCACCAATGTAAGGAGCATTCTTCCCACTGATCACCAATGTAAGGAACATTCTTCCACCAATCACTAATGTAAGGAACATTCTTCTAACTGACCACCAATGTAAGGAACATTCTTCCACCAATCACTAATGTAAGGAACATTCTTCCCACTGACCACCAATGTAAGGAACATTCTTCCACCAATCACTAATGTAAGGAACATTCTTCCCACTGACCACCAATGTAAGGAACATTCTTCCCCCTGACCACCAATGTAAGGAACATTCTTCCCACTGACCACCAATGTAAGGAACATTCTTCCCACTGATGACCAATGTAAGGGACATTCTTCTCACTGATCACCAATTTAAAGAGGAAGTAAACCCAGAACCGTACAGGTTTGGGAGATATGCAGGGCTTATCATAGGCTTACCTGTAGGTTAAAGTGGTTGTCACAAGTTGACAACCACTTTAAGGAGCATTATTCCCACTAATCATCAATGTAAGGGGCATTCTTCCCACTAATCATCAATGTAAGGAGCATTCTTCCCACTGATCACCAATTAAGGAGCCTTCCTCACTTTGGCCACCAATGTAAGGGGCATTCTTCCCACTGGTCACCAATGGAAGGAGCATTCTTCCCACTGATCACCAATGTAAGGAGCATTCTTCCCACTGATCACCAATGTAAGGAGCATTCTTCCCACTGATCATCAATGTAAGGAGCATGCTTCCCACTGACCACCAATGTAAGGCGCATTCTTCCCACTGATCACCAATGTAAGGAGCATTCTTCCCACTGATCACCAATGTAAGGAGCATTCTTCCCACTGATCACCAATGTAAGGGACATTCTTCCCACTGATCACCAATGTAAGGAGCATGCTTCCCACTGACCACCAATGTAAGGAGCCTTCCTCCCACTGATCACCAATTTAAAGAGCATTCTTCCCACTGATCACCAATTTAAGGAGCCTTCCCTCCATTGGCCACCAATGTAAGGAGCATTCTTCCCACTGATCGCCAATGTAAGGAACATTCTTCCCACTGACCACCAATGTAAGGAGCCTTCCTCCCATTGGCCACCAATGTACAGAGCATTCTTCCCACTGACTATAAAAAGGTAAGGAGCATTTTTCCCACCGACCACCAATGTAAGGAGCATTCTTCCCACTGACCACCAATGTAAGGAGCATTCTTCCCACTGATCACCAATGTAAGGAGCATTCTTCCCACTGATCACCAATGTAAGGAGCATTCCTCCCATTGGCCACCAATGTAAGGGGCATTCTTCCCACTGGTCACCAATGGAAAGAGCATTCTTACCACTGACCACCAATGTAAGGAGCCTTCCTCCCACTGATCACCAATTTAAGGAACATTCTTTCCACTGATCACCAATGTAAGGGACATTCTTCCCACTGACCACCAATGTAAGGTGCCTTCCTCCCATTGGCCACCAATGTACGGAGCATTCTTCCCACTGACTATAAAAAGGTAAGGAGCATTTTTCCCACCGACCACCAATGTAAGGAGCATTCTTCCCACTGATCACCAATGTAAGGAACATTCTTCCCACTGACCACCAATGTAAGGAACATTCTTCCCACTGATCACCAATGTAAGGAGCATTCTTCCCACTGATCACCAATGTAAGGAGCATTCTTCCCACTGATCGCCAATGTAAGGAGCATTCTTCCCACTGACCACCAATGTAAGGAGCATTCTTCCCACTGGTTCCACTAAGGTAAGGAATATTCATTGACTGTTTACAACCACCTTAACCTTAAAGGCATTGGTAAATGGCAAAAAATGGAACATTAATAAATTAGAAATTTGGCTGCCACGTCAGTAATCCATAAGAAGTGGAACTAGGGTGGGGGAGTCAAGTGGTCAAGTTCAAGTTAGTGAAGGGATCATTGTACTCCCCCCATACACACACATACAGACGTCAGCATCTGCAATAAACATCAGGGCCGCTCAGGACAGCTGTTGTAACACAGATAACAGATGGGGGAGATCAGAGCTCTCACTGTGACACTTATGTTAGGCCAGGATTAATAGAAGAAGTTACAGCAACTTGTAGATAAAATGTCAGAAGCTCTGCAAACTCCAAAAAAGAATTCTGGGTATGGATATTTTATACATAGTTTACAATGGAGCAGCTTGGTGTAACCATAGAGCTTACCCCACAGGAGCTGCTGGTAATTAGGGTCCTCTGCTCTTGTCCAGCCCTATGTGAGGCTGCATACTCACTGACACCACCAGTATATCTTTCTGTAAATCTCACCACAAACCAAACACATTATTTTATTCATTTTTTATTATTTAACCACTTGCCGACCGCCTAACGTACAGTACATGCACTGCGGCAGGTTGGCGCTATTGCGCAAAATCAGGTACCTGTATGTAATTTCGTGCAATAGCTACTAGGGGGCGCTTGTGAGGCACGAGCGCGCGCTGATTGGATAGAGGGGGAGCCAATTAGCGGGTCCGGCGGATCCGATGTCCCCCAGCCACCCGCAATCGTTCCCGAGAGAGGCAGAACGGCGATCTGATGGGAGGAGAGAGAGATCTTGTGTTCTTGCTAAGCAGGAACACGGATCTCTGTCTTCACCCAGTCAGAGCAACCCTGATGTTAGCCCCTTCCCTGCCAGTGTCATTAGTACAGTAACAGTGCATATTTTTAGCACCAATCACTGTAATAATATCACTGGTGTCCAAAAAAGGCGTCAGGTGTCCGATCTGTCCGCCGCAATGTCGCAGCCCTGCTAAAAAAAACGCTGAACACTGCCATTACTACAAATAAATAAATAAATATGCCATAAAAATACCCCATAGTTTGTAGACGCGATAACCTTTGCACAGATCAATCAATATACGCTTATTGGGATTTTTTTTTACCAAAAATATGTTGCAGAATACATATTGGCCTAAATTGATGAATAAATGTGATTTTTAAAAATTTTTTTATTGGATGCGTTTTAAAGCAGAAAATAAAAAATATATTTTTTTTTTCAAAATGTTCGCTCTTTTTTGTTTATAGCGCAAAAAATAATAAAAACCGCAGAGGTGATCAAATACCACCAAAAGAAAGCTCTATTTGTGGGAAGAAAAGGACCCCAATTTTATTTGGGTACAGCGCCGCACAACTGCGCAAATGTCAGCTAAAGTAACGCAGGGTCGTATCGCAAAAAATGGCCTGGTCATTAAGGAGGTAAAACCTTCCGGGGCTGAAATGGTTAAAGCAAACTCCCCCATCCATCCATGTCTCCATACTTTATTTTGTTGAGAAATCACTTTTGAAAAACAACCCCCTTAGCATTTCTGGCCATGGTCATCCTGAGTAATGGCAAAAGATTCATGTAGCATTTACTTCCTGGAATCCATCTGCCCTTAGCTCAGGCATGCATTCAAGAGAGTGTTCTGAGCTGAAAGTGTAGACAGGAGGCGCAGGAGTACAGAGTGGCAGGAGTACCTGTAAGTCTTGCTAGCAGCAGGGCAGGTGGAGTCGTCAGACAGCTCCGGTGAGCAGGTGGGCAGCTTGTACTGGCAACAGCAGGCAAAGCATAGGGTTGCCACCTGTCCTGGATTCACCCGGACAGTTCTGATTTTGAATCATGTGTCTGGGTTTCAGACCGCCTAAAACCCGGACACATTATTCAAACCGGACTATGGCTTCCCAGGCTCAGCTGGTTGCTGGCTAGATTAGTCTAAGCAGAGAGTGCCTTTTACACTGCCCAAAGCCAGCATTAACAATACTAGCAATTCCCCCACCCCTGCCCCCACACTGACAGGAGAGGAGAGAGGTCTCAATCTGCTCCTCTTCCCCTCTGTGTCTGCCCACACTTCAATTCCCATTGCTGTGCCTCAGAAAATTGAAGCCGAGCAGTCGCAGATAGATCTGGATGAGAGGTGCTGACTGACAAGGGGTGAGTGAGCTCACCATCCATTCCTGTCTGTGACTGAAGTCTCTCCCCTGAGTGAGTACTCTAAGGTAAATTAAGGTTCTCAGAGCACCCCTTACATCAGATCAGAGTTCCCCTTTACACCAGAGGTCACAGAGTCATTTGAGTCCTCTCCGTACATCAGGGTTCTCAGTGTTCCCCCTTAAATCGGGGTTCCCAGAGCATTCCTTATGTCAGATTCCTCAGAATTCTCACTTACATCAGAGTCTGCAGAGTCCCGTCTTACAGCGTAAGGGAACTCTGGGAGCTCAGATATAAAGGGGGAACTCTGCAGATCAGTGGCGGTCCGCCCATATGGGACGCAGGGGCGCCACCCCCCTAATCCATGCGCCCGGCCCCTAATCTACATGCAGGGTGCCGGACACATTGGACTCCAATGGGGTTTTTTGTTTTTTTTAGAAGCACGTGATTAGAGCCTGAGGCTCTAATTGGCTTCTAAAAAGGGTGCGCTTGGGGTGCAGAGCACTGTGTCATGAACCCACCCAGTTGTGTGGCAATAGCAAATTATAAATAAAAAAATATTCGCTATTGCCTTCTCCTCCCGGCCAATCAGGAAGTGGGTCCTGAGATCTGTCACCTGATTGGGTGAGAGGAGAAGTGATCCTATTGGCCGCCTAGGAGGAGAAGGGAGAAGACACGTAGCGGAAGCCGCCATAATACTGAGGAGGAGATGCAGGGGAAGCCATTGCCCAGAGGAAGCGCTGCTGTGGGTGCATTGTTCGCCGCCCCCCCCCCCCAAAAAAAATAAAATTATACCACCAGGCGCCACTGCTTCAGATTCAGATGTGAGAGAGGAACTCTGTAGATTCAGATACAAAAGGGGAACTCTGTGGACTCTGATGTAAAGGGGGAGTGGCTCCCTGAGCCACTCCCTTCTAGGCAAGGGAGTGTCTGGTGACTCGCAGGTGGTGCCACTTCTTGGTTACCTCCCCTTTTTTTCTAAAGGGCTCTAGAAGGGAGGGTGGGGAAGAGAGGTGGAGCTGCCTGGGGTGTTTGGGAAACCCTGACCAATCCCTAACCTTGGGTTGGCAGGGGGCAGGCTTTCTCAAATACCTGAGGGTCAGCCAAGCCAGGGAGGAGAGTTCAGGTGGAAGAGATGGAGATGGAGAACTGAGGCTGTCAGGGCCTTAAGGGAGCCCCCGGTCTGGGGATGGGGTGACCTCTGCCTGGGGCTGGGGTGCATCTGGGAGGATAGTGGAGATCCTGGAACAGAGGCACAAGGGAGAGAGCAAGTGGAGGACAGCGGAGAAAGTACTGCTAGGAAGATCCCCAAGAGAGGAATGACAAACCCTGAGAAGCTGGAAGAGGCACCCGCGGAGCAGATTGGGGTGAGAGACAGTCTGAGAAGAGTGCAAGAGCCAGTTGGGACTGTGGTGTCGCTGGGCAGTGGAATTGGGTCATCGCAGCCAGGAGGGCTAGTAGGACCCGAAGAGGATGGACTGGGAGCAGTAGTCCACCAAGGCTAGCTAGCACACCTCTACTTTTGCTACACTAAAGGGGGCCCTGCCTGTAATGGGCGGTTCATTGAGGCTGTGCTAAGCTGCGAGTACGCCTCACCATGTGCTCGCTAGGCCAGAGCAAGTGTTGTGCTGGAGGAAGAGGAGAAGTATTTATACTGGTGTGTATATAGATGGTCCCGTTCAAGAACTGTTTACTCTGCTGGGCATCCCATAATTACCCCATGCCCATCCAAGTTAAATCCCCTAATAAAAAAAAAACACAAGTACCGGCCTGCTCTTCTTGACTCCGGATGGAAGGAAGTGTGATTGAGGGCAGTGTGACAGTTGGCCCACTACATCCAGCAACCCCTATGGGGGCATGGCTACATTAATATATTGCAGCCTACCAATCATTAGATGTGGTGGCTGCATTAGTTTTCTTTTTAAGGCTTTTTCCCTCTGTTTTCACTGGCCCGTAACACACCTCCTGTATTAGAGGTCACCTACTCTGGATGAAGAAGCACAAGAGACCTCAGAATTGTCAGTCTGGGGAAAGGGAGCATTAGATGTACTAGCAGACTCTGGATGAAGCAGCACAGGAGACAGCAGCATTGGCAGTCTGGGGAAAGGGGAGCGTTAGATGTACTAGCAGACTCTGGATGAAGGAGCACAGGAGACAGAATAATTGTCAGTCTGGGGAAAGGGGAGCATTAGATGTACTAGCAGACTCTGGATGAAGGAGCACAGGAGACAGCAGCATTGTCAGTCTGGGGAAAGGGAGCATTAGATGTATTAGCAGACTCTGGATGAAGGAGCACAGGAGACAGCAGCATTGTCAGTCTGGGGAAAGGGAGCATTAGATGTACTAGCAGACTCTGGATGAAGGAGCACAGGAGACAGAATAATTGTCAGTCTGGAGAAAGGGGAGCGTTAGATCAGTGTTTTTCAACTCCAGTCCTCAAGGCACACCAACAGGTCATGTTTTCAGGATTTCCCTCAGATGAAACAGCTGTGGTAATTACTAAGGCAGTGAAACTGATCAAATCACCTGTGCAAACTCATGGAAATCCTGAAAACATGACCTGTTGGTGTGCCTTGAGGACTGGAGTTGAAAAACACTGCGTTAGATGTACTAGCAGACTCTGGATGAAGGAGTACAGCCGACAGCAGCATTGGCAGTCCGGGGAAAGGGAGCATTAGATATACTAGCAGACTCTGGATGAAGGAGCACAGGAGACAGCAGCATTGTCAGTCTGGGGAAAGGGGAGCATTAGATGTATTAGCTGACTCTGGATGAAGGAGCGCAAGAGACAGCAGCATTGTCAGTCTGGAGAAAGGGGAGCATTAGATGTATTAGCAGACTCTGGATGAAGGAGCGCAAGAGACAGCAGCATTGGCAGTCTGGGGAAAGGGAGCATTAGATGTACTAGCAGACTCTGGATGAAGGAGCACAGGAGACAGAATAATTGTCAGTCTGGGGAAAGGGGAGTGTTAGATGTACTAGCAGACTCTGGATGAAGGAGCACAGGAGACAGCAGCATTGTCAGTCTGGTGAAAGGGAGCATTAGAGTGTTACTAGCAGATTTAGATACACTAACAAATTGAAGCCAAACTCCAACTGATACTTCATAATTAGTCACAGCAAACCATAATTTCCTTTTGGGATAAAGATTTTAGATAAAATAAATAAAATCTGATCATTTTATGCACCCTAGCTAGTGGTAAATGTTTTTTCTCATCCCTGTAACTCATACATTCTGCTGAAGAGCTTGTTCTGTTGAAAAACAACAGACTTACTGGACAGATCATTAGGAGAAAATAAAGGAAAGAAAGCCTAAGAATAAGCCATCACATCTAAGAATTGGGAAGCTGCAACAAATACTTGCTTTTTTTGGGTTGGAGCAGTCAGCGTCAGTAAACATGTTTCTCAATTGCGTGTTTTTACCGCTCATCAACTGCGAGTGTAAATGAGGCCTTACTGTAATAACTCAGATGGGGTCCTTACTGAAAATATAAAATTACTTCCTTTCATATGCAGAGTCATATCTTTCACATCTTTATTTATCCTTTGTTCACCAGAGCTGCGCGTTATTATTATTCTTGGTGCCAATATAAACCTGGCTCCCCTCCCAATCTCATTGCGACATAATGGATGTTAATCTTTCCCTGCATGAGCCAACCTGAGTCTTCTGCTCCGAGGTGGAAGGGTAGTGTTGTCGGGTGGCACGCCCCAACCTGCCCTGTATTCAGGTTCTGCAATATAAATCGACTTTCCCATCTCATTGCCTGTCTCTGCTCTACCTTCTCACTGCGGGATTAGAAAATGTTTCGTATTTCAGAAGAAGAGGGGGAATTAAAGTTTATATACAGCCAGGGCAAAATCCCGGGACTTTCATCCACAGGAGGGTAGTGTGACATTTGTCTGCCTTCCCACGATGCAACTTCCGACCGCAAATGGCCAATAGCCAGGCCAGGGATAGGCAAAGTCACCAAAGGGCTCCGGGCAATTCTCAGGGTCTCCCATTCAACCTGGGCCTAAGTAAAAGCACTTATTCATCTTAAGTACTGTAGATAGATAGATAGATAGATAGATGTGGCGGCTGGTGCTCCACTTTTTTTGGGGGGGCAGGGAAAGCCAGCCCCGCACTTGCCCCAGACCACCGGGCTGCAAGCCCCGCACTTACCCCAGACCACCCCGCCTGCAAGCCCCGCACTTACCCCAGACCGCCCGTCTGCCAGTCTCGCACTTAACCCAGACCGCCCGCCTGCTAGCCCCTCACTTACCCCAGTCTGCCCGCCTGCCAGCCCCGCACTTACCCCAGACTGCCCGCCTGCTAGCCCCGCACTTACCCCAGACCGCCCAACTGCAAGCCCTGCATTTACCCCAGACCGCGTACCTGCAAGCCCTGCACTTACCCCAGACCGCTCCGCCTGCAAGCCCCGCACTTACCCCAGACCGCCCACCTGCAAGCCCCGTACTTACCCCAGACTGCCCACCTGCAAGTCCCGTACTTACCCCAGACCGCCCGACTTCAAGCCCTGCACTTACTTCAGACCGCCCACCTGCAAGCCCCGCACTTACCCCAGACCGCTCCGCCTGCAAGCCCCGCACTTACCCCAGACCACCTGCCTGCAAGCCCCGCACTTACCCCAGACTGCCCACCTGCCAGCCCCGCACTTACCCCAGACCGCCCGCCTGCCAGCCCCGCACTTACCCCAGACCGCCCGCCTGCCAGCCCCACACTTACCCCAGACTGCCCACCTGCCAGCCCCGCACTTACCACAGACCCTGCCAGTCCCACACTTACCCCAGACTGCCCGCCTGCAAGCCCTGCACTTACCCCAGCCCGGCCTGCCGGCCAGCCCCGCACTTACCCCAGACCGCCCGCTTGCAAGGCCCGCACTTACCCCAGACCACCTGCTAGCTCCGCACTTACCCCCAGCCTGCTCTCCCACATCCTGGCCCAGCCAGCCCCACACTTACCTCATCCAGGTCGCAGGGCGGCTTCCCCAGCTTCTCTTCCTAGCCAATCCGGTCGTTTCTGCCCAACGGAGAATCCGGTCTTAGGACCTGCTTCCTGTCCTGATTGGCTGGGAGGAGAAGCAGGAAGACAATAGTGACTGTTTACTCGCTAATGTCACAAATGTGTTGGCTCGGGCGCAGTGCTCTGTGCCCCAAGCCCACCCTTTTTGAAGCCAATTAGAGCCTCCGACTTTAATCATGTGCTTCTAAAAAATAAAAAAAACAAACTCATAGAGTCCCCCCTCTCCTCATCATGGAGATTAGGGGGGCAGCGCCCCATATGGACCAGTCATCGCTGATACAGTAGATAGATAGATAGATAGATAGATAGATAGATAGATAGATAGATAGATAGATAGATAGATAGATAGATAGCCAAAAGTATTGCATAGCTCCCAACTGTGCCTGATTTTGAACATAGTTCCTCTGTCCCTCTTTCCTCCTCATTTGCCCTAATTTCGGTCTGATCTCTATAGTTGTATATGCACTACTTATCTTTCAAAAAGTGTTTCCCAGTGCTAAACCTTTCATTCCATTTCTAAATTGCTGCATTATAAATGCCAAAAGCCAGTATAAAGGAATAGAAGTTGTAGAATTCTCATTTAAGGGGGCGTGGCAGGGGTGTGACCTATGTCTTAATACTTTTGCTAATAGGTGTCCCTAATAGGGACTTTTGCTAATTGGTGTCAACGACCATCTCCTGCTTTGATTGGACACAACAAGAGCCAATCAGCGGGTCCAGCGGACCCAAAGTCCGCCGGGACCCACTGATCGTTCCCAAGAGAGGTAGAAAGACGTTCTGCCTATGTAAACAAGGCAGATCTCCGTTCTGTGACAAGGGAAGACAAAGATCTTGTTTTTCTCCTAAGCAGGAACACGGATCTCAATCTTCCCACAGTTAAAGCACCTCCCACACACACAGTTAGCAAGCACTCCCTGGGGACACATTTAACCCTTTCCCTGCCAGTGTCATTAGTACAGTGACAGTGCACACTGTATCAGTGTATTAATGTCACTGGTCCCTAAAAAGTGTCAATTAGTGTCTGATTTGTGTGTCACAATATCACAGTCCCGCTGTAAAAAATTTAAAAAAATTCCATAAATTCCTATAGTTTGTAGACACTATAACTTTTGTGCAAACCAATCAATATACCTTATTGGGATTTTTTTTTACCAAAAATATGTAGTAGAATACATATTGGCCTAAATTGATGAAGAAATTAGATTTTTTACATTTTTTTACTGGGTATGTTTTATAGCAGAAAGTAAAAGAAAAAAATGTTTTTCTTTTTTGTTTTGTTCATAGCGCAAAAACTAAAAACTGCAGAGGTGATCAAATACTACCAAAAGAAATCTCTATTTGTGGAAAAGAAAGGACATAAATTTTATTTGGGTATAGTGTCACATGACTGCGCACTTGTCAGTTAAAAATAAGGCAGTTCCGTATCGCAAAAAATGGCCTAGTCATGAAGGGGGGGGGGATAAAAATTCCAGGGCTGAAGTGGTTAATGGTATCCCAGTCTTAATCTGTAGGGTTCAATATTGAGTTGGCCCACCCTTTGCAGGTACCGTATTTCCCCAAAAATAAGACCTATTGTGATTTTCTAGGTTGGCTGCAATATAAGCCCTACCCTGAAAATAAGCCCTACTTAAAGTCCTTGTAAAATCAAGTAATCTGTGCTGTGAAATGATTACATAATGTCCTATGTGTGTGTGTCTTTATGTAAAATTATTGCAGAAAATACCTTCTTTACAGTGCCGCTGGGCGCTCACGTGTCCCGCCAGAGCTCTCCTCCCGGCTGACGTCAGCAGCCCCTCCCTTTGCAGTGCTCGGAGCGGGGCTGACGTCAGCGAGGATCTCAACCCCTCCCTCTGCAGTGTTCAGAGCAGGGCTGACATCAGTGAGGATCTCAACCCCTCCCTCTGCAGTGTTCAGAGCGGGGCTGGTGTCAACAGGGATCTCTGCCCCTCCCTATGCAGTGCTCGGAGCAGGGCTGATGACAGCGGGGATCTCTCTCGGCCCCTCTCTCTGCAATGCTCAGAGCGGAGCTGACATCAGCGGGGATCTCGGCCCTCCCCTATGCAGTGCTTGGAGAGTAGCTGATATTAGCGTGATCTTGGCCCCCCCTCTACAGTGCTCAGAGCGGGGCTGACATCATTGGGGATCTTGGCCCCTCCCTCTGCAATGCTCAGAGCGTGGCTGATGTCAACAGGGATCTCAGCCCCTCCCTCTGCGGTCCTTGGTAGTCGGGACGAGGTTCCTGGCGTCTCCCTCCCCGTCTCTAGGGACAACTGT
>BLSH010557091.1:153027-164698 GCA_018402905.1 Glandirana rugosa | reverse complement strand
GCTTGTAAATGCAGTCCAGTGGCTAGTTGCTTTTACAAGAGCGCTGATTGCTGGCTCTAGAAAAAAAAATAAAAATGGTACGGGCGTGGTGCTTACAGAAGCAGGCATCATCCTGGTATAACCACTCGAAGTCCGATGTATCAGGTACGTCACTGGTCCAGAAGTGGATACAATGATTACCCCTGCAGGTTATGGTAATCGTACAGAAAAAAAAAAAACACAGGCTGGTTGCACTGAAGTCGATCAATGGATTGGCTTCAGTACCACCAGCCTGCCCATGGATGGATAGAACTTTGAGCTGTCCATGGCTTTACTGGCTGAATCCCAGCCAGGGCACTATTTGCACAGAGTGCATATTCTCCCAGTGTTTGCGTTGATTTTCTTTACGTACTCTGTTGCCCCCCCCCCCCTTGATGCATGCTGGTAGGTTATAGTTGATGTAAACCCCATTCATGAAATTTGACCTAAGCACATCTATCTGTAGTATTTACTTATCTCTCTCCAAAGCTCTAAGTGCAATTTCTCTCTGTTCCTCCATTCCTCTGTTATCAGCAGAGTCACTTCTGACAAGTTCTCCGACACATGTGCTGGAAATTTGTGTTGGGGAAGGGAGCTTAGAGGGCGAAAAGCGCTGAACTTGTCTATTCAGAATGGTGTAAATGTATAATATATGTAAAGAGCTGTAAATTGTTTGCACTATAGAAATGCCTGTAATAAAGAAATGCTCCTAAAATAAGTGTTATGGCATGCGGCTGTTTGGATTTATAGTCGATGCTTAGTGGAGTCCTCCTTTAATCCATGTGCATTTTTTGTTTTTCTCTGTCAGGGAACCTCCCGGTGTCAAATGTGCCCTTTCTAGTCGGCATAATTTGTGCAGCCATTGGCGGCATTCTCCTCATCGCCATTATTGTGTTTGCAGTCGTAATCACTAAAAAGAAGAAACCTAGAAAGAGTTACACGGGGTAAGAGGATTTTCTTCACTCCTGAGTTTGCATGCCTGGAGCTGGATTTTCTGGATGTGGAGTGACGTGCATTCTGCTCAGTGTCTCCTCTTTGCCTTTATAAACACAATGCCCTTAGTCTGTAGAATGAGGTGGAAAGATTCCCTTTCAAAGGAAATACACTGAGACAATTGGGGGCTAGCCCTCCCTGACCTTTTGAAAAATGCTAGTTGCCGGGTTTTTATGCTGGTCCTATGGCTTCAGTACTTGACTGACCCCGAAACAAAAGTACAGCGCATACTCAAATACTGATATACATATTGGTATCAGGTCAGTGGTTCAGTATTAAGTCCCATGAGCAATGAAAAATTAAATGCTGGTGTAGACATTCATGTAGCTTTGTTTCTCCAAAGAAACATCAAAGGACTGTGTAAAAAATCCCTTTTTACTTCTTCTATTTCTACCTGAGGGCTTTTCCCCTGGCAGAAGCCAGATTTGTGGGAGTTCCTCTTGAGAAGAGCTCAGTTGTTACCGCCCCCTTGTTCACTGAAGCACGCCTGTTGAACGCATTGATATGATTCACACTGTGCATGTGTCTCAATGGTAAATGGAGGCGAGCACAGAGTGCTAGTCCAGTCTTCTCCATGTCATTCAGCTGCATAGAGGACAGCTGCATTCTGTGTGGAAGCCATGGCCTCTCTGCAGCGGTCAGACACGACCCCTGCTGAATCACTGCTGGATCTCCCCAGCCACCAATGTCCATGTCCCTGCTGATTTGAGAGCTCCAACTGTGACTCAGTGGGGGGGTCGTGTGTGACTGCTTCAGAGAGACCACTGCTTCCACACACAGTGGTTGAATGTCAGGGAGTAGGAGGTTGGACTTTGAAACAGCAGGGTCAGCATGATCGTCAGATCACTAGCATTTTTTTTTTTCAAATAAGTGGGGATGACGGCACCCTCCGTATTTCTTCAAGCAGAGGCTTCTTTTGTAGCATTTTCTTGCCGCTGGAGCCTCCTGGGTAAAGGGCTATTGTCTCCGACTTCTAGGCTTCATGCTAGTTCCAGGCAACCAATATCTGACTAAGTTGGCACAAGTGATGTAAGTTATCTGATGTAATCTGGGAGTCAGTAAATGGCCGTGTTGATGGGAGGATATTGCATCGGTATTTTGAAGGCAACCTGTCCCCATACAGAACTTACATTGACCTATGTTCCAATTTTAACATAAAGCTGCATTAATAGCCTTGCTGGGTTGGATTATCAGTGTTTAAAAGGGCCATGTCCTGCGAAAATGCCGCTCTGGGTTCCCTTCATTTGGTCATGTATTGGAGGAGGATTAGAATTCGAGTTCAGATTGGTTTATGGCAGGGATATGCAATTAGCGCACCTCCAGCTGTTTCTGACCTACAAGTCCCATGAGGCATAGCAAGACTCTGACAGCCACAAGCATGACACCCAGGGGCAGAGGCATGATGGGACTTGTAGTTTTGCAACAGCTGGAGGTCCACTAATTGCATATCCATGGTTTATGGGATCATGTGCCCAAGTTGCATGGGGAATCCTCAAGATATACAAAGCCAATAGCAGATTTAATCCACCAAAGTCCACCCAAAACTGAAATCATAAAAAGAGTCTGTAATGAGAGAACTTATGTTGACTACCATTGCTAGCCTCCTCCTGAAAATGCTGGTTCCCTGGCTGCCATCATTTCTGTAACTAGGATGGTGAATTGAAGGATTAAACCAAAAGTTCAACAGAACAGCATTTTCAGGAGATCATCAAAAGAATCCAAAGTATTTGTGTCTGTGCACTCTATGGACAACTCCAGTTGTGAAGCCCAGACTGAAGTATGTCTGCTTTTGCTTACGGTCTTCCAGCCTGAAGGACGCTACATAGGAGTCCAGTGTGGTCAGGCCACGGCATTAGATCAGGGAGAGGTAACCTTTGGTGTTCCTGTTTGACAAAGTTGCTGCTGTGAGTAATGGAGTGTGCTGTCAGATGTTTGCATGCGGTTTTATTTCCGGTGTGATAAATCACATTTCAGTTTGTGGTTCCCCCACACCTGGCATACAGAAAGCAGAACTTAAATACAGAAGGCCAGGGACCTGTTTTATGAGCACAGCCATTACGTTTGAAGAATAACCCTAGCCAAAAGTGGTTTCTAGTTTTGGATAGTGTCCGATATCTAGGGAAAATATCTTCCCAACGGGGCACAGATTGCAGTAAAAACCTGCTGGTTCTATCCTCCCTCTTACTATTTCCCTATAAAAAGTTTTAGATGGAGATAGTTTAACCACTTTAAGGCCGAGCCTCTTTTTGGAGTTCGGTGTTTAACGTTAAAACCATTTTTTTTTTTGCTATAAAATTACTTAGAACCCCCAAATATTCTATATTTTTTTTCTAACACCCTAGAGAATAAAATGGCGGTCGTTGCAAAACTTTGTCACACTGTATTTGTGCAACGGTCTTACAAGCGTGATTTAAATTTTTTTTTTTTTTTTGCTTTTTTTTAAAAAAAAAAAAAAAAAAAAACAGTTTTTGAGTTAAAAAAATAAGACAACAGTAAAGTTAGGCCATTTTTTCCATATTGTGAAAGATAATGTTACACCGAGTAAAATGAAACCAAACATATCATGCTTCAAAATTGCATCCGCTTGCGGAATGGCGACAAACTTTGCAACATAAAAATCTCCATTTGCGACGTTTAAAAAATTCTGCAGGTTAGCAGTTTTGAGTGACAGACAGAGGAGGCTAAAATGATTGCTCTCACTCTAACGATCGCGGCGATACCGCACATGTGTGGTTTGAACACCGTTTTCATATATGGGCAGGACTTACGTATGCGTTTGCTTCTGCGCGCGAGTTCATGGGGACAGGTACGCTTTAAAACAATTTATTTTTATTTTTTAAATTATTTTACTTTTTATTTTTACACTGTTCTTTTAACCACTTTAAGACCGAGCCTCTTTTTGGAGTTTGGAGGTTATCCGTTAAAAACAGTTTTTTTTGCTATAAAATTACTTAGAACCCCCAAACATTATATATATTTTTTTCTAAGACCCTAGAGAATAAAATGGCGGCCATTGCAAAACTTTGTCACACCGTATTTGCGCAGCGGTCTTAAAAGCGCGATTTTTTTTTTTTTAAAAATTCAGTTTTTTTAGTTAAAAAATAAGACAACAGTAAAGTTAGGTCAATTTTTTTCCATATTGTGAAAGATAATGTTACGCCGAGTAAAATGATACCCAACATGTCATGCTTCAAAATTGCGTCCGCTCTCGGAATGGCGACAAACTTTGCAACATAAAAATCTCCATTGGCGACGTTTAAAAAAATTCTACAGGTTAGCATTTTTGCGTTACAGGGGAGGTCTAGGGCTAGAATTATTGCTCTCGCTCTAACGATCGCGGCGATACCTCACATGTGTGGTTTGCACACCGTTTTCATATGTGGGCGGGACTTACGTATGCGTTCGCTTCTGCGCGCGAGCTCGCAAGGACGGTGCGCTTTAAATTTTTTTATTTTTTTTTTTTAATTATGTATTTTACTTTTTAATTTTTATTTTTACAACTTTCTTTTTTAAAAAAAAAATTTGATCACTTTTTTTCCTATTACAAGAAATGTAAACATTCCTTGTAATAGAAAAAAAGCATGCCAGGACCTCCAAAATATGAGATCTGGGGTCAAAAATACCTCAGATCTAATTTTTAGACTTAAATGCATTAAAAAAAAAAAATGGCAGGGGAAAAAAAAAATGTCCCCTTTTAAGAGCATTGGGCGGAAGCTACTTGTGACGTAGCTTCCGCCCATCCATGTTATGGAGCCGGGTGAACGGCTTCAGCCGCTCACTCGGCTCACGGACACTGGGGGGGGGGAAGGACCCGATCTTCGCCGCCGCTGCCGGCGGGTCCGGTAAGCGGCGGAGATGACCGGAAAGCGGCGGGAGGGGGGGCACCTCTCCCGCCGCTGATAAAAGTGATCTCGCGGCGAATCCGCCGCTAAGATCACTTTTATCTGACGCAGAATCGCTTCCTGAAAAAAAAGATACCAGGGTTATGGTAGCTATCTGCTACCATAACAACGGTATTCCACTTCAAAGTACCGCCGTCAAACGACGTACCGCGGTCCGGAAGTGGTTAAAAAAAAAATTGATCACTTTTATTCCTATTACAAGAAATGTAAACATTCCTTGTAACAGAATCATGCCAGGAACACTTAAATATGAGATCTGGGGTCAAAAAGACCTCAGATCTCATATTTACACTAAAATGCAAAAAAAAATAATAATTTTGAAAAAAAAAAAAGGGCCCTTTAAGAGCATTGGGCGGAAGTGACTTGTGACGTTGCTTCTGCCCTGGCTCACGGACACTGCGGGGAGAGAAACCGATCATCTCTGCCGATGCCGGCGGGTCCGGTAAGTTCCAGAGATGACCATAAGCCAGCGGGGGGGGGGGACCTCTCCCACAGCTGATAAGTGATCTCACGGCGAATCCGCTGCTGAGACCACTTTTATCTTATGCAGAATCACCTGCTGGAAAAAAAAGATATGGGGGGGGTTACTGTAGCTATCTGCTACCATAACAATTGTATTCCACTTCAAACGGCCGCCGTAAAATGACAGCGGGCAGTCTTGAAGTGGTTAAAGGAAACGTTTTCCTGCAGGAACATACAATTGGGCAAATTAAGTCCCCAGCAGCAGATAAACGACAAAAAGCAACTCTTGTCTGTAATACTCATCTCCTTCCCAGGATTTTCCAGCAGTTTTTTTTTTTTAAGATGTGCTCAGCCTTCCTACTTGAATTTCAACCTGGAAGATTGAGGACTTTAAGTGTGGGTCATCATGGGCCCCCCTAATGGCAGAACGATGGGGTGACATCATTGAGGGAATGCCTAGGACTAGAGAGGAGGCAGAAAAGCACCCTGCACAGCATGGGACTGGCTTTAAGATTTATGAAAAAGGGAAGTATAAAAAAAAAAAAAAAAATACAACAATAAAATATCCACTGGGTGGGTGGGGGTCTAGATTTAAGGAATTTAAAGGCCAACTTCGAGCGCAAGAACAAGATTATCCTTGTAGTAGTTCCACACTCAACTGCTGGGGTCTAGTGTTACAGGGATAACAAGGGTGATGCTTGCCTTACTCCTTGTTGCTGTAGGCTCCCTCGATTCTTGCTTCCTCCATTCTAAGCCTTCTCTCTTAGATCTTTCTGCCTGAGGTTGCACATCTGCCTCTTCCACGTACAATGCAGGGTATTTTAGTTCTGCATTGTACATGATCACATCAGTGGGCCACCCATAGTCCAGGGTGTCAGGAGAGGAGAGCACCGGAGCAAGGGGTAAGAAGTATTCCATTCCCTTTAGCTCCCTCTAGAGATAACAAGCATATAACCCTTGCAGCGGGGGGGGCCCAAATGCAAGGCTGAATCCAACCCCCCCCCCCTCATTCATCTCTGATTTTGGCTTTAAAGCAGTCACCTCTGTGTAGCCTAAGTGCATGGGAAGCTTCAGTGGGAGTTGGACTTTGATAGTTATGTAAAAAGTCAATATTGCTGTTATTTGTGGTAGTTGGTATCATGCAAAGCACAGCGAAGGTCTGATCTCTACACCCTCCTTTCCTTCCAAAATGTGTGCTGTATTTAGATGTGAAATGGCAATGTTTGCTATAGTAGTTTGATTGCTGCCCCTTTATGTTTGTGAGTTACAATGGTGCAGTCAGGTTTTCCGAATTACCTTTTTGGCGTCAGGGTTTCCTGGGTTGCCTTGGCACAGTCGGGCTTCCCGGGTTGCCTTGGCACAGTCGAGCTTCCCGGGTTGCCTTGGCGCAGTTGGGGCTTCCCGGGTTGCCTTGGCGCAGTTGGGGCTTCCCGGGTTGCCTTGGCGCAGTTGGGGCTTCCCGGGTTGCCTTGGCGCAGTTGGGGCTTCCCGGGGGTGTCTCTGCGCATTCGGGGCTTCCCGGGGGTGCCTTACCGCGGTCGGGGCTTCCCGGGGGTGCCTTGGCAGCAGTCGGGGCTTCCCGGGCTGAGTTTTGTGAAAGGAAAGAACAGGCTACTAGCATGAAAACAGGAAAGTACAAATGATTCTTCCTGGGGAAGACAGCATCCATTTCCTTCTGCAGCATCGTCTCTCCCCGGGACAATGGCCAGGCCTGCTGCACCAAAAATACCCACAGGCTATAACCACCTTACACTGCTACGTAAGGTTCCAACAGGATAGGGGCGGAGAAACAAGAGAAGTGCAGGTCTTTGTCCATCACAAATACACAAAATAGTTTACAAGTAGAACAAAACCAGTGTTTACCTTCCCTGATGTCTTCCTTTTGAAGGCTATTGTCCTACCCAATGAAAGGTGCGGTTCCAATGAGAACCCCACCTAAGGTTTTTGGCTGGAGGAGATTAGAGGAAAGCCTTTCCTGGTGGAAGCATGAAGGCCACTTTTTTGTTGTCTTCTCATTCTGAAAATGCTAGTGGACTTGGCTGGTTTTACACTCTGGGTTTAATGTAAAACTAAACCCTCCTAATAATAGAATGCCCGGTTTTGTAGCATTTTTCTTAAATATTACTGACTCCTTTTTATTTAACCACTTCAGCCCCGGCAGGATTTCCCAGATTAGGACCAGGTCACTTTTTGTGATTCGGCACTGCGTTGCTTTAACTGACAATTGTGCGGTCGTGCGACGACGTATCCAAACTAAATTTGCATCCTTTTTTTCCCCCCACAAATAGAGCTTTCTTTTGGCTGTATTTGATCACCTCTGTGTCATTTCTGATCACCGCTATAAACAAAAAAAGAGCGACAATTTTGAAAAAAAAAAATAAAAATAAACTATTTCTTACTTTTTGCTAAAATATAAAAAAAAACAATTTTTTTCATCGCTTTTGGATGATTTATATTCTTCCTCATATTTTTGGTAAAAAATCGCAATCAGCGTTTATTGATTTGGTTTGCACAAAAGTTGCCATGTTTACAAATGATAAGTGATTTATTGGCGTTTTTATTTATTTATTTATTTTTATATTTTACTAGTAATGGAGGCAATTTGCGATTTTATTTATTTTTTGCAGTACTGCAATATTGCGGCGGACAGGTCAGACCATTTTGACACACTTTTGGGACCATTGGCCTTTATACAGCGATCAGTGCTATGAAAATGCACTGATTACTGTGTAAATGCCATTGGCAGTGAAGGGTTAACTGTGTTCCCTCACTGTGTTCTAACTGTATGGGGGCTGGGCTGGCAGGGGGAGGGGAGTGATCACAGCTTCCATATACAGGAAGCCTGTGATCACATCCCTTCCCCCCTGTGTCAGAACGGAGATGCGTATTTACATACACGGAGCTCCGTTCTGTCACTGGGGGAGCTATCGCCAGTAGCCGTCGGAGATCGAGTCCGCCTTACCCGCTCCCTGGCCCCCCCCGGAACACAGTAAGCGCTCCCACTCAATACTCGTTATTGCGGCCGCTGTCAGGTGACGGCGTTGCACGATAACGAACCACTTTGCCGCCATCAAGCCACAGCGGGCGGTTGGCAAGTGGTTAAACACTTTAAATTTAAAAAAAATTGTATTGCCCAGAAACTCACATCAGTGCACATTTTAATTCTGCTGTAGACGAAGCTGTCCAGCAAAAGTGGCAGAGGGTTGAGGCATTCCATTTACCACTGATGGGTGCTTACAGTGGTCAGCTTTTACCCCAAAGGAGAAAAACCTGTTGCTATAAATGACTTTAAAGTGATATTAAGGCCTTGTTTTTCTTTTTAAATAACAAACATGTTGTACTTACCTGCTCTGTGTAGTGGTTTTGCACCGAGCTGCCCGGATCCTCATCTTCTCGAGTCCCACATGGGCTCTCCTGCTGGGTGCCCTCAAAGCAGGCAGCTTGCTCTTGGGGCACCCAAGCAGGCGCGCTCCCATCTGTACATTGGCAGATCCCCGTTCTGCCTCTGTACTAGGCGATCTCGGGTTTCCGGTGGACATAGTCTGCCCAACCCACGGGCTCGCTCATGTGCGCCTCTGGCGGCGTGCTCCCGCCTGCAACTGCGCCTGTGCAAGCCGCCATACAGCTACGGCAATTTGCGCAGAAGAGCCGACCTGCCCACTGTATGACGGCAGCTGGTCGGAAAGTGGTTAAACACACACAGTGAGGGGGAAAAAAGTATTTGATCCCCTGCTGATTTTGTAGGTTTGCGCACTGACAAATGATCAGTCTATCATTTTAATGGTCGGTTTATTTTCACAGTGAGAGACAGAATAACAACAACAATATCCTGAAAAACGCATTTCAAAAAAGTTATCTATTTTATCTAGTGATTTACATTTTAATGCGTGAAATAAGTATTTGACCCCTTCGCAAAACATGACTTAGTACTTGGTGGCAAAACCCTTGGTGGCAATCACAGAGGTCAGACGTTTCTTGTAGTTGGCCACCAGGTTTGCACACATCTCAGGAGGGATTTTGCAGATCCTCTCCAAGTCATTAAGGTTTGGAGGCTGATGTTTGGTAACTCGAACCTTCATCTCCCTCCACATATTTTCTATGGGGTTAAGGTCTGGAGACTGGCTAGGCCACTCCAGGACCTTAATGTGCTTCTTGAGCCACTCCTTTGTTGCCTTGGTTGTGTGTTTTGGGTCATTGTCTTGCTAGAATACCCACCCATGACCCATTTTCAATGCCCTGGTTGAGTGAAGGAGGCTCTCACCCAAGATTTGATGGTACATGGCCCCATCCATCGTCCCTTTGATGCGGTGAAGTTGTCCTGTCCCTGTAGCAGAAAAACGCCCCCAAAGCATAATATTTCCACCTCCATGTTTGATGGTGCGGATGACGTTCTTGGGGTCATAGGCAGCATTCCTCCTCCTCCAAAGACAGCGAGATGAGTTGATACCAAAGAGCTGGATTTTGGTCTCCTCTGACCACAGCACTTTCACCCAGTTCTCCTCTGAATCATTCAGATGTTCATTAGGAAACTTCAGATGGGCTGTACATTGTGCTTTCTTCAGCAGGGGGACCTTGCGGGTGCTGCAGGATTTCAGTCCCTCGCGGCGTAGTGCTACCAATTATTTTCTTAGTGACGATGGTCCCAGCTGCCTTGAGATCATTGACAAGATTCTCCTGTGGAGTTCTGGGCCGATTCCTCACCGTTCTCATGACCATTGAAGCTCTGCGAGGTGAGACCTTGCATGGAGCCTCAGACCGAGGGAGATTGACAGTTATTTTGTGTTTCTTTCATTTGCGAATAATCGCACCAACTGTTGTCACCCTCTCACCAAGCTGCTTGGCGATGGTCTTGTAGCCCATTCCAGCCTTGTGTAGGTCTACAATCTTCTCCTTGACATCCTTGGACAGCTCTTTGGTCTTGGCCATGGTGGAGGGATTGGAATCTGATTGATTGCTTCTGTGGACAGGTGCCTTTTATACAGGTAACAAGCTGAGATTAGGAGCACTCCCTTTAAGAGAGAACTCCTAATCTCAGCTTGTTACCTGTATAGAAGACACCTGGGAGCCAGAAATCTTGCTGATTGATAGGGGATCAAATGCTTATTTCACTCATTAAAATGCAAATCAATTTATAACTTTTTTGAAATGCGTTTTTCTGGATCTTTTTGTTCTGTCTCTCACTGGTAAAATAAACCGACCATTAAAATTATAGACTGATCATTTCTTTGTCAGTGGGCAAACGTACAAAATCAGCAGGGGATCAAATACTTTTTCCCCTCACTGTATATATAATAATATAGTTCCAACTCCCATTGTGCCCTGTTGCATTGATCCCTACTGCTGGGAATTCTGCTAAATTCCGGGATTGGAAACAGAGATTTGTGAACTGGTAAACCTTCATGCACAGTCCGGAGTGGGATTTGGTGGGACAGTAATAGAGGCGCATACTGTGGCAACCACGTGAGTAATATTTTTTTCTATTCCCTCATCTCGCCCTCTACAGCCTTAGGTGGTGTCTCCCCTTTAAGTGTGTGATTTGTTGCAGCTTATGAATTTTGAGTATGTGATGACAGTTGGTATTTGATAACAATGAAATTCGTTTGCTGTGTGTTTTGGTTTTGTGTGTTTAAATTAATTCAATTTAATTCTTGGATTACTTAACATCTTTGGGTAACAAAGGAACTAAACTCAAAAATGGGATATAATGCAGCTTATTGCAGAGTGGGCAGGGGTTAGAACCTCTGTCAGGCTTTAAAGTTTTAAAGTGATTGTAAAGGTTCCCTTTGTTTAAAAAAAATAACAAACATGTTATATCTCCTTCTCTGTGCAGCAGTGGCCCCGATCCTCCTCTTCTGGGGTCCCTCGGCGGCGATCTTGGCTCCTCCCCCGCATCGAGTGACCCGTCAGGCAAGCGCTTTCCCTGGTGGTCACCCATGCGGGCGCGCACCCGAGTCCTGTTGCGTGTATTCACACATACACCAGGACTCGGCCCCCGTGTCACTGGACTTGATTGACAGCAGCGGGAGCCAATGGCTCCTCTGCTATCAATCCATCCAATGAGGACCGTAGCCGGCAGCTAGAGGAACAAGGCTCATCCTCGGCGCGGGATCGGTTTGGGTTCAGGTAAGTAAAGGGGGGCTCTGGGTGGGCCGCTGCACTTAAAAGGTTTTTCACCTTAATGCACAGAATGCATTAAGGTGTAAAACAAGGAGACTTTACAACCACTTTAATGCATTTTAAAATAAAGTGCACTTTTTCCATTTTGCTCTCTTCATCTGACTGAACCCCATCCCCCC
>BLSH010557091.1:121179-132001 GCA_018402905.1 Glandirana rugosa | reverse complement strand
TCCCCCCCCCCCCCCCCCCAAGGCTTGCTGATAATCTGTCAAAAAATTTTTAAAACACTTCTGATTTCTGCAACATTGTTGCAGAACCACCCAAAAAAAAGTTCCCCGATACACAAATTACGAGGGGTCTTCAAAAGTTTCCACACTTTTATAATATAATAGGGTTAAAAAAAAAAGTGGGGCAACCTTTTGAAGAACTCGTACACTGAGAAATTGGACCGGATTATTTGTTGTAAGTTTTCTTGTCTGTGTTATGTCACTGTGGTTCCACTTTATGAGGTCTTCATTATTTTTGGGTTGTCCAATGGCTTTATGTTCGGTCAGTGAGGTTGCAGAATCTCCCTCGTATCTCCAGACTGGGCCTTCAACTTCTGGATACATATGGAGTAGGGACAACCTGTACCAAAACTTCTGACCAGATGACATCCAGGCGTCTAGTCTAAACAGCCAGCGACCCCATTGATCGTTCTATGGGACAAAAAGAAGCCTGTTCTGCCATCAGGCAGTCACAATGTTTCACAGGTGCTCTGTAATAAAAAAAAAAAAAAAACAGTCCGTGTGGCAGAATACTTTGTTATGCATCGCGGTAAAGAATATATCTTCATTATTCACGCAAAAGTATGAGTTTGGCTGCTGCCTTGTTTCAATGTTGCCATATCTGCCTTTTTATTTTTTCACGTCCTTTTTTTTTTTTTTTTTTTTTTTTTTTTTTTTTTTTTCATTGCTGGGTTCCAATTCACAAATGTAAACTGGAATTGTATTTTTTTTTGTTTTTGGGATTGCATTTATATGTTGCCTTCTGTGAAAACCTGCATGGCCTAGACTTTGGAAGTTGGGACACTCGGCCTCAGCGGAGGCTGCCCCGGGGCCGGCCTATGCAGTACGCGCCGTATGAATGCAATTGTAAAAAAAATGATATTTTCTGTATTTTTTACAGGTAATTATACTGGAATAAACTATGTTTAAAACTTTCCTGGAGTGTGGTGGTGTTTCTGATCACGTCCTTCTAAAAAAAAAAAAAAAAAAATCCCATTGGAATCCATGCGTCCGGCACCTTGCATCTAAATTAGGGGCCGGGTGCATGGATTAGGGGGGCGGTGTATGGACAGGCTGGTGCTGGGTAGGCTGGGGGTGGCCCACTTTGGGTTTCTTTAGTTTTTTTTTTTACAATACAAGGCCCTGTTCCTCTCCCTGCCCCTCTGCTTTTCTTTTTTTTTCCCCCTTAGGGCTCTTTCACACACACACGGGCTCCGCTGCTCAGCGGGGATCCATCCGTTGATCCCCGCTGAGCCGGTGGATGACAGGACAGACTCTGCACTCCGCGCTGTCAGAGCTCCATTCTCCTCTATGGAGAATCAGATGAACACGGACCGTCTGTCCTCAACGTGGTTCTCAACTCCTGTCCTCGGGACCCACTAACAGGCCAGGTTTTCAGTATATCTGAAATACATCACAGGTGATACAATTTGCTGCTCAGTGATTGCCGTATTCTAGTCTGCATCTCCCCAAGGTAATACTTAAAATCTGGCCTGTTGGTGGGTCCTGAGGACCGGAGTTGAGAACCACTGCACCAGGCGGATGGAAAATAGGGCTTCCATCCGTCTGTTTCTGTCACCGCTGACATCCGCCGCTCCATAGAAGTACATGGAGCGTCTATTTGGGTCCTCCTGAAAAACTGACAGGCGGACCCAAACGATCCGTGTGTGAAAGAGCCCTTAAAGTGGTAGTAAACCCTCCTATCATTTTCAGCCAAGGAAGCCGCCATCTGCTTAGTCGACAACTGCCATGATGCTGCACATGTGATCAGCTATGACACCAGCCATTGGATGGTTTGACAGTTTGGTTTAGAGCACAACCAATAGGAGTGTTACATTTCCGGCATGTGCTGGAAAATGGAACTGGTTTTTAAACTGGTAAATGGATGGGTTTACTAACCGCTTTAACTTTATAGGAATGTCTCAGTGACATTCCATTCATTTCATTGCAGCTCAGTTCCAAGTGCATGAAAATGGAACACCCACTCCTCCAAACTGACATCAGCCCCATATATAGGCATTTATATATTTGCATAACTCCTCCCACTGCTTGTATCAACGCTGGGGGCTCTTGGGAGGAGTACTGAGGCAGGGTGCTCCTCCCACCAACTATGACCTCCTTGCACTGCATAGAGAAGCACGGAGGACCAGTAATGACCTCATCGGCTCTGAAATAAATATGCAATAAAAATGGAAATTATTATTTGAGGTATTATGTTGATGGGGAAGGCAAAATGTAACCAGATTTAAAGTGTAATGTCAATCAACATTGATTATTTTTAAACCTCTGCTAGCATTAGTAAAAAGTTAGGAAAGTATATTCTATTTATTTGCTCTAAACAGTTTTACAAATTCTTCAGTCATTTCCTGATTTCTTGCCTAGGCAAATGGTGTCCTATATCCCAGGAGTCTTCAGGAGAGGAGGAGGAGGAGTTTTCTCAGCTAAGCACACCCTCTCCTGCATGCATTCCTGAGCTAAGGGCAGATGGATTCCAGGAAGTAAATGCTACATGAATCATTTGCCCTTATTTAAAATGGCCACACCCAGAAATGCTAGGTGGGATGTTTTTCAAAGTGATTTCTCAACAAAATAAAGCATGGAGGCATGGGTGGATGGGGGAGTTTTCTTAAGCCTCGTACACACGGGATGACGATCGTATACAACAGGTCGTACGCGAAATCGATCGTTCGTATGCGCAATTAGAACAGCCGACTTACGACGGTCGTACAAGGGGAGTTGTATGAGCAGACTAGAAAACTTGGTCGTACCAACAAGCGGTCATACGACCATTGTATCGTGTGTACAAAGCAGTTGGTACAACAAGTTGTATTGTGCAAAACACGCATGCTCAGAAGTCAGGAACGGCCGGATGCTAATTACATGCACCTGAACGTTTTTTCTGCGGTCGTACGATCGTGTAGTGCAGTCAGTATGCAAGTTACATTATGCAACATACGATTTGCGACGATCGTACGTACGATCGTCGTCCCACGTGTACGAGGCTTTAGATTTGACTATATCAAAAGTGAATGAAATTGTGTTTTCTCTTATCACCTTCCAGGACGGCACACTCAAGTAGGCCTGCCACCCTGGAAGGTTCCTAGAAACAAGTTACCGGTAAGTAACGCGGGTCTTTTCTCTTATCACCTTCCAGCACGGCAGGTCTACTTGAGTGTGCCGTCCTGGAAGGTTCCTAGAAACAACATTACCGGTAAGTAACGTTGGACCTTTTTTGGTTTGCGGTGCTCAGACGCAGTGAGGATCCTCTTTATTAACCACTTCCTAACTGTGCCATAGCCGAAAGACGGCTACAGCACGGCTCTCTTGTTCTCGGAGGGGTCCATGGATGTCTTCCCGGAACCATTCCTCTCACCCCCTGGGATGCACATCCTGGTGTGCTCTGTGGTCGCTGTGTCCTTCAAACACAGCTGATCACAGGTCGTAGTTAACCAATATGAGAAATGGACTTTAAAGGCACGTACTTACTAAAAATGTTAAACGTTATTATAATTCATTAAGATACAATGTATAAACGTGTGCAATTTTTGTATACAATAAAAATCTGAAATGAATAATGGTATCTGCCCCACTGGACTATGCTGGAACCCAATAGGAAACAATCAGCAAGCAGATAAGCATAAATGGCTAATGATAGTAGGCTGTTGGCATACCACTGTATCTTCAGATTTCAAATGCTGTTCAACATGTTTTGCGATCCTTGATCGCTTCCTCAGGAACTTGGTAATAGCCTATTGTAATAAACACATATAGATGTAAGATACAATACACTAAATGTGTTTAAGCATAATGTTGACATCACAGTGTTCTGGCGGAGCCCCCCACTTACTAGTATGCAGCGGAAACCTGTGCACAACGCCCAGCCCGAACCATGAGGACTCCCCAATGCCAGATATCCCCCAAGGTGGCTCATTTGTTGCATATGGGGGCACACAGATGGTCCTACAAGATAAAAAATGTACTAGGTAATTAGGGTAATCATATGTATGGAGACAGATTCTCACCATAATATAAACACACTTGGTTATATATTGGCTTACTTTTAATAATAGTAGTGCAGTATGGATTGGTATAGTACCGGACTCCTCAATAAAGGGGGGGGGGTACCCTGAATATTAGACACTTCCCTCTGTCCCTCTTAAAGTGGTAGTAAACCCTCCTATCATTTTCAGCCAAGGAAGCCACCATCTTGGCCTCTGTTTAATCTACAACTGCCATGATGCTGCACATGTGATCAGCTATGACACCAGCCATTGGATGGTTTGACAGTTTGGTTTAGAGCACAACCAATGGGAGTGTTACATTTCCGGCACGTGCCGGAAATGTGACTGGTTTTTAACCTGTTAAATGCATGGGTTTACTACCGCTTTAAGCCGACCAAGGTGCTGACCATTAACTGACTGAGGGATGTATATCCTAGTATGTGCTGGTAGTGGATCCTCATGGAACCTATAGACATGGTAAGAGATTTTTGTACACTGATAGTCAGTAAGTGAGCCTGCCAGACCCAGACCTGATACGACCGGACTGGTAGAGCCCACAGATAACATCACTACTCTGTAGCACTATAGCGGACATGCTGTCCATGAAACATGGAAATATAACATACCCTGTGTAAGCCGGAGGGATGGGAAGTGGAGGGTCCCATTCAACAATCCAGACGAGATCCGGGATCACTCGTCAAATGCGTCTGACGTCACCCAGCCGCCGTCATGCCCCGCATGCAGCTGACGTCGGCACCCAGTCTCCAACTCGGACGAGTGGGTCCTAGTGCCCGCGGCCCGGGTCGCTCTGGGGGAAGGGGGAATGGGGAAGGAAGCACCCCCCACAATGTGCCATCACAGATTGTGGTTAAAGTGGTAGTAAACCCTCCTATCATTTTCAGCCAAGGAAGCTGCCATCTTGGCCTCTGTTTAATCTACAACTGCCATGATGCTTCACATGTGATCAGCTATGACACCAGCCATTGGATGGTTTGACAGTATGGTGTAGAGTACAACCAATGGGAGTGTTACATTTCCTGCACATGCCGGAAATGTGACTGGTTTTTAACCTGTTAAATGCATGGGTTTACTACCGCTTTAAGGACCCTTTACCAAGTGATCAGCTGTGTCCAATCACAGCTGATCACAATGTAAATAGAGTTGCTGGTTGTTGGCTCTCCTTTCCTCACCCGCTGTCACAACGTGAAGAGAGGAGAGCTGGTAACCCGCAATCCTGACCGGGCACTGATCATCAATGTAGCCCCATCAGTACACATCGGTGAATGAGAAAAATGACTTATTTGCATATTTTTATAACAGAAACTATATAAAAAAAAGTTTTCCCATCTATTTTGCAGCGGTGATTACCACCAAAAGAAATCTCTATTTGTGTGAAAAAAAATGATAAACAATTCATATGGGTACAGTGTAGCATGACCGCGCAATTTTCATTCAAAGTGTGATAGCGCTGAAAATTGGCCTGGGCAGGAAGGGGGTGAAAGTGCCCGTTAGGCAAGTGATTGAAGAGAAACTCCACTTTTGTTGAAGACAAAACATTTCCCTCTGGGTGCTCTATGTACATTGGGGCTGGGTTCACACTGGTGGGATGCAGGAAACTCTGCGATTCAGTGGCAGTTCCGGCATCGCACACTGGTTCACACGGACATCTGCAAACTGCTGGGGGTGTCAATGTAAAGTTAATGACACCCCCCGATTAGATCGCAGTGCAAACTGTCAAATGGTGCAGGAATCGGATTGCATAGGTGTTAATGCGATCCGATTCCAGTGCGGACCAAAAAAAAAAAAAAAAGAGTCCTGCACCATTTTGGTGCGAATGCGATGCGATTTGAGCCATACAGTTTGCATGTCTGAATTTGCATTGCACAGACATTGCATGTGATCTGCACAGCAATGTGCTGCGAATCACATGCGATGTCTGTGATTGCACAAGTGTGAACCCAGCCTCAAGGAGTGGTTTTATAATTACCAATCAGCTGCTATACTTGCAGGGCTCTAATGAAGAAATTGGCAGAAACTGCGTCCCTTTTAGACCTTATTTTCGTTTTGGGAGTATTTCACCAAATATGACATTTTTGTTGCAGGGGATGCCCAAAATCTGACTTGTATCTTAGTGCAGACCTCTGGGAAAATCGGTGAGCCAATCACACAATCAGGAAATTACATTGGGGGGGAGACACCTCCAGGCTGCCATATTGAATTTTACAGAAGATTACAGCGCTGCAGATTGAAAAGGAAAGGTGATTTTTATTCAACTACAATAGGACTTGTGTAGCCATTGTGTATACGCTATATATTTTTTTTTTTTCTTGCTATTCTTTTTTCCTAAAAAAAGCGTTGCCCTTAAAGCAAATGCATCACCATGACAGCATTTACAGTAATGACAGCCCAGATATTTCTCTAATACAAAGTGCTGGCTTGTCCTGGGGTCGGTGTCTGGACCAGGCCATGGTCTCCTGTGGATTTCTTGGTCTGTGGATTAGTGGAGGGAGGAATCTCAGCTATTCCAGGGATTCGGCCTGTGCTCGGCCTTATCTCACATTTCCAGTGCCTCCTTCACACTCCCCTACCCTGCAGGCTGTCACTGTCCGGAGATCCGGAGTCTTATCAGCCAGGAATCACGCCATCCCATAATGCCTGACACAGCAGAGTTTATCTCCATTTAAAGGGAGCTCCGCCTTTACACTGAGAGCAATGCAAAGTCATACCTGCTCTCTGGGTGATCCAGCATTACATTTACCGATATGAAATTAAAACTACCGCAAAGTGTGATGTTGAGCTGTGCTGTGATTGGTCGGCAGAAGAGATGTGCGCAATGAAAAAATTTGTTTCGTTTCAGATCAATTTAAGCTAAATCATTTTTGTTACAGTTGTGCTGAAAGGCTTGCATCCCCTTGGGGACCATTATGTACCATTTTAAAAAAGAAAACACGAGTGAGCAGGCAATACACATTTCTTTTATTTCTTATGGGATTCATATTCTGTAACTGTAGGCAGGGCCGGCCCAAGACATTGTGCTGCCTGCGTCCAAGAATTAAATGCTGCCCCCCCCCCCCCCCAAAAAAAAAAAAATAAACACGTCTACCAAAAGGCCCCCACATTCATTATTTTATATGATGATAATTAAAACTAAAATACATTTATCAGGGAGTTAGATTTACATGCAACAGCACCTTGTCTATAAGCAAAATTATATGACATGCCATTATGTTCAATTCCAAGGGGCAGGCTAGGGCAGTAAATGGACAGGCTAGGGCAATATAGGGACAGGCTAGGTTTGTATATAGACATTCTAGGGTTGTATATAGACATGCTAGGGCAGTATATGGACAGGCTAGGGTAGTATATGGACAGGCTAGGGTAGTATATAGACATGCTAGGGTAGTGTATGGACAGGCTGGGGTAGTATATAGACAGGCTAGGGTTGTATATAGACAGGCTAGGGCAATATAGGGACAGGCTAGGGCAGTATAGGGATAGGCTAGGGTAGTATATAGACAGGCTAGGGTAGTGTATGGACAGGCTGGGGTAGAATATAGACAGGCTAGGGTAGTATATAGACAGGCTAGGGTTGTATATAGACAGGCTAGGGCAGTATAGGCACAGGCTAGGGTAGTATATAGACATTCTAGGGTTGTATATAGACAGGCTAGGGCAGTATAGGGATAGGCTAGGGTAGTATATAGACATTCTAGGGTTGTATATAGACATGCTAGGGCAGTATATGGACAGGCTAGGGTAGTATATGGACAGGCTAGGGTAGTCTATAGACATGCTAGGGTAGTGTATGGACAGGCTGGGGTAGTATATAGACAGGCTAGGGTAGTATATAGACAGGCTAGGGTTGTATATAGACAGGCTAGGGCAATATAGGGACAGGCTAGGGTAGTATATAGACAGGCTAGGGTTGTATATAGACAGGCTAGGGCAGTATAGGGACATGCTAGGGTAGTATATAGACATTCTAGGGTTGTATATAGACATGCTAGGGCAGTATATGGACAGGCTAGGGTAGTATATGGACAGGCTAGGGTAGTCTATAGACATGCTAGGGTAGTGTATGGACAGGCTGGGGTAGTATATAGACAGGCTAGGGTAGTATATAGACAGGCTAGGGTTGTATATAGACAGGCTAGGGCAATATAGGGACAGGCTAGGTTAGTATATAGACAGGCTAGGGTAGTATATAGACAGGCTAGGGTAGTGTATGGACAGGCTGGGGTAGTATATAGACAGGCTAGGGCAATATAGGGACAGGCTAGGGTAGTATATAGACATTCTAGGGTTGTATATAGACAGGCTAGGGCAGTATAGGGATAGGCTAGGGTAGTATATAGACAGGCTTAGGCAATATAGGGGCAGGTTAGGGTAGCATAGAGGCAGGTGGAGCGGCCTGGGGGGGGGGGGCAGTTGTCGTCATGACACACAAAACTGCTGGAAAAAAAATCTTGGTCGTCAATTTGCTGGGTAAATAGAAGAGAAGGAGAGGCAGCCATGATTCAATGTTCTGCCCATCTTAAAGTGCTGCCTGGGTCCAATGGACCTACTGGGACCCATGGTAGGGCCGGCCCTGACTGTAGGTGATATGAGAACGGCAACTCATAAAACAAAACATAACAACAAGTAAACCAATGATGCGCCCCCCCTCCCCCCACACCCCTGTTGAAAGGTCTGCATACCCTTAGTTCTTAATACTGTTTATTGCCCTCTTTAGCATCAATGACAGCATTCAGTCTTTGTAATAGTTGTCTGAGGCCCCCAAACACTTGCAGGTGGTAGAGCTGCCCATTTGTCTTGGCAAAAGGTTCGTGAAAAGTCTTTGGTCGTCTTGCATGAACCGCACATTTGAGATCTCCCCAGAGTGGCTCAATGATATAAAGGTCAGGAGACTGAGATGCCCACTCCAGAACCTTCACCTTTTTCTGCTGTAACCACTGGAGGGTCAACTTGGCCTTGTGCTCAGAGTCATTGTTGTGCTGGAAAGTCCAAGTGTGTCCCATGCACAGCTTTGTGCAGAAGAATGCAAATTGTTTGCCAGTATTTTCTGATAACCTGCTGCATTCATATTGCTATTTTCACAAGATCCCCATGCCTTTAAAGTTCATACACCCCCAAAACATCAGTGAGCTACCACCATGTTTCACAGTGGGGATGGTATTCTTGCCACTATAGGCCTTGTTGACCCCTCTCCTAACATAGCGCTTATGGTTGCGACAATAAAGCTCTATTTTGGTCTCGTCACTTCAGATTACAGTGTGCCAGGAGCTGTGAGGCGTGTCAAGGTGTTGTCCGGCAAATTGTAACCAGGCTTTTTCATGGCATTGGCACAGTAAAGGCTTCTTCCTGGCAAATTGACCATGCAGCTCATTTTTGTTCAGGTATTGTCGTATCGTGCTTGTGACAGGAGTCACTTTGGGCGGGGGGCTGGTGGAACCCAGAATCCCTTGGAGAGGTTGGAAAACCCTTGCTTCAGCTCCCCATGCCCCTCTTATGTCTTGGTCACCCTGTGCCCCTAATAGACACGGAGTGACTTAGGCATAAGAAGGGCATGGAAAGCTGAAGCAAGGGTTTCCCAACCTCTCCAAGGGATTCTGGGTTCCACCAGCCCCACGCCCAAAGTGACTCCTGTCACAGTGCTCCTTGTAACAACCACACTATCTTTTTCCAGAGCGGCCTGTATTTCTCCTTTAGAGCTCATACACCCCCAAAACATCAGCCACCACCATGTTTCACAGTGGGGATGTTATTCTTGCCGCAGGTCTTTTGACAGTTCTTTTCTGCTCCCCATGGCTCGGTATCTAGCCTGATCAGTGCTAACAATTGTTTTGACTATTTATACACAGACACTTATTGCAATTTAAAAAGCCACAGATGTGGGAAATTAACCTTCAATTGCCGTTTTAACCTGTGTGTGTCACCTTGTGTGTCTGTACCAAGGCCAAACATTCCAGGGTATGGAAACTTCTCATCAGGGACATTTGGGTGATTTCTGTTATCATTTTAAAAAGGAGCCAAACAACTATGTGATAATAAAGGGCTTCATATGATCACTATCCTTACATAAAAGACAGTTTTAAGGCACGATCAGTCATATTTTCAATACCAATGCCAAAATGTCACCATTTCTGCCAGGGGATGCAAACTTTTGGGCACAACTGTCCATTAGAATGGTCCGAAAAAATTTGTAACAAATTCGTAATAAGGTTGCGTTATTTCAGATCCGAATGAAACAAATTAATTTAACCACTTCCTTACCGGGCCATTTCTGACACTCCTCTCCTACATGTAAAAATCATCATCTTTTTGCTAGAAAAATACTCAGAACCCCCAAACATTATATATGTTCGCAAACTTTTTAAGGACGCGTTTATAGCACACTATATTTTTCAACGTTACTAACGGTAAAATAAGGGATCTCAGGGACGATTTTTTTGTATATATTACAAACCCCCAAGACTCATAAAAAGATCGTTTTTCTACTACTAAAAATGTACATCCTCTCCTCACAGTCTTTACCGGGCCATTCCTTCACCAATTTAATTAAACAAAGTAAGCCTAGACTTTATTGCGTTGGAATAATGCTTAAACAATGTTTAAAAAAGCCTGGTAAGATTACCTGTCAACACGGGTTTTCAAACGTAGGGGACCGTCTTTACCACTGTAAAACCGTAACCATAACTTTTATACTGACTAGCACGGAATTTTGACAGAAAATACATTCCTATCACTAGTATACTTCGGGAAATAATAGTGTATCAACAAACCGA
>BLSH010557091.1:61113-71913 GCA_018402905.1 Glandirana rugosa | reverse complement strand
GGGAGCGGTGGCTTGGCAATCTCTTTAATGTGCAAAACACAATATAATACCAATTGTTTGGTAAAATATAAAAGATGTTATCCCAAGTAAATAGATAGCTAACATCGCGCTTTAAAATTGCGCACACTTGTGGAATGGCAGCAACCTACAGTACCTAAAAATCTCCATAGGCGACGCTTTAGAAACCTTTACAGGCTACTAGTTGAGTTACACAGGAGGTCTGGTGCTAGAATGATTGCTCTCACTATACTGCTCACAGTGATACCTCACATGTGTGGTGCAAACACAGTTAGCAACCTACGTATGCATTGTGCGCATTAATGGGGGGGGGGGGGGCACCTTAAAGGATTTTTTATTTTATTATTTATTTTATCTTTACACAGTTTCTTTAAAACCGATTTTTATCACTTTTATTGCTGTCACAGGGAATATAAACATCCCTTGTGACAGTAAAAGGCAGGTGACCAGTACTCTTTATGGGAAGATCTGGGGGCCTATTAGACCCCAAATGTCTCCTCTGCCCTTATAAGCATCTGATCACACCAAGGTTGGTGTGCTCAAATGCTTCACCAATTTAAAAATGGTGCCGTTTAAATCTGGCTAACCCGGAAGAGATGAAAATGCTCCTTGCTTACGGTTTCCAGTACCATAGAGATCATTGGAGACCTTCCAGTCCTGGACAATCTCTATGGTAAACCGGAAAAACTACCGGGTTTCCTGGTGGGAGGGGAGAGCCCAGGAAGGCAGCAGGAGGAGGTGGTGGTGAAGGGTGAACCCCCTTCCCCCCCACCTGTAAAAAGTGATCCAGTGGCTAGTTAGCTGCTAGGGTTGCTTTTCCAAAAAAAAAAAAAAAAAAGAGAGAATCGCCAGCTGAAAAAACAAAGATGTCGGGAAGATGCATGTAGCTTGCAAGCATCATCCTGGTATAACCACTGCACCTTATAGACGCCCGTGGCCAGCAAGTGGTTAGGCAATTTGAATTGTAATTTTTGGTCTCAGATCTGCTTTTTAATTTCTTACTAAAGCAATTGTGAGATACCGGAAGCCACGCTGTGCGCTCAGTTGATGCGAGTGTACACAATATTCATCCAATGCTCCAACTATAAAAATGAACACTTGGAGGACTCACATGTGCTGTGGTGCGTTGCTGTACGTCCCGTGTTCCAGCTTCTGCCACTTTCCTAAGTGTGACGCCGACCGGTGCAGCAAGTCGCAATACTTGGGCGGCAGCAGCTGCGTGGTCAGCATGACGAAGGCATTGATCCACACCATGATGAGGTGCTCACACGACCACCGCATGTCATAATACTGAGTGCTCTGCAAGGCAAGACACAACGTCACAACATCGAATACATTCAGGAAACGCATGGCGCTCATCATTCAGCTAAAGCTGCGTTACAATCAGACTGTGCAATCCTTAACCACTGCAACCCCCAGAAGGTTTACCCCCCTCCCTTCCTGGCCAGGCCATTTTTTGCGATACGGCACTGCGTCGCTTTAACTGAAAATTGCACGGTCATGCGACATTGTACCCAAACTAAATCGATGTCCTTTTTTTCCCACAAATAGAACCTTCTCTTTTGGTGGTATTTGATCATCTCTGCGTTTTTTATTTTTTGTGTTATAAACAAAAAAAGTGTTACAATTTTGAAGAAAAAAAAAAAAATATATAAATAAACTAATTTATTCATCAGTTTAGGCCGATATGTATTCTTCTACGTATTTTTGATATAAATCGCAATAAGCGTGTATTGATTGGTTTGCGCAAAAGTTATAGCGTCTACAGACTATGGGATAGATTTATGGCAATTTATTTTACTAGTAATGGCGGCGATCAGCAATTTTTAGCAGTACTGCGACATTGCGGTGGACAGATCGGACACCTGACGTTTTTGACACTTTTTTGGGAACCAGTGACACCATTACAGTGATCGGGGCTAAAAATATACACTGTCACTAATGTCTAAGGATGGGCTCAGGCGTGTTCGCAAGTGCAGGTGCCGGTGCCCGCCAGAAAGTGAACCCGGCGCTGAGCTAATCACAGGCAGGGAGACATTTCCCTGCTCGCTGCAGCCGCACATCGGGGAAATGTCTCCCTGCCTGTGATTAGTGCAACGTCGGGTTCACTTCCTGCCGGGCACCTGCACTTGCGAACATGCCCGAGCCCATCCTCACTAATGACACAGGGAAGGGGTTAACACTAGGGGGCGATCAAGGGGTTAAATGTGTTCCCTCACTGTGTTCTCTAACTGTATGGGGGATGGGCTGCCTGGGGAAACACACAGATCAGTCTTCCTGCATAGCAGAAAGATAGGCTGTGTGTGATCTCCCCTGTCGGAACGGAGATCTGCCTTGTTTACACAGGCAGAACATTGTTCTGTCACTGCGGGGAACGATCGCGGGTGGCCAGAGGACTCTACCCGCTGATTTGCTGGCCCGCAAAAGCGAGTGCACGAACCGACGTACAGTGGCGGCGACTCGCAGTATCGAGTCGCCTTGCCGTAGTGTAACTACGGTGGCAGGTCGGCAAGTGGTATGAAACACAAAAACAAAACTCAACTCAACTTAGAAAACTGAAAAAATAAATTAATTATATTGCAGTTTACCACTCCTTAGATGTGGTGGCTGCATTAGTTTTCTTCTTTTTTTTTTAGGCTTTTTTCCCCCCCTTTATTTTTACCTGGTGATCCTGCCAGCAAGTCTATCATTTAGCTTCCTTTAACAGACCAGGCTGTCCAGCAAAAGTGACAGTTAGAGTGTTAAGACAAACCATTTACAAGGTCTGGGAACCCTGGATACTTTACATGCAATTCCCATCTTATTAAAGTGGTGGCGATGGGAACGGCCCTCTGTCGGACCATGGTCGCCCCCCCCCCCCCCCCCACAAACATTTCTCCTCCCAAACCGGAGCTCCAGGCACGTTCAGAAAAAATACTGTAGCTGCTGACTTTTAATATTGGGACGCTTACCTGTCCAGGGATGCCGCAATGTCGGCACCGCAGCTGATTTTTCAATCGGCTGCTGCCACCACGATCTCCACTAAAGTAAACCGGCAGAGCAGCCTTGCCGCTTTCACAACCGGTTCCCTACTGCACATGTGTGAAGCTTCCCTGCATATCTCCTAAACCTGCACGGTTTACTTTAGGAGATATACAGTGTACTGTGATGTCCTGTTGTGTCATTCGGCACATGCGCAGTGAAGAAACGGCCTCCATGCCGTTTCTTCACTGACAGCGTGCCGCGACTGGTGGCTCCCACGTGCATGCACGGGAGTGACGTCAAGCGGCTCCGGCCAGTCACAGCGCCGGAGTTCGCGGCCCCAAAAGGAAGAGGGGCGAAGATGGACGTTCCCTACTGTGGGGACAGCGCGGGTGTCAATAAAAGGTAAGTGGCACAGAATAGGCTAGTATGCGATGCATAGTAGCCTATTATACTTCTACATTGCAGGTGAATAAGAGGAAGTAAACCCATCAGGGTTTAATTCCTCTTTAAAAACTGAGCTGGAATTTTGCTTTAGTTTGTTAGTCAAGTCCATCTAGATCTACTAGTCTAACACTACCCTCTCCCCCAGAGTGACAATGCCACTGTCTGATGGTGTCTCTGTTTTTGCTCCATCCAGAATGGAGACAAGTGTTACTAAACCCACAACAGTAAAATCAGTCTGTATATGCAGAATAGCATGCTTGTTATACTCACTGTGTAACTTAAAGTGATCGTAAAGCTTCAGGTTTTTTTTTTTTTCTTTAAAATAACAAACATGTTATACTTACCTCCTATGTGCAGTGGTTTTGCACAGAGTGGCCCTGAACCTCCTCTTCTGGGGTCCTCCAGCGGCGCTCCTAGGCCCTCCTCCAGATCGAGTGACCCGTCAGGGAAAGCTTCCCTGGGGTCACACGTGCGGGCGCGCTCCCGTCTTCTGCCATTTGCGTGTATTCACACAAACAGCGGGACTCGGCCCCGCCCCCAGCGTCACTGGACTTGATTGACAGCAGAGGGAACCAATGGCTCCCCTGCTATCATTCCAGCCAATGAGGACCCGAGACACCGGAGGGAGCGGATTGCTCGTAGCCGCCGCTGGAACGCACGGGCTCAGGTAAGTAAAAGGGGGGCACTATTGAGAAAATGTTTTTCACCTTAATGCATAGAATACATTAAGGCGAAAAACCATGAGACTTTACAACCCCTTTAAGGGGTTAATCCTCTGCATTGTGTAAAAAGGCTCTGGCACTGTATGGATAGATCCTTCGCCTCCTGCACTGTCTATCTTGGCAAGGCCATATAATACAGTGAGGGTAGCACATGCTCAGTTTAGTCTCTATTGCTGGAGAGAACATTTCCTGTTTAAGTTTAACTGTTCAGGTCCCATGATACTGACATCACATATATGGGCGTGTATAGAGGCTGTAGTGTAAATCTCCTCCTACCTGAACACACAGCTCTGGACAAACTCTGCAGGTTATCACGTGACCATGGTATACAGATCAGCAAAAAAGGTATATAGTGGCAGTATTTTAATGTAAAAAGAAGATTTATAAGCTGGGGGGGGGGGGGGGGGCAACTGTTTTCATATTACTGGGTTTAGTAACACTAAGGTAGGATGTGCGTTACTAGTTGGATCACCAGGTAAACATAAGGGGGGGGGGGGGGAATGCACCAACAACAATTGAGAATATGTGGTTTTTAATGACTTATAACATCCAAGTGAAAGATACAACACCAACATGAGAAAAAAAAAATGAGTTGGACAAAGGATCACCCCCTTATGTCAGTATTTTGTTGGACCACCTTTTGCTTTAATTCCAGCCTTTGGTCTGTTGGGATTTGTCTCTACTAACTTTAGCACATATAAACTTTGCAATTCAGTGGAACCTTGGATTACGAGCATAATCCGTTCCAGGAGAATGCTTGTAATCCAAATCACTCGTATATCAAAGCAAGTTTCCCCATAGAAAACCATGGAATCTCAGATAAATCGTTCCAGTGACTGCTTGCCAATGCAGTACTGTATATGACCAGAGGTCCGATGGCACTAGTGTATGCAATACCGTAAGTGGCCAGAGGTGTTGTGGCACTACTGAGGCTCGGAAGCGTTCGGAAACATTCGGAAACGTTTGGCAACTGTTGATACTTTTCGTATTTCCGACGGCTTCCGAGAGCCTCCGAGCCTCACCAGCACCCCCCCACCTCTGGCCACATACAGTACTGCATTGACAAGCAGTCACTGGAACGAATTATCTGCGTTTCCATTGTTTCCTATGGGGAAACTTGCTTTGATATACGAGTGCTTTGGATTACAAGCACTCTCCTGGAACGGATTATACTCGTAATCCAAGGTTCCACTGTATTGCAAAGTCTAGATGTGCTAAGTTAGTAGAGAGTCAGGATTTTTTTTTTTAAAAACGTCTCGTATTGGGAAACACCCGTTTACCGTTTTACGCGCAATCCGAGTTTTTACTGTTTTTGCCCACTCTTTGCAGAACTGCTCAAGTTCAGTTAAATTTTATGGTGACCGTTTATGAACTGCAGTCTTCAAGTCATTCCACAGATTTTCAATGGGGTATAAGTCTGGGATCTGACTAGGCCATGCAAGGACATTCACCTTTTTCTACTTCAACCACTGTATGGTCATTGTTGCTGTGCGCTTTGGGTCATTGTCATGATGGAAGGTAAACCTTCTTCCCATGGACAACTTTCTGGCAGAGGGCAGCATATTTTCCTCAGAAATTGGGTGGTATTTTGCCCCATCCATTTTTCCTTCTATCCTGACAAGTGCTCCAGTCCCTGCTGCAGAGAAACACCCCCATAACAGGATATTAACATCCCCCCCCCCCCCCCCCATACCATTACCGCCTCCATGCTTTACTGTAGGAATGGTGTTATTTGGATGGGGAGCTGTACTGGATTTCCGCCACGCATATCGTTTGGTGTTGAGGCCATTTTAGCCTCATCTGACCATAACACCTTTTTCCATGTGGCCTCAGAATCTTCTAGGTGGGTTTGAGTAAAACTCAGTCGTGGCTGCATGTGGCCTGTGACAAGTGGCTTTTTTTCTTGCACCATCCCATACAAGCCACATTTGTGGAGAATTTTTGATATTGGTGTCACATGCAGACAATGACCACTCTTGTCATCAATTCCTGCAACTCCTTCAGATTTGCTGTAGGCCTTTTGGTCGCCTCCCTGGCCACTTTCCTCCTGGCTCTTTCATCCAGTTTGGAGCGATGTCTTGATCCAGGGAGGGTGTGAGGTGTACCAAATACCTTCCACTTCTTAATAATAGACTTTACTTTGTTTCTAGGCATTGATGAAGCCATTGTATCCATCTCCTGACTTGTACCTGTCCACAACTTCATCCCGGGGACAGTGCCCTTGCCATCCATAGTTGATTGTTTGCTTCAGTTGCTCTACCAGGGACTGAAATGCTCAAGGAAAGCTCTTTTCATGCGGAGCTAAATAAAATGACCACAGCTGATCACAGTTGAAAGTCAAAGGCTTTGTGGGCCATTGAGAAGGTGATTAGCTACACCTGGTTGAGTTTATAGGAGGGGGGTGATCCTTTTTCCAACTCAGTGATTCCGTTTTTGAATTTTTGAAAATACATTTCTGACATGTTGGTGTTATACTGTGTCTTCATTTCAGGCTCCAAAACTACAAAATGTGATTATTATAAAAGGAGGGTGATTCTTTTCTACACCTATTGTGTATATAATCTTATGGGAAGACTGTTGCGGACATGAGCGGTATGGTCACAGGGTCGCTTTAATAGGCAAGGACAAACCGGTAAAATGTACAAATGAAGAAGAAACTTACTTTTACAAAGCACAGCGGCAAAATCGCCACATAGTAGGCACTGAAGAGGGAGTTGAACAGGACTTCTTTAATCCTGCGGTTGAAGTCTGCTTTCAGACACTCCACCTCGTTACGTATGAGGTCCGGCGACAGCGGACAGCTGTGGGATGGGATAGAGGGGGGAGAATTGAACTGTTCCCTCAGGGACTCGCGGAGGAGGGACAGAAAGTCTTTGGGTCTGACAAGGCTGGCCACATCATTAGCACCGTCCTCTACCAATGAATCCTGTACGAGGTATCCACAATCTGTGGGCAGAGGCTGGGAGCGGTTGTCTTGGTGGAAGCAGCAAAGAGGTACATAGACTCCGAATCTGGAAAGAGATGGAGGAAACACAAGGGAGATATGAATACAAAGAAAGAATACTTCCAACATTGGCCAACAATTGGTGGACACTTGACAATGACAACTGTGTCAGTTTGTTGGACATCCCATTACAAAACCATGGCCTTTAATATGGAATTGTCCCCGCTTGGCGGGTATACCATCCCCAAGACTTTCCACAAGTTTGTCTGTGGGAATTTGTACACATTCAGCCATAAGAGTTTGGGAGGTCAGGTCCTGAGGCTTGAGGGGGAAGACCTGCCTCACACCTGGCATCCCAAAGGTGTTCAGTAGGGTTTAGGTCAGGACTCTGTAGAAGCCACTCAAGTTTCTCCACACCATGCCATGTCTTTAAAGAGGAAGTAAACCCAGATGGGGTTTACTTCCTCTATATACACCTGTAAATTAGAAACATAATGGGCTACTATGCATCGCATTGTGCCATTATGTGCCACTTACCTGCAAACGAGTCTAGCGATGTCCCCTGCACTGGCCGCATCCATCTTCTGCCCCTCTGACTTCCTGGCTGGAGTCGCGTGAGCCGCATGCACGCGGGAGCCAACAATCACGGTACAGTGTCAGTGGAGAAATGGCACGGAGGCGGTTTCTTCACTGCACATGTGCCGAAATGACGTCGGCACACCACAGTAAACTGCATATCTCCTAAACCGGGCAGGTTTAGGAGATATGCAGGGTACCTACAGGTAAGCCTTATTCTAGGCTTACCTGTAGGTTAAAGTGGTTGTCATAGGTTGACAACCACTTTAAGTATGGTGATCAGTAGGGTTGAGGTCAGAGCCCTGTGAAGGCTATCCAAGTTCCTCCAGACCAAACTAATCAAACCCTGTCTTTATGGATGGTGATCAGTAAGGTTGAGGTCAGGGCTCTATGAAGTCCACCCAAGTTTCTTCACACCAAATCATGTCTTTTATGGAGCTGTCTTTGTAGACAGGGACATGGTCATACTAGAACAGAAAAGGGCATTCCCCAAACAGTTCCCACAAGGTTGGAAGGGCACCATTGTCTAAAATGACTTTGTAACAATGACAGTACCTTTCATTGGAAACACCTAAACTGGAGAAGGGTCCATAGACTATGCTATATAGGTAGGCATGATGGTCATAACAGTCAAAAACAACTCATCACCTTCTCACTTTAGGAAAGGCTGAAGTAAAAACAGACACTATATCCCACACTTTAGTGTCACGCAAACAAAATTAACCCCCCGCCTCAATGTTCTATGACTATAAGGCTGGGTTCACACCATTGCGAATTAGATGCGGGTACCCCGCACCCAGTTCAATATAGCAGGAGATTTTGACCTGTTCTCTATGGCGCCAGTTCACATATCTCCGCAGCAGGTCCGGTGTGTTTTTTGCAAAAATGCTGTGCGACTTTTGGTCCATTTCAGGTCAGAATTCAGCCCAAAATTCAGGCTGAAAATCGGACCTGAAATGGTGAACCAAGATGCACCGGACCCCTGCTGTGAGCCGCATGCGGTTCATATGTGAACCCAGCTTAAAACAAGTCCTCAAGGGTGAATATTTTTTATAGGCACTGTATATAGTTGATAATTTAGGCTCACTGTCTTTCTCTGTCTCTCACACTCTGACACACACACACAAAGAGGTTGTAGCATTAACTCACGGGTAGCCTAAGAACAAGAGGTTCAAGACTGAATGATTGCGGAACAGGTTGACCAGGGTCCAGCAGAACACCCACCCGCACAGCGTGAGCAGGACCAGGCGGGCGGTGATCAAAGCGCTGTAGTGGACCATGGAGGATGATCCTACCTGAGAAGCCTGAAAGAGAGAAACAATTAGCCAAAAAAGGTCTGCAGCAGGAAGCGGAGCTTGAAACTAAGCTGAATTCCAGGAATGCAGCTCCTTTGTATAAAAAATGAAAGCACACTACGAGTTAAGTCCAGTGAGGTGCATGTCACCTCCTGGGCTTAGCGTTATTTATATCTGACAGGTTTATAGGACAAAAGCAATAGCGGTCTTCCGGGAGCCCAACACTGATCCTTCTGAGCTCTGCATCCTAAACAGGAGAGTCGCTGCAGCAGCTATGCCCGCCTCTCCCCTCCTCCTGTCCATTCACAGAAGCCTTGGTTTATGAACACATTCACAAAATACAAAGGCTTCTGTGAATGGGCAGGGGAGAGGCGAGCATAGCTGCCCTCTGTGCTTCTCTCCTCTCAGATCTTGAAGTGTCTCTCTGGCAGAGAAGAAAATCTCTCAGATAAACCCAGGGGATGCCATGCAGCTCCTTGGACTTAACTCATAGTGACCTTCACTTTTTACAAAGTGGCTGAATTCCAGGAATTCAGCTTTAATTCCAGGCGGATATAAAAGCCTCAAATGATTGCAGCTCTGCAATCACAATTCATCATTAAATGTATTTTATAATGCAACCAGTGCAAGCAGCTGAATTTGACTTGATATCAGCTTCCTGCAATCCCTGTACAGCAACAGACCAGACAGCAATGAGGAGAAGCAGCAACCGGAGCTAATCAGTACAGGTGCTGACAAGAAGCATGCTGATAGGAGAAGAGGGCATAGTGGCAGAGAAACGAGCTCATCACTGTGCTGCTTCTCCTTTCACCACCCAGTCACAGAATGAGGGCGGATCCAGGACCGCTGGGGATCTCGAAGAAGCAGGTAAATACTGCTGGCAATCATACAACCCAGTAATGGGAGGGGATCTAGTGGCAGAAAAAATGTAGTTTTATCCCCCTCCAGTCTGTATAGAGTGTTAGCTCACTTGCCCTGCTGCCGCACATATGGGTTATGCAATCAGCAAGAGGTTAATATTGGGGGGGGGGGGGCCACAATACCCATTCCCTTTAACTTCTGATTGACAGACAGTGGGGGCGATTTACTAAAACTGGCGTGCAGTTGCTATGCAGAGCTGCACCAGATTTTGCACTCTCTAGCTTTAGTAAATCAACCCCACAGTGCTTGCTTGATCCGGGGCCGTGCTGTACAGAGTGCATTGAAATAAGGCAGCACACAGATAAAAGGAAAGAGAACTCACCTCAGAAATAAGGGCCCAGACAAGTCGCCGGGCCAACATGACGGTGATGAAAGCTGCCAGGTGATAATCGATGAGATGGAAATTCTGCAGAATAAAACACAAATATGAATGTGAATATCTCAAATCTTTATGGCAGCCTAGTGCCTAAAAAGAGGTACTACAGTCAAAATGACAACCGAGTTCTGGTACTAGTACTTTGTTTAGGTTTACAAATTAAAAAGGGTCTAAACTCAGGAACAACACTATGTGTGTGGCAATGGCAGAGACATATTAAAGCTGCTCACTACATTACCGAGGACCACCCAACCCAGAAAAGAAGAGGAAAAAGGACCAAGCAGGTCACATGACCAGCCTGAAGACTTCAGGAAAAAAAAAAAAAAATAGTCTATGAATTGGCCAAAAGATGGAGCTCTAGTCTCCTTTTCACATCATTAGCAGTAGGTTTTTATCAGACAAAGCAAGCTGCTTTCAGAGCTGGTTCTTAAGCTAACCCATATTTAAAGGGTAAGCTCAGCTTTTAAAATAAATAAATAAATAAATAAATAAATAAATAAATAAATAAATGCATTTTTTGAAGGTTTAAAAAAATCTGGG
>BLSH010557091.1:31852-43964 GCA_018402905.1 Glandirana rugosa | reverse complement strand
CCTGATAGGTGGAGATTTTCCCTTATTTCCTGTCTAGTAAAACAGGCAGGGTTAGAACCCCTGTCTGGTTTTATTGCTGTGCCCGGCTTTATTACACTCACTGCCACATGTCACAGTGGTTTTGCCAAACATAAAGGGAAAATCTCCACCTATCATGGTGATACGATAGATGGAGATTTTCCCTTTATGTTTGGCAAAACCACTGTGACATGCGGCAGTGAGTGTAATAAAGCCGTGCACAGCAATAAAACCCGACAGGGGTTCTAACCCTGCCTCCCACTATCCAAAGCCGCCCGCATGCAGATATAAAATAAAAATCCATAACCCTGTGGCTGAGCCACAACCACAAATCTCACATGTGCACTAAATGTGCGTTCTGCTACACTGCCAATTTGCAGTTCAATTAGGCATCCCGTTTATTATGAAAGAGGGGAAAAAAAAAAGTTAACACAGCAGGTGTGGGTGTGTCCTGCGTCCGGGAAACGTGGGTGTTTTTTAGTGCGCAGTGCCACGTGGCCCTTATGTGGATGGCTTTGCGTTCTCTGAAGCTTGGCAAGATATCCGAGGACTTGAATAATATAAATGATGAATAAATACTACCTGAACATTTCCCTATACATGAGTGCCAAGAAAAAAAATAACCCAAGTATTATTTCTTCATGGAGTAATTAGCAGTGTTAGCGAGGAGTAAACATTAATAACTCATGAACAGTAATTTGCTTTTATAACAGATCACAGGCTCCAGTAATCTGTATCCTATTCTGGCTCCGTCACAAAACAGGACTTTGTTTCTTGCTGCCTTAAAGTGGAACTAAACCCTCTTATTCTTTTCAGCCAAGGAAGCGGCCATCTTGGTCTCTGATCTGCACCGGCCATGGTTCTGCACCAGGGTGGATAAAAATCAATGATTTAACCACTTGCCGACCATCCTGCCGCAGCGTGACGGCGGCAAGGTGGGTCGTCATCGCATAACGCCGTCACCTGACGACGGCCACGATAACTAGTATTGTGAGTACACGCCGCCGGAGGCGCACTCACTGTGTCGGGGGGGGGGGGGGGGGGGGGAGCGGGTAGGGTGGACGCGATCGCCACCGGCTACCCGCAATGCCCCCACGCAGTGAGAGAACGGACGTCCGTGGATGTAAGCACGGATCTCCATTCTCATAGAGGGGGAAGGGCTGTGATCACAGGATTCCTGTATATGGAAGCTGTGATCACTCCCCTCCCCCAGTCAGGGCAGCCTCCATACAGTTAGAACACACAGAGGGAACACAGTTAACCCTTAGAGCGCCCCCTGCAGGTTAACCCCATTCACTGCCAATGGCATTTACACAGTAATCAGTGCATTTTTATAGCACTGATCGCTGTATAAATGCCAACGGTCCCAAAAAAGTGTCAAAATGGTCCGACATGTCCGCTGCAATATCGCAGTACCACTAAAAATCGCAGATCGCCGCCATTACTAGTAAAAAATAAAAGTAAATAAATATAAACCCCAGAAATGAATTCTCATCATCTGTAAACGCTGCAACTTTTGCGCAAACCAATCAATAAAACGCAGATTGTGATTTTTTTTACCAAAAATATGAGGAAGAATACAAATCGGCCAAAACCGATGAAAAAACATTTTTTTTATATATTTTTTTTGGATTTTAGCAAAAAGAAATTCCTTTTTTTTTTTTTTTTTTTTTTGCAAAATTGTCGCTCTTCTTTTGTTTATAGCGGCGATCAGAAATGACGCAGAGGTGATCAAATACCACCAAAAGAAAGCTCTATTTATGGGAAAAAAAGGACACAAATGTAGTTTAGGTACAACGTCGCACGACCGCGCAATTATCAGTTAAAGCGACGCAGTGCCGAATCGCAAAAAGTGCTCTGGTCCTAAAGTGGGAAATCCTTCCAGGGCTGAAGTGGTTAAAAAAAAAAATCAAAAACATCCGATTTTGATTTAAATCGATTTTTTTTTTATTTTTATCAAACTTATATTATTAAAATGTTATTGGCATAAAACTATCTAAAGACGGTTTCCTATTCAAGACACATTAATAATTTCGTTTATTCAGCACAAAATAAAAGCTTAGTTATGTAGCATGAGGCTGTATATTCTGCAGGTAAACTCATTCAATGAATCCAAGCTCTGCAAGCTGACATAACATGCACTGCATTGATGCATTCACACAATGTCACAGTAACCATGAGATAAAACAAAAGTTCAGGAATATACCTTTATCCCATTGCTTTCCAAATCTATGTACACTACAAACTGTATGATTGAATCGGTTCTGATATCGCCGTTTTACTAACCTGACAGCTTATTATTCTAAATAGGAAACCTTAATTTTGTTTGCAAATATTAAAGATTCTAACAACCAGCAAGAATAAGTTCTTACATTTAAAGAGCACCTGTCATTTCAGATCCATCATGGCAGCGCCTGTTAGCGGGCATCCACTCACCTGCTGCCGCCACATCCCTCACCTTGCTGTATCACTGCCGCATCACCAGCTGTCCCATTAAAATGAATGGGACTGTCGTGAGTCAACAGCGGGTCAGAGGAGGAGCCTCTGCGGGACAGAGATGACCGTGGCTCTTTAAAAATGATTATTTAAATCAAATCCACCCTGTGCTGCACATGTGATCAGTTATGACACCAGCCATTTGATGGGGTCATGAGAACCTAAGCAAATGTGACAGATTCCCAGCATGCTGAGAATTTAACGGAAATTTGAAGTCGTTAAAATCGATGGTTTAGTTCCGCTTTGACCACTTCCCAAACGCCCGACTTGTGGCAAAGCGGCTGTATTGCGCGAATCGCTGTACCGACACAGAGCTTTGTGTAATAGATACAGCGGGAATGCACGGCCCCTGGAGCCGATGCGCGTGGCCACAATGTCCACCGGCCACCCGCGATCGCTCCACAAAGAGGCAGAACGGGGATCTGCCTAGGTCAACAAGGCAGATCCCCGTTCTGACAGGAGTAGAGAGAGATCGTCTATTCCTAGTGATCAGGAACAGAGACCTCTCTGTATTCCCAGTCACTCCACTCCCCCCCCCCCCCCCAGTTAGAAAGCACCTCCCCTAGGACGGTTATCCCCTTCCCTGCCAGTGTCATTTATACAGTAATCATTGCATTTTTATAGCGCTGATCACCGGATTGGTGTCACTGGTCCCCAAAAAGTGTAATTTAGTGTCAGATTTGTCCACTGCAATGTCGCAGTCCCGCAAAAAAAAAAAATCGCAGATTGCCGCCGTTACTAGTATTTATTTTTATTTCAGGTACTTATATAGCGCAGTCAATTTACACAGCACTTTACATATACATTGTACATTCACATCAGTCCCTAACCTCAAGGAGCTTACAATCTAATGTCCCTAACTCACATTCATACCATCAAAAACAATAGAAAAAATTAAAAGTCCATAAATCTATCCCATAGTTTGTAGACGCTATAACTTTTGCGCAAACCAATCAATATACGCTTATTGGGATTTTTTATAAACCAAAAATATGTAGAAGAATATATATCGACCTAAACTGAAAGAATTTAATTTTTTTATTTTATTTTTTGGGATATTATAGCAAAAAAGTAAAAAAAATTTTTTTTTTTTTTTCAAAATAGTCGCTCTTTTTTTGTTTATAGTGCAAAAAATAAAAACCGCAGAGGTGATCAAATACCACCAAAAGAAAGCTCTATTTCTAGGGAGAAAAAACAATTTTATTTGGGTACATCGCCGCACGACCGCCCAACTGTCGGTTAAAGTAGTGCAGTGCCGCATCGCAGAAAATGGCCTGGTCATTAAGGGGGTAAATCCTTCCGGGGCTGAAGTGGTTAAAGCAAACCTGTGCTTTGCCCATTTTGCCCAAAAACTGAGCTGTCAAAAAAGTGCTCAAGTGATCAGGAGGCAGAAGGTCCCCCTCCTGATCCTGTGACTACCGAGACAGCCAATCACAGTGATCACATGATTAGGTAAGATTTCCCCACCCCACTGGGCACAAGAACCCTGACAATGGGACACCAGTGCGGGCAGGAAGGGGTTTAAAGGAGTTGTAAGGTCCCCTGGTTTTTCACCTTAATGCAATGCATTAAGGTGAAAAACCTCCTGCACTGCAGTGCCCTCCAGAGCCCCCCTAATACTTACCTGAGATTGACCGTTCCAGCGACGGGGACGAGCCCAGCAGCTCCAGCCAGTGTCTCGGATCCTCATTGGATAGATTGATAGCAATGGGACCCATTGGCTCCCGCTGCTGTCAATCAAATCCAGTGACACAGGGGGCGGGGCCAAGTCCTGCTGTCTGTGTCAATGGATGCAGCAGCGGGACTCAGGAGCGCGCCTGCACAGGTGCCACCAATGCAAACCAGCTCTCTGAGGGGGCACCTGATAAAAATGGAGGAGCCAGGAGCGCCGCCGGGGGACCCCAGAGAAAGAGGATGAGGGCCACTATGTGCAAAACCCTTGCAAAGAGAAGGTAAGTATAGGTTTTGTTTTTTTTTTGTTTAAACAGGAACCTTTACAATCACTTTAAGTATCGCTGCAATAATGCAACAAAAACAAAGAAAGCGCACCAAAAATGCACCACATTTTGCTTTTTTTTTTTCTTTGAGTCGCATGTCCATTTTTCACAGGTGCTGGCAACCAGAAACGCACTGGAAATTAATCTGAAACACAGCGAAATCACACATGCGTATTTACCGCGATTTTGCTACAGAGACGTGTGAAAGCGTCCTAAAGCAGCAAAGAGATCACATCAAATAATCACCCCACACGGTTACTGAATTAGCCACCAATGCAGAAACCAAGCCCCATCTTTTCCCAAAGCAGCGCAGGCGCTGTGCGTTCAGAGCATCAGAATGGGGAAGAAAGAAGATTTAAGTGACTTTGAACGTGGCATGGTTGTTGGTGATAGACAGGCTGGTCTAAGTATTTCAAAAACTGCCGATCTATTGGGATTTTCAGGCACAACCATCTCTCAGGATTACAGAGAATGGTCCGAAAAAGAAAAAATATCCAGTGAGCGGCAGTTGTGTGAAGGAAAATGCCTTGTTGATGTCAAAGGAGAATCGGCAGACTGGTTCCAGATGATAGAAAGGCAACAGTAACTCAAAATAACCACTCGTTACACCCAAGGTATGCAGAATACCATCTCTGAACGCACGACACATCCAACCTTGAAGCAGATGGGCTACAGCAACAGAAGACCACACCGGGTGCCACTCCTGTCAGCAGAACAGGAAACTGAGGCTACAATTGGCACAGGATCACCAAAATTGGACAATAGAAGATTGGAAAAACGTTGCCTGGTCTGATGAGTCTCGATTTCAGCTGCAACATTCAGATGAAGGGGTCAGAATTTGGCGCATGAATCCATCCTGCCTTGTATCACCGGTTCAGGCTGGTGGTGGTGGTGTAATGATGGGGGATATTATCTTGGCACACTTTGGGCCCCTTAGTGCCAACTGAGCATCGTTTAAACCCCACGACCTCCCTGAGTATTGTTGCTGACCATGTCCATCCCTTTATGACTGCAGTGTCCCCATCTTCTGATGGCTCCTTCCAGCAGGATAATGCACCATGTCACAAAGCTCCAATCATCTCACCACTGGACAATGAGGTCACTGCACTCCAATGGCCTCCACACTCCCCACATCTCATCCAATAGAGCACCTTTGGGCTGTGGTGGAACGGGAGATTGGCATCATGGATGTGCAGCTGACAAATCTGCAGCAACTGTGTGATGCTATCATTGTCACTATGGACCAAAATCTCTGAGAAATGTTTCCAGCACCTTGTTGAATCTATGCCATGAAGAATGAAGGCAACTAGCAAGGTGTACCTAATAAAGTGGCTGGTGAGTGTAGAAGAGCCATGAATAATAAAGAACGATGAGGATTCACACATTTAACCACAACATAAAGGGGTGAATCAGCGGCGGCTGGTGCTCAATATTTTGTGGGGGGATGATAAACACATATTTGGGGGCGGGATTAGGGGGGCGGTGCCCTTGCAACCCTAATGGAGCGGCCGCCACTGCAGTGAATGATCAAAAAAAAAAAAAAAAAAAAGGGATTTTATTAAAACTCAGAGAAAAGGATTTTACGGTAAGTTTTAATAAAATCCCTTTTTCTCCTATCGTTCACTGACAGACGCAGCTCTCCATAACGTGTGGGTATGAACCCAAGCTGTGTCAAAAAGAGGGGTGGGTAAACACTAACAGTACCCAAATGAACCTTTAAGGAGGCGCCAGACGCGCCTACACTGCCGCCTGCAAAATTTTGCGGCCAAAAGCAGCATCCGAAGATGCAAGCACAGCAACCTATAAAACTTAGTGAAAGTGTGTACTGAGGCCCAAGTGGCCGCCTTGCACACCTGCGACACTGAGACCTGGTGCCTGAAAACCCAGGAAGTACTATCAGCCCGGGTAGAATGAGCCGTGACGGGAAAAGGGGGAACCTTGCCCCGAACAGAATAGGCCTGGGTCACGGTCTGTCTGATCCAACGAGAAATCGTAGCCGACGAGGCCACCAACCCTGTGCGCGGAACCCTCTGACAGCCAAACAAGGCATCAGCTTTTTGAAAAGAAGCTGTGGCAGCCAAATACACTCGTAAGGCCCTCACCATGTCCAAAGTATGCAACTCAATCTCTTTTGAGTGTGACGGACGAGGGCACAATGAAGGAAGGACAATATCTTCATTAATGTGAAAGGAAGAAACCACCTTCGGAAGGAATGAAGGAGAGGGTCGCAAGACCGCCTTGTCCCTATGTAGGACCAGGTAGGGAGACTTGCACGATAGTGCTGCTAATGCAGACACCGTCTGGTAGAAGTGATGGCAACTAAAAAGGCCACCTTCTGCGGCAGCAATTGTAAGGAAATCTCCCTGATATTCCCATATGGCGGTTTCTGAAGTACGAATCAACGAGTGCGAAGCCAAGGTCTCTGAAAAAGAATCGCCAGAGCCGATATCTGGCCCTTGAGTGTGCTCAAAGCCAGGTTTTTGTTCAGGCATTGCTGCAAAAAAGTCAGGATCCAGGACACATCAGAGCGAGGGTTATGACCCTCCGCCTCGCACCAAGCTATATAAGCCTTCCAGGTGCGGTGGTAAATCTTGCGGGAAGTACACTTGCAAGCCTACCACAATGTAGGGATCACCGAGTCAGAGACTCCCCTGTCTCTTAGCACCTGGGACTTAATAGTCAAGCTGTCAAAACCAGCGAGGGTAAAGCAGGGTGCAAGATGGGCCCGAGACAGAAGGTCGTCTCGCAGCAGGAGCCGCCAAGGGGCGTCTGCCACCATGTGCACCACGTCGGCGTACCAAGTGCGCCGAGGCCAATCTGGAGCCACCAGGATTATTGGTACCCCCTCCACCACTATTCTGCATATCAATCGTGGAGGCAGTGCCAACGGATCCTTCGTTGTGGACACAAAGGTCTCCACCTTGTGATTGAATCGAGACGCCATGAGATCCAAGTCTGGTGTCCCCCATCTGCGGCAATCTGATTGAACACCTCCAGGTGGAGAGACGTCTCTCCCTGGTCCAGCGTCTGGCGACTGAGAAAGTCCGCCTGCCAGTTCTCCACACCGGGAAGTAAATGGCAGAGATTACCGGAATGTGACGTTCCGCCCAACGTAGTATCAGAGCTGCCTCCGCTGCAGCTGCTGGACTCCTTGTGCCGCCCTGATGGTTCACATTCGCCACTGCTGTGGCATTGTCCGATTGATTTCGAATCAGACGACCCTGCGATCTCACCCAGTGGAAAAAAAGGCACAATCTGAGTGGTCTTGGCTCCAGGACAATGATGGGGAGGCGAGCCTCCTGCGCCAACCAACGGCCCTGGGCAGACAGCTGCCCCAGGATTCCTCCCCAGCCTGAAAGACTGGCATCCGTGGTGATGATCACCCACTGAAGGGGCAGGAACGACTTCCCCTGAGTCAGGGCCGAGTCCCGAAGCCACCAAGCCAGAGACGCCCTGGTCTGGGAACTCAGACGAATCAGAAGGTCCAAGGACCGAGGGGACCTGTCCCACCGAGCCAGAATTGCTCACTGAAGGAGACGAGAGTGACTCTGGGCGAAATGCCTCGAACGACGAGACCATGAGCCCTAGCACCCGCATATAGAACCTGCCGACTGCAGAGACAGCAACTTGGCTGGAGGGAGGAACACCTTTGCCTGTTCTGTGTACAGAATTAGACCCAGATACTCAGGCGATGGGATGGAGAGACCGACGACTTCTGCAGGTTGAGTAACCAACCGAAGTCCTGCAGCGATGTCATAGTGAGTCTCACATTCTCCTCCAGAACCGAAGCGGACTCCGCTCGCAGGAGCAGGTTGTCTAGGTAGGCTACTACCGCAATGCCTCTCTGTCGCAGCAACGCCAACACCGGTGCTAGCAGTTTTGTGAAAACTCGAGGTGCTGAGGCCAGGCCAAAGGGGAGTGCCACAAATTGAAAATGGAGGTCTCTCACTGCAAAGCGCAGGAAGCGCCGATGCCGTGGACAAATGGGTACATGGAGGTACGCATCTCTGATGTCCAGGGACGCCAAAATTCCCCCTGATGAAAGGCGGCCACGACCGAGCGGATAGATTCCAACCGGAATTTCTGCGCCCTGACATACCGGTTCAGGGCCTTCAGGTCCAGTACTGGCCGAACCCCCCCTTTTCGGGAACCACGATATGGATTTGAGTAGAAACCTCGAAACCTCTGTTCTGGAGGCACTGACACGATCACCCCCTGGACCGAAAGTGCTTGGACAGCCCCAAAAAGAGCCTCCTGGCGGTCCTGTGGGAGCCCTAAGTTTGATGGGAAGAACCTGTCTGGGGGTAGAGTGATGAACTCTATCCTGTACCCGGTGGACACCACTTCCCGGACCCAACGATCGGGAATGTGGGCCAGCCACCGGCCTGCGAATCCCAGAAGACGCTCCCCTACCCGAATTCCGGGTGGGGGCAACCCATCAGGCTGAGGAGGACTTGTCCTCCACTTTTTTGGTTTCGCGCTGCCACTGCCGGTACCCGACCCCTGCAGTGACCTTACCGTGTCTACGGCGAAACTCACGCCTCCAGGCTCTGGGAAGAAGGGCACTTACCTCCTGTGAAATCCCTAATGATCTCACCCAGCCGTGGACCGAATAGACGTCCACCCAGAAAGGGAAGGTCTGTGGAAGCATGGTCACCAGACCAAAAACGCAACCAGAGTAACCCGTCTGAAGATACAGCAACACTGCTACCCTGGATCACATAGGCAGTAAATCAACGGCCGCATCACCAAAGTACTTGCGACCTCGGAGCAAATACAGCCCTCTGCGGCGTATCCAGCAGACGGCCGCAGTCCAGAATATTCTGGAGCTCTGCCATACGCTCAGACAGATATCGCGCCACCATGGCGGACGTCAGGGCTGGCCGCAGAGTAGAGCCTGCCACCAGGAAGAGCGACTTTAACAGCGCCTCTGTCTTTTGTCAGCGGAGCTCTTGAAGGCAGGAACCCTTTCCAGAGGAATGGTCGTCGTCGTCTTATTAAGGCGAGCTATCGGCGGGACACCAAGGCGACTCCCTTTTTTTTTTTTTTAAAAAAAGCTTTCCTCAAGGGATAGCGAGCAGCGAACTGTTTGGACCTATGTCCCTTGGAGTGTGGGAGGAAACCCGGAGCACCGGGAGGAAACCCACGCATGCACAGGGAGGACATGCAACCTCAGGAAGGTCATGGTTAGGATCTGAGCCAGCAAGCATTATGCTGCCAGGCGCAAGTGCTACCCACTACACCACTGTGCTGCGCTAAAATGAATGCTGCGGACGCTGCCATTTACAATAAACAAGGTGATCAGGAAATTGATCATGTGGGTAAGCCTTGGGTGCCCTAGGGGGCCTGGAGGACCGACCACACACACACGCAGAAATCAGCGATTCGCCATCCTGGCTCAGTCGCATGGTAGTGCAATACCAATCATAATGGCGCAGCTGCCATCCCCTGATCCTCTTCTCCGTCCGAGGGACCTTCAGGATCAAAAATCCTCCCTTGAAAAACAAGGAGGGGGACGCTTCTCGGGGGGCCTGTTGGTGCCATCCGCCCTGGGGAGAATTCACTAAAGACCGCCACAGCTGGTCCAGAAAAGCCCCGTGCGCAGATTGCGCCACCGCTGATTGCTCCTAGCATGTTCAGCTCCCTTAGTAACACATAGATGCATACTAAAAATTAAAGGCACCCCCACACAGCCGCACAGTGCACCAGGGAACCAGGGAACCCAGGAGGACTGCACCCGCCGCCACCAGCACCCACAGGAGAGCCCAGCTATACTTGCAGTTTGCTGCCATAACCCTGGAGGATCGTCAGAGAGCCGCGCCGTCAGGAGCACACACCGTTCCAAAGTGAAAGTAAAAACTGTAGACACGTTTTTGCATAAGCAGGGATTCCAAGATGGCCGCCGTTGAACACTAGAGGCCGAAAAACACAGGCAGGGAACGTGCAGTACCGCAAATGGCCGCTCTGAGCGCTAGAGGGAAAGCCCCATAGGCCCAATATGTCTGCGGCTACAGCAAAATGGCGGCAGATCGCTGCATGGCGGCGAAAAACGATTGAACGGCGCTAGACTTTTTTTTGTTTTTGGGTCGTTGGTCCCCCCTTTCTGCCCCTAAAAAGGGGGGAAGGAAGGAACTCTCACTCACCACTCCGGACGATGCCATGGGTAGCCACCCAGTCGCAGACCTTCCGCCCCTGCTTGGGCGGTATGCTGCAGGCCAGAAAGTCGCCCTTCCCGAATCGCATCCGGGGAGGAGCGTAAGGGGGGGGGAAAATCACGCCAGGCCGCCCGCAGGGAACGGACAAGATGCGGCGGGTCCTCATACGGCGGGGACTGGCTCGCATCGGTCGGCCAGGCCGGGGAAAGTACAGAGCCCATGGACTCTCTATGCCCCGACCGGCTTCTTGATAGCAGATCAATTGCTTGATAGAAGAGAAATAAAAGTAAATTAAATAAAAAACTATCACAAACAGGACCGCAATTCCCCTGAAGGGAAGCCAGGTCAACTCCTTGCAAACTAGGCATTGAAACTGAAGAGATATGCTATGAGGGGGTTTATGTGGGAAGAGAGGACGGCCCCCATGGGAGGGGCCAGCTGTTTCTTTTCCCTGCCTAGTTAACTCCTAGCGAGACCGGCATAAACTCCACACGTAATGGAGAGCTGCGTCTGTCAGTGAACAATAGGAGAAAAGACCTTTGCTGTTTTTACCTGCGAAAGGATTTGTATTCTGGTCTGTTGACTTTTCCCTGTAGGTCTTGTCCCTCACCCGGCCTGTGACTGGACAGCAAAAGAAGTAGCTGCTCATCTCTCCGTCACTCTGCTCTCCCCTGCTATCAGCATGCTCTAATTTAGCATATGAGCGCTGCACCACAACTGACTGAATAGATGAATGAATACAGAGCCTGGTTCATTCTAGGTCTTCTATATCTGCCTGGAGCAAAATGAAAGTGATATAAAAGGGAAAAAAGGCCACGTCACGGTCACAGATCTTCTTGCTGGTTGCTTAAGGGGGGGGGGGGTCATGTGCAACTTATGTGTGATAAAGGAGGAGGAAGCAGGAGAGAACGGCTGTGTGAGAGCTTCACTTCCTCTCTCATGCTTACAAGACACGACGGTTTGAGTCACAACCCAGAGGCACCACGGGCCGCCGATTCAGAAACAACGCATGAGAAATATAACAACAACGCCATTCAGCAGCAGCTGTTCATTCTAAATGAGGACAACCGAATCCTGGAGCTGCTTTTGGCATAAAGATGTAAAATTTGGCGTAGCGATTCGGGAAACAAATTTGTAATAAAAGTCATAAATCTTGGCTTTGGTTTGTCCTACAATAGGAAGAGGGCTTTACACACAGAGCTAAACCCACAAGCCTCCCCTACCATTAAAAGTAGAACTAAACCAGGGATGGACACATTTGCTTAGAATCTAGGAAACAGCTAAAAAAAAAAAGTCAGGAGCCAGTTTTGTTTTTTTTAAATCAGCTGCCCGTCGCCCAGAGCTGCACGTCTGGGTCGTCCAGCAATAAGAATTGCTCACGCCTGGTGCCAAGCTAAAAAAAAGACCGAAAAGTAAAAAAAAAAAAAAAAAAAAACGCACTCGTTA
>BLSH010557004.1:423813-439524 GCA_018402905.1 Glandirana rugosa | reverse complement strand
AAACATTGAGTTTGATCTCAATTGCTTCATTTCAGATCGATGATTTGTGCATACATAGGACCAATGGGGAGGAACTCCAATTTGAGTCCCTTTCTTAAGCGCTGCACTTTACTTATAATATGGACTATCTTAAAGGGTTGTGATGAATTACCTGTAGTGTTCAGCTGCTATTGTGTTTAATTAGCTGCGCTGTTTGAATTTTTATTGAAAACCCCCCTGAACATAACCGCTCCTGTTGCTTGACAGTGCCACTTACCTAACTGCTAAGTAAAGACAGGGACGAGGCCACCCAGTGATGTCACCAGATGACCCCGCCCTGTATGATGTCACCTGCCATCCATGATGTCATAGGGAGTGAGGTCACCTACTGTCATTCGTCAAGTGTCAAGCAACAGAAGTGGTCATGCTTGGCAGGCAGCTTTAGCTAGAATTGCTGGGGGGGGGGGGGGGTTCAAATTGATTTTTTAACAAAATAAAGCACTTAGACATGGATGAATGGGTGAGTTAGCTTTAAATATTAAAGATAAATTAAATAGCAGTTTCACTTTTGGTGCTAGATACAGTTTCACTTTTAATGGGTTGTAAACCTTAGAAATAAAAAATGAACAAAGCATATTCCTCTATAGTGTGTACTTTTCTCAGTTAGGAGCACTAAATGCCATTTCTGTATGTTGCTTCATTCCTCTGCTATCAGCATGAATCACTTCTGACAAGTTTTCCTGACACCAAGACAAAAATGGTGATGGGGAGGGAACCAGCTGATTGAAAGCCACAGCTCTGTTCCTGTGAGCTGTTTGGAGGGGTGTCTCTTCCCTCCAATCTGCCTTTCAGAGCTCTCACTGGGTTCTGCAGAGTGTAATTTCAGCTCTCTGTCCCCCTTTTTTCTGAACTCTCACACAATCTTTAACCACTTGCCGGTACATAGCTGAGCTTCAAGCAGATATACTGGGAAGATGCCTGCAGCTGCAGGCATCACCTTGGTACCATACTTTAGAGCCAGTGGTTGGCTCTCTTGTAAAAGCAATCCTAGCGGCTAACTAACTGTTGGATTGCTTTTGCAAGCAGCAGGAGAAGACATCCACCCTCTGTGCCTTGCTCAGGCTCTCCCATCCCACTGGGCGACCCGAGCAACCAGCTGACACGTTGGCTTTTATCGACATTCCGCTATGGTAACCCGAAAGCGATGGCCTGACATCACTTCCAGTTTACTTGGATGTCAAGGCGCCATTTTTAAAAAATCTAAAGCATTCAAAAACACTGATTTTGGTGTTTTGAATTCTTTTACAGGATGAGGAGGGATTTGGAGTCTTATAGTCCCCAGATCTCTAAATAAGAGTACCTGTTATATGCCTGTTGCTGTCACAATAAGGCCTCATACACACGTGTGTTTTGGGGCGTTTTTTACAGCTCTCCATGTTATTCAATGGGCCTCTAAAAACGCCGACGTTTTTGAGCAGTAGAGGATGTCAGCGTTAGTGAGCTGTTTCTAGAACGCGGGACCATCGCGTTCTGTAGCTGTAGCGTTTTAGCGATTAATCGACAAAACGCTCACTAACGTCTATTAATGCCGTACCGGCGTTAACCGGTGTTTTTGACGCCAGCATTATTTTTTTTAAAAATGTCATTGGTCAATTTATTAAACAAACGCATGAAATTCCTGTACAAAAATTACCCAAAGCTCCTTTGCACCCCAGGGGAATTGTGGGTCATCTAGGGGAAGGAGAAGGATAAAATGGCTGCCGGAGTGATTCAGACAGCATTAATTGCTGCAGTGGTGGCCCACCCTGCACTTTGGGAGGTGAGTCATCTGAACTATGGTGACCACCTCCTGAAGATAAAGTTGTGGACCGAAATCTGCGTGTCCTTATTACCTGGCTGGGAAAGCATGACCCCGATGGTGCAGCAGGAAAACAGTAAGTACATTTTTAATGCCAGTTCTGTATAGTAATGTGTTTAGTGTAATGCAGAACACTTACGTATTTTTTTTTTCTCATATTAGGAAAGAAGTTGCAAAAGCGGTGGAAGTCTCTCCGGATGAGGAGAGAGCTTCCACATCAGGGGCAGCTGCACCTGTTAAGAAGCCCCATATTCATGCCAGAAATCTGCTGTTCATGCGGCAATCCATACTAAATAGCAGCAGAGAGTGAGTTTAGCTAAATTCTTCTTTTTCTTTTTTTTTTATTAGAACTATTTAATTTCATTAATTTTCTTTTCTTTTAGAACAACCTCCAATATATCTGGGAAAAAAAGGCAGCGGGAGCCGGAGCCTGACCCCGAATCGGAGACGGAGCAGGAGGTGGACAGACCCTCTACCAGCGCCGTGTACACCGCTGCACGGGCATCCTCCCCTGGCAGTGATGTTGGCTGCCCCGCCATGGAGCCAATACCTGAGGTAAGTCTCCGCCTGTGTGCATGATCATCGCAATGTCTTTTTTTCTAGGTAACTGCATACCAATCTATGTTTTTTTTTTTGCAGGCACAAAGCAGCAGCCAGGATCACGGGGAGGTGACCACTCGCCTCGGTGTACGCGGCCCTGGGCGTGGACGTGGTCATGGTCAGCGACAGAGGGGTGGCACGGTCTTAGACTCGGAGGGAGAGGATAGGCTCCTAGCACTGCTGAGCGAGGTGCGACAGGAGAGGCGGAGCCTGGATCCTTTTTTGGACCCGAGGAACAGAACCGCCTCTTTCTGTCGCTTCCTCTATCATAAAATAGAGGATGTTGGGGAAGAACATCGGATGGAGTGTATGGATCGGTTGAATGAAGTATGTACGGAGTATAAGAGGAGAAATATTCCTTCAACTGATCCATATCCTTCATCTCCCATTCCCCCAATGTCCTCTAGTAGCTCAGCAGTGCTACGACCCCCCTCTCTCTACCAGCCCCCTCCTCAGCACCAGCCACCACCCGTCATGCCCCAGAACCCACATCCTCCCCAATTTTATGTAGACTGTCCACCTCCACTCCAAGCTCCGCAATACCGGGAGCACCAGCCCCACTCCCCCCCCCCCCCTGCACATTCCCCATATCCCCATGGATCTCAGCCAACCTACCATGATTTATAAATAAAACATTTTTTTGGATTCAAGTAATATTGTTTTGGAGTTATTATTAATTAAATAGGATCTATATTAGCACCCGTTTTCTTTCTGCATGGGACACGCGTATGCTGAGCTCATATATGGGCTCAGCATCCATTTGGCCCATGCAGAATAGAAAATGGGACATTTCATCCTGCATGGGACAAACGGATACTGAGCTTGTATATGGGCTTAGCATATGATTGTCCAGTGATGAATGAAAAGTGTGGATTTGCATTCTGCATGGGGCAAACGGATGCTGAGCTCATCAATGAGCTCAGCATCCGTTTGTCCCATGCAAAATGAAAAGTACTTGCAAAACAATTGAGGAAACATGGACACAAAAATAATTTAATTGAAAATGATATTTTTATTAAAAAAAATGTTTACAGAGTAGAAAAGATGATTCTTGAAAAATTTTTAGATATGATTTTCTTGACATGCCACCTCTCCATGCGGTGATACAAAAAAGGACGCAAAATCATTTTGGATCGTCATGATCCGTGCAGTTGTGCGAAGGTCCATAAATTGTACCCGATGGCTTGGGTTGCTTGGCTCGGATTTCACATTACTGCTGTCATGATTTCTTAAAAAATTGTGTAGCACACAGCATGCCAGGACCACCCTTACTGCGTTTTCCACGTCAAGTTGCATAGCGGGCAGCAAAATACACCATTTTGCTGTGCAGACCCCAAACGCGCACTCAACCACGTGGCGTGCACAGCTCAGTCTGTAATTAAATATTCTTTTTTCCTGGCTGAGGCCAGAGCCACTATATGGCCTCATCAGATTTTCTGAAAGTCCAAAGGCCTCGTCTGCGACCATCACCAAGGGCATAATTGGCTGTTCAGTTCAGGGTAGTGGCCTGCTGTGTGGGATGTTTAGGTTTCCCTCCATCAAACCACCCCCAAATGCAGATTGGCGGAATATCCGGGCATCGCCTTGGCTGCCAAATGCTCCCACATCAACTAAAATAAACTTTAGATTGGCATCGGCTAATGCCAGCAAGACCACAGAAAATAACTTTTTGTAATTAAAATAAGAGGAGCCAGAGTTGGGAGGCTTCTTCACTCGGATATGTTTCCCATCCAGGGCTCCAATGCAATTTGGGAACTGTGTCTTCTCCCAGAATACATCAACCACAGATTCCGAAATTTGCTCAGTGAGCTCCGGCATCTCGACTGAAAGTAGCTCTTCCCAAATTGCCAGGCATGTAGTACGCACTACCACTGAGATGGTCATTGCACCGAGAAGAAAATAGTGGTGCAGTGACACATAACTCTGTCCGGTCGCTAGGAACCTAAAATAACATACAAATGATAGAATATTCAAATAAAAATAGCGTAAGAGCGCCAACAATATTACCTAACCTTATCCCATACCATTAACCCCTATTCCCTACAATCTACTTCTAAGCCTGTCCCCTAGCCCCTAAAGAAGCCCTATTAGCGCATAATTTATGAAAACATACCCCCTAACCCATATGCGTACTTCTTAACCCTATTCCCTACAATCTACTTCTAAGCCTGTCCCCTAACCCCTAAAGAAGCCCTATTAGCGCATAATTTAGGAAAACATACCCCCTAAACCATATGCGTATTTCTAAACATTTTTTACTTACCGGAGTGTCACCAGCAGCCTTTCCTCTGGTGAAATAACACGCCGCATCTCGGTATCCATCAGGGTCAACCGGGGGCGCAGCTTCTCCAGCAGCTCGTCAAAAAGCGCAACTGACATCCTGGTGAAATTTTGAAATTTGTCCGGATGTGTACGCAGCTGGGTGTACATCTGGGTGAAGTACCCCACAGACAGCCGCTGGGATACCAGGGGATGGGTCCAGATGCGACGTCACCTGCTGGAACTCTCCTCCTCCAACTGCCTCCTTCTCCGCATTCTCCGCAAGGTGATGAGCAGGATTGCCTCATCAATCTTTTGGACAAGAGGATCCATCGCACAAATTAAGAAGGTTTTGCAAGATCGCAAAAAATGCACACTCCGAACAAACACCAACAAACTCCGACAACGACTCGCTCCAACCAAAATGGCACCGTCACATGGTCTCGGATGTTTTTTATTGCTTTTCTGTGGCATTGTGGGTAATTTGGGAGTGTAAAATATCTGTGGGATGTCTTTTAAAAAAAAAAACGTTATTTAGCGCTGATGCTTACTAACGCTCATTGACGACGATGCAAAACGCCGCTTAGATCACGTTTTTTAACGCCGATATAATAACGCCTTTTGACGATGCAAAACGCCGAAAAAAACGCAGATTTTTCCCTGACGTCGGGCCCGATGTTTTGCTTATTTTTTTGCAAACACCCGTGTGTATGAGGCCTTAATCTAAAGTGGTAACCTGTAAATTTTGGGTCCTTGGTTGCATGGGCATGCGCAATTTTAAAATATGACATGTTTTATATCTATTTACTTGGTGTAAAAACATCCTTTATATTTCACAAACAAATTGGGTTATATATTGTTTTGTTGCATTAAAATTCAAAATGTGTGTTAAAAAATATGTAATAAAAAGAAAGCTAAAAAAAGCTAACTGGGAGGGGATTGGGACTTTAAATGACACACGAGTGTGAGAGAAAGATACTGGATGGATATGGTAAAACAATTTATTTTAGAAATAGAACAATATTTTTATAGTATACATCATATAGTCAATATTCAAATAGGTCAGTACAGACCCAATATATAATATGTGTACATGGATACAAAGATACAAAGCATACATTTGATGGTATACAAAAAATTGCCCCATCCATCACATTGATGTGTTTATGTAAAATATACCATTATCGATAAACCTGCGTTTGTCCATGACCTCCAAGATGGTTTTTATTGCTTTTCTATGGCATTGTGGGTAATATGGGAGTGTAAAATATCTGTGGGATGTCTTTAAAAAAGGGGGTTGGTCTAGAAGACCTTGTAAAAAATTGTCTTAGGTACAGCGTTTGACGGCAGCTGGTGGCTCTACGCACGTTTCGTGACTGAATGTCACTCATCAGGAGCAGACTCGTCACTTGTCTAAGGTAAAGAAAAAAATCATATAGATATATTGGGAAAAATCATCATGCGGGAGGAAACGATAATCCTCCATAATAAAAATTCCCAAAAAACCAACCTGTTGTATCCATGGACCGTACACACGCAGGCAGGGAGGGGGGAAGCTGTTGGCACCAGCTGCCGTCAAACGCTGTACCTAAGACAATTTTTTACAAGGTCTTCTAGACCAACCCCCTGCGGGGGTACTTGGAGGTCATAGACAAACGCAGGTTTAACGATAATGGAATATTTTACATAACCACATCAATGTGATGGATGGGGGCAATTTTTTTGTATACCATCAAATGTATGAATGTGGGTGTACTGCGCTTAGGATAATATGCTCAGCTGCTGCCTACCAGGAACTTAGCTCCCTTAGGGGGCTAAAGAATTGTATGATAGATAAAAAACTGGGTTGGGCGCTGCTTGAGTCATCAATCATAGGGGTTGGTCCTTATTGTGCGTGACGTTATTTTTGAAATCAAGTGCTAGTATCATGTGCTAGTATGTGGTCAAAACCTCATCAGTGGTGAAAGTGCTTACTTGGTAAGTATAGTTAAATAAAAAGTTTTTTTCTTTAAAAGTGAATTATTTGAAAACAATGTGCTAGTATCATGTGCTAGTATATACTTAAAAAAAATGTTAAATCCTATAAAACTGTTGTTCTCCAGTGTAAAACAGATTGACAAAAAGTGCTGGTGCATAAATGGAAATCAATATAGAGCAACTGAACATAAATTCTTAAGTAGTTCCAACGTGGTATTATAGTTTAGACATAGGCAACATAGCAATTTGTTATAACTTAAATTCAAACAGTATGGTAAGAATCATGGACTTATGATCATATATATAAGTAGAGTTCAAACAGTCCTTATAAGCCCATATTCAATGGATGACGTTTTTCCAAGGTATTAATACTGCTTTTATGTCAGTATTAAAAAATATGTAGTTTTTCCCAAAGAATTGCGTTTGAAAAACTTCTGCGCAAATATCGTGCAACATAAAAAATGGCAAAACCCACCATTTTATTCCCTAGGGCCTTTGCTTTAAAAATATATACAATTTGTGGGTTATAACTAATTTTCTAGCAACAAATCTTGGTTTTTACATGCAAACAAAAGTGTCAGAAAAAGGCCTGGAGGTCAAGTGTTTAAAAATCTGGACTTTGAACAGATGTAGGGAAGAGAAGGTGCAGATAACAAGATACAACTTATGTAGGAGGATTTGTTTCATATCTGTGTATCATCTGAGCCCAGTCATATCCCTGGGTATATGGGAGGGTTTACAACCACTTTAAGCAGTGACTGATTGACCTCCCATTTGATGGGGCCAGCATGTTTCCTGGGCCAATGCTACTTGGCAAAGCCAGTGACATGACAGAAGTGATCTTCTACCCACTGACTCCAAGTGTAATGATGCATTCTTTCAACTGACCTCCAACGTAAGAGGCATTCTTCCTTTCACTGAGCACACAGTAGATATACCCTTACCATATTGTAAAGGGTTTCTTATCCACTGACCACCAAAGTAAGGGGACATCTCTCTTACGATAATGGTAGAGGACCCTTCACTGAACATCAATGAACGGAAGCATTTTCAAACAGATCACCAATGTTAGGAAATATATCTGTGTTTCTTTTCTGACAGTATTATTATTATTATTTTAATTTTGTGATGATTATTATTGAAATTTATTTTATCATATAGAGCAGGGGTTTGACAGGGTTTTGATTGTAAAATACTCTTTGCCACAATCTATATTGTTTTATTTATCATTATATCTACAACTTGCTGATCATTCTGTTACATGTTTTGAAGAAGAAATAATTACATTTTAATTTTCTTATGAAATAGGCCCCAAAACAGGGTCAACCCCAGGTCAAAACACATGTGAGTTTCTCAGAACAGAACATACTGCATTTTATCACCTTGTTGAAATCCGCAAACCAGCTTCCTTACAGAGTGGAGATAGTACAATAGTTTATGGTCTACTCACAAACCTGAGATAACAGATAAACTGGCTGATGAGAGAAAACAATTGGTAAAACACTATGCCACGAAGGACTGAAATCCTGCAGCTGGGGCTAAATTTTCCCCCAGCCTAGCCAATTTATTTATGACCAAGTAAGAGGAGGATGTCGACTATGCCCTTGGGAGGCCTGAGGTGGTCCTTTGGGCAAGATATATAGACGACATCCTCCTCCTGTGGAATGGTGATCTGGATTCCCTCCATTCATTTATGGCCACCCTTAACAATAATAATAGAGGGTTTGTTTTATATTTTGAGACTAGTGCATCAGAAGTTAATTGCCTTGACCTAGTCAACAAAGTAGAGAGCAACCAACTTATCACTAACACTTTTATTAAAACATCAGACAGGACTTCATATATTCCTGTTGATATTTGTCATCACCATAACTGGCTGTGTTCAGTCCCCCAGAGTCAATTCATGAGACTCCGGCAGAGCTGTACCAACCTTGAGGACTTTGATGCACAGGCACTTATGGTCAAAAAGAAATTCCTGCAAAAGGGATACTCACAAGGTGACCTGGATCAAGAAATCCCTAGAGTACAAAGTTTGGACAGCATCGTCAAATTAAACAAATCTTCACCCACTTCAATCCTATGCACTTAGAACACTTTCCTACCAGACCAATTTTCAGCTTTCAGTGCTGTTGCGTTTTGAATGAGAATTGCGCAGTCATGCGAAGCTGTACCCAAACAACGTTTTTATCATTTTGTTCCCACAAATAGAGCTTTCTTTTGGTGATATTTGATCACCTCTGCGTTTTTTATTTTTTGTGCTATAAACAAAAAAAGACCGAAAATTTTGAAAAAAAAAAAAATTCTCTATTTCTGTCACAAAACTTTGTAAATAAGTAAATTTTCTCCATCACTGATGGGCACTGATGAGGCTACACTGACGGGCACTGATCTGGCAGTACTGATTGGCACTGATGAGGTGGCACTGATGATGAGCCACTTATATGCAGCAATGATGAGCACTGTTAGGCGGCACTGATAAGCAGCACTGATGGGCACTGATATGAAACACTGATGGGCACTGATATGCAGCACTGATGGACACTGATAAGCGACACTGATGGACACTGATAAGCGGCACTGATGGGCACTCATAGATGGCACTGATTGGCACTCATCGGTGGCACTGGGCACTGATAGGTGGCACTGATGGGCACTGATAGGTGGTCACTAGTAGGTGGCACTGGTGGGCACTGATATGTGGCACTGGTATGCACTGATATTGGCACTGGTACACACTGATATGGGCACTGGTGGGCATATGTACAGAAAGGGGCACATACCCTGGTGGTCTAGGGTGGCATCTGAAGATGCCACTAAGTGCCATTCATATTGGGCACTATGCCCCTTACCTGGTGGTCTAGGGTGGTCTCCCTGGTGGTCCAGATCGGCTCCCTGGTGGTCCTTGGTCGGCTCCCTGGTGGTCCTGGGTGGGGACATTGTTGGTGGTCCTTGGGCAGGCTCCCTGGTGGTCTAATGTGGCGACCCGAGGGGGGGCTGTGCTGATAAATCATCAGCACAAACCCTCCCTGTCAGGAGAGCAGCCGATCGTCTCTCCACTCCTCAGGCCTGCAGACCTGAGTACAGGAAAGCCGGTAAACGGCTTTCCTGTGTTGCACTGTGACCAGACGGCTGATCACATGGTAAACCGCTTCGGATGGAAGCACTTTACCCCGAGATCGGTATTGCGGGGGGTCAGACTGACCTCCCACATTACCGATCCCCGCAATGCGCAGCCCCCCCCCCCCCCCGGCGCGCGCCGGCTTGTTATCCTGAGGACGTCATATGACGTCCAGTCAGGATAACTAAACCACTTCCCGGCCGTCATTCTGCATACGGCGGTCGGGAAGTGGTTAATAAACATTGGGATATTCTGTGAAATGATCGGATTATAGGACCCTTTCTTTTGCCCCCAATGTCATTAATCCCCCCTCCAGACCTACTTTTTTCATAATTTAACTGTTTTTTTTCCTGTAAAAAGTGCATTGAGTTAACACATATTGGAGAAACAAAACAACAATATTCACATCAAATATCACTAACCGCTCTTATTCAAGCAAGCCGTTTGTTACGTGTGCCACAATGAATGTGGTATACTTAATTACCTTCCCGTGTGAACAGCACTATGTGGGTAGGACCATGCATAGCTTTTCCACTAGGGTAGGCGAAAACATGTCAAATATAATTAGTGGAAAAAAGAAGCATAGTGTTGTTAAGCATTATGCCCACTTTCATGATAAAGATCCCACGGGTACTCAATTTCTGTCAATAGATCGTTTTGTTTCACCCTGGAGGGGGGGGGGCTCAATCAGATGGGGTGTGTCACAACTCGAAACTAATTGGATTGATGAACTCAAATTATATTTTCCACATGGTATGAATGTGGAGTGGGACATCAATGCTTTCATTAATAGTGCTTGAGTTGTTCCACTCCGCGTTCAGGTGCCTAATGTACTCTAGGTCACAATTTTCACTTTCTAATTTCTAGTGACAATTGACTAAATTATGATACGTTAATTTGGTCTATTCTGTGATTAGGGAGAATTTATTATGCAAAATATACGTATCCCCAGTTATGTGTTTTAGATGCCCCTATTTTATGTGTGTCTAATTTTGGGATATCTTTAATTTAAATTTTAGGTCGAATCTATTCTTGTCTTAGACAGTATACTTACCACACTAATGTCCTCTTCAATGCGAGACGTTACTTGTAATTGAAGTTGATTATATGACATGTCACTGATTTTGGATTTTAGAACTTTTTATTATTAGCACTAGATGGCGGAGTTTTTGAATCTGGCAATACATTGGATCAGAATTTTTAATCTATATTAATTGTGATTTTTTTCCTATTCAATTTATTTACTGTTATATACTTTATATACTGTTAAATGGATTGCTATATATTTATAATATACAGTATATTTGTTGTATGACAAAATGGGATGGTCGGATCTTAAATGATCTTGTGCCAGATTTATAATGCTTCCAGTTTATGCATGTTCATGACCTCAGTTTCTGATTATGAGGCATGGAAGGTAAACTATGAGAGTATTGGTGCGTTACGGCTCATAATGAGGCTTGGGCCAATCCAAGTCATGCTCTCCTCCTCTTCAATCCATATGTATGTCTTTTGGTTCAGAATGAGGCTTGAACCGCGTTACATCATATCCTTTCTCTTTCCTTTTCATTTAATACGGTCTCGAAGGTGAGGCATGGAACACACGCCGGCGCCAATTTGGAACACCTGGGATGTAATCATCCAGGTGTCCCCTGTCGTCTTTTTTTTTAATGCAAATCCTGATTGGTGGGTATAGTTATATTTGGCAGTGATCTCGCATGTCCGTCACACCCAAGATGATGTCCCATTGGACAAAACGGCGACGGATGCTAGTCGTGAGATTACTGCACAACGGCTTTTTGTGATGCAAGCTTGTTTTATTCAAACATTTTGTAAGTGTACACCTGTTTTATATGTTACATTTATGATACAGAGTCACACTATGTAGATTTGCTTTCTTTTTATACATATCACCATGGATTATTGTGACATCTGAAGCTAGCGATTGCACCTCTGGAGCTGATAGCTGGATGCTGGAGTCCTGTACCCAGGAGCGGTTGTGATTCACTCCTAGTAACTTCCCTGTGGCAGATTCCGTTGGAGTATATGCTCATGCAAAGCTTGTTCGACCCACGTGTAGAGTTGATCGAACCTCTGGAAGTCGGGTTCGGCAGGTTTGGCCGAACTTTGGGACAAAGTCCGGGTTCGGGTCCGGACTTGACCCGAACTTTGACCCGGACCCCGAACCCCATTGAAATCAATGGGGACCCGAACTTTTAGGCACAAAAATGGCTGTAACAAAGTCCTGGCAAGTCCTAGAGGTCTGCAAAAGGAAGGAAAATGGGGGAGTTGGACAAGTGCTCTACAAAGAAATGGGGGTAGGGAAATAACTTTAAATAATTTTTAAGCTAAAATCACATAAAAAAAATCAAAAATGGAGGTGGATGTGGAGTTGGAGGTTGAGGAGGTGGTGAAAGTGGCGGTGGAGGAGGAGGAGGTAGCCAACACTGTTTTTTTTTATTTTTGTGCAAGAAATCATCTCCAAGATTTACAGGGAAAGTTTCCAGCTGTTGCTTTAAGGGAAAGATTATTATTCTAAAATCATCTGCAAGCTTCATTCACTAAGTGTATTCTTGCCGCATAGAGCCATATTAGTGCTGTAAAATCATGTCCAAGCTCCATTCGCTAAGTGTATTGTAGCCGCATAGAGCCTTATTAGTGTTATAAAATCATGTCCAAGCTCCATTCACTAAGTGTATTGTAGCCACATAGAGCCATATTAGTGTTATAAAATTATGTCCAAGCTCCATTCACTAAGTGTATTGTAGCCACATAGAGCCTTATTAGTGTTATAAAATCATGTCCAAGCTCCATTCACTAAGCATATTGTAGCCACATAGAGCCTTATTAGTGTTATAAAATCATGTCCAAGCTCCATTCACTAAGTGTATTGTAGCCGCATAGAGCCATATTAGTGTTATAAAAATCTGCCCCTCAAAGCAGCAGTACTAGTATCTCTCCCTAGTCCACAATCAGATTGTTCAGTAATGCAGCATGAGATATTCTGCAATCTGTCCCTCACAGAGCCAGCAGCATCCTCTCCCTAAACTATCCTGAGAGCATATGACATGCAGCACAGTGACTCCAGCCCCATATAGAGGCTGGGTCACATGGTGCACTGGCCAATCACAGCCATGCCATTAGTAGGCATGGCTGTGATTGTTTCTCAGGGAAAACCAGTGAAACACTCGTTGATTGGCTGCCCTTGGCATATGTGTAATAAAATACCAGAACCCCGGACCCGAACCCAGACTTTTTTTGAAAAGTCCGGGTTCGGGTCCGGGTCCCGGACACCCCAAAGTTCGGTACAGACCCGAACTTTACAGTCCGGGTTCGCTCAACTCTACCCACGTGCTGTATAGAACGTGTGTCCATCAGTTCTGGTAAGTATGCCACCCTATAATTCATCTGTATGCACTTTAAAGATCCAGTTTATTTCTTTGAAGGAATATCAGAGACTTTTGCACTTTGTAGCGTGCCACCTATCACTTACCTTATGCATTTTGCAGACCAAGTTTAAACCTTGGAAAGCACATTAGAGACTTTTTGTATTTTGTTGCACCTAATCACTTTATATTCACTGGGACTTATTTTACTTGGTTTATTTATTTAATACACACCTTTGCTTGTTATGCTATTAGCACAAGTTTTCACATTTACAAGATAACAGTTTATCATTTAGCGCCACTTTATTGGTTACAATTGTTTTATTCACTGTATGTCTAGTGCAAAGTTGGCAGCTTAATAGTTTCTTTGTGCAATATATTTGTATTTTTCCTTTGAAACTCTGCAGTGCCCGCAAGGCCACCCTGCTCAAGAAAGCAAATGTACAGGCCTTCGCCACCAACAAGTGCAAAAATAGCGCTAATATTAAGTCCCAAATCAATTTCCACACAAAGATGAAGCTGAAAGGATAGTGGGTAAAGTTCTCAGGAATCACAAGGTATCTTGCTGTGATGGTATATTCCAATCACCCGAAAAGAATGGGAATAGGGCACCGCGTGCAATATACAAATCCACAATCTGCTTACCAGAAAGTGGAAACAACAGAGACCTTCAATAGGTTGTGCTGCGTTGCACGCTCGGAGCCTTCTGCCTTATCTCACATCCGATCAGCGGACTCCGTCCAAATTAATAGATCATGATATGGGAAAAAGGACAATACCATAGCGTAATCCCGTAAAACGTATTTATTGCTATCCCACTATCAAATCACACTTACAAAGCAAATTGCAAATCTCGCAGTTACAATGGTAACAGTACTATGGGTGCGTCTCACCGCTCCGTGCTCAGCTCCGGCGTATAGTGTCCTGATGCCTTCACTTCGCGTGTTTGGAGCGCGCGACGTCACTTCCTAGTCGTGGGGTCACGCCCTGACGCGTTTCGTCATCACGACTTCTACGGAGGGCGTGACCCCACGATCAGCTCCTCATCATTTATACACTATGCAGGAAAAGGGAGGGGTCTTCAGTCACGCTATTCCAGGCACCCATACATATGTAAATCTCCCTTAATAGTCACTTATTATCAGTAAAGCAACAAACGGCCAGTTATTCAATCTACCCCCAAGTGGTTGGACCAATCGGGCCGTTAATTTTGTTATATTTTCTCGGAGTACATAATGTATTGCTTGATTCATGAACATGCCTTTTTCATGTATTCCTCAGCGACCAGCTTCCCTCTCCCGATCCTACATGTGTTTACAGTTCCATATTTCTTATTCTATAGAACATTCAACAGCTTTCTTATATTTATACTCAGTTTAAACTGATATTACAATATTAGCTGCCAATATTTTCCTCAATGAAACCGAAAATAAATATAAAACATCAATAAAAATCATTACATGAAGACCAAAAAGGTCCATATAAAATTCATTATGTAAAACACATAAGATATCACAAATTCATCACAAGCAGTTAGATAAAAGTATTTAGATAAAAATTAATTAGATAAAAATTAATGGCAACAGAGATATATATACACACCAATCAATAACAATGACAAATTTTAAACCCTTAGTGTACTAACGGGTCCACTTAATCTGTTACAATCTTCCACTATTATTCTGATAAAAGGTAATTCCAGATATTGACTATATATTAATAGGTCTTAATTAATTGGCATATTCTCGCGATGGATAAAACCCTAAACAAAATATTACCATCGGTACCAAAGTTTGTGTACAGGAAAGCCCCCAGTATAGGGGACAAAGTGGTAAAAAAAATCTTAGACCCACCTGTGAAACGGACTACATTTTTGGATCTGGATGGTTTTTATGCCTGCAGAAAGTGCAGTGCATGCAATGAAATAAAAGAGCCTGTAAGGGGATTAAAAGAATTTAGAGTACCCACGAATAATAGATCGTTTCGAATAAAGCAATTTATCACATGTAATACGGACTATGTGGTGTATGCCTTGATGTGCTCCTGTAACCTTGTATATATAGGAAGAACTAAATGTAAATTAAAGGTGAGGATAGGAGAGCACATAAAAAATATTAAACTAGGCTACAAAGAACACAGTGTGTCGTTACATTATAAATTAGTACATAATAAAGATCCGTCATGTTTACACGAGAGGATAGGAGTGGAAATTAAATGTAAATCAAGAAGGATATATATGTTCCAATGTCCTCGTGTAGTTCCGTATGTGGTGTATCAGGCATAATGTACACTATTTAACGAAATAAGCTTTGCTAGATAATAAGCACCCATGAGATTTAAGAAAATTAGGGGAATGTCCGAGAAAATAAAGTAACGTACGTGACGTGAAAGACGTCCGTATTTTTGGTAGGTCTAGGTTTTTACATCAGGCAAAGTGTCCACCCAGATTCTAAAAAAAATGGTGAAACAGGGGATATGACCCCCGAAAGGACATGTGTTTGAAACCATGGCTACCATTATAAAACAAATCCCAA
>BLSH010557004.1:395214-408056 GCA_018402905.1 Glandirana rugosa | reverse complement strand
TGAGAGGGATATGACAGGGGTGGGTCAGAAAGTGAGGGGGATAGGACAGGGGTGGATCAGTCAGTGAGGGGGATAGGACAGGGGTGGGTCAGTCAGTGAGGGGGATAGGACAGGGGTGGGTCAGTCAGTGAGGGGGGTAGGACAGGGGTGGATCAGTCAGTGAGGGGGATAGGACAGGGGTGGGTCAGTCAGTGAGGAGGATAGGACAGGGGTGGGTCAGTGAGTGAGGGAGGATAGGACAGGGGTGGGTCAGTCAGTGAGGGGGATAAGACAGGGGTGGATCAGTCAGTGATGGGGCTAAGACAGCAGTAGGTCAGTCAGTGAGGGGGATAGGACAGGGGTGGGTCAGTCAGCGAGGGGGATAGGACAGGGTGGGTCAGTCAGAGAGGGGGATAGGACAGGAGTGGTTCAGTCAGTGATGGGAGCAGATACTATGCTAGTGATGAGGAGGGGGTGTCAGTTTTCTCTCACTTGACTCTAACATATGTCAGTCCTCGGCGTCCCCCGGCTCGTATCCTCCTCCAGTTCCTGTATCCACTCAGTCTCTCCCTGCCCGGTACAGGCACCTCACACTTGCTGCATTTCCCATCACGGGGTCGGGGCCAAACTTACCCCACCACTCAGTCAGCCTTATTCAGTGAAGTGCACAGTGGGTGGCGGTGTCAGTTTTCCCTCCCCTGCATCTCCAATGTCTGTCTTTGGTTCCTCCCGACATGTAGCCGCCTCCTCCAGACGCTGGATCCGCTCTCTCTTGTATAAGCGTCTAACACTGCACGCATTTCTCTGGAGAGCGGACACAGCAGCGCCAGGGCAGAGCTGGCCAATTACATCCAGTCATCGGCCAACTTGGGCATGTTGTCCCCACCTACTACGATTACCAGGTCCTAGTGCCTGTCACCACATAAAACCTCAGAGGCCGGCTGCCTGGGAGAGACACAGCAGAGATTATGCTAATCATTGCCGATATTGATATGGTAACCTGAAAACATGGCCTGTTGGGGATACTTGAGGACTGAGGTTGAGAACCACTGCTCTAACCTACATGGGTATGTCATCTGAAAAGAATGCTTTGCACAGAGCAAGGTCAGTAGCAGGTTGGACTGTGGTTACACCAGGCTGTGTCAGCCCCAGGGTGTCCCCTGATTAGATTGAAAATGGGAACCCGAGGAGCCCCAAGCTAGGGGATTCCAGTATGCCATGTGGATCATGCAGCCTGGTTTCAAAAGGTTAAAGAGCTGATATGCTCCCCATTATACAACATTAGTCTCTCTATAGTTATATCCAAGTGAGCATTAAAATGGGCAAAGTGGCAGGTTTTCTTGTAAGAACAGTTGTCTCCTATACAAAGGCAGGCTCTGGATCATGATCATCCTCAGGGACCGACCCCTATACTGATGTGTTTCTGTATACTTATAGCGGAGTTCCACCCAAAAGTGAAAACTTTAAGGGAAGGTGACCGCCCCGACATGCCACAATTGGCATGTCATTTTTTTTGGGGGGGGGCCGGGGACCCTGTTTTCATAGGGTCCCAGGTCCACTTCCTCTCCTAGGGCCGCGGCTCTTGAAGGAAGTTCACCACCCCCTCTCCCTCTCGGCGATCTTCTGGGACATGTCACAGGTCCCAGAAGATACGCTGAGCCATTCACAAGGCGCAGCGTGACTTGAAGCCAAAGCCGGGCGCCCACACTTGTGATGCCGGCGCCGCAGAGGGGAGGGGGAGAAGAGCAAGAACTCCACTTTAAGGTTAATATTTTATGAGGGTTGCAATAGTTCCTCTGCTGCCCATTACTTTGATTTGTGTGGCCAGGTGCTTGGCTAAGAATGGAGAGTGGGGGAAACACTGGATGCAGCTGCTCTCTGTAGCTGCTGCCCTGTGGTGCTGAACCGGTTAACAGCTAGATCAGCAAGAGGAGAGAGACTCTACTGTAAATAAGAGCTTTTCCCAGGGGAAGATTGCCGGGAGGAGTGGAAAGAGCTGCATTTTCTCAAGCTGTACAGGACACAGCTTCCTCTTGCCATGAGAGAGCCTGGAGAGTGCACATTGCTGTCCAGTGTCCACCACCACTGCTGCATAATGGCTACCTAAATTGGCTCTGGAGTGCTGAGTCCAGGTGTGCTGATAACCAGAGTCACCTGGATGCAGAGCAGAGAGTGGACTGATCGCTGCGTGTGACCGGATGGTGACCTGCAATATCCCTGGGACTGGTGAGCTGCTTCTGTGGGGATTTACTATTTGCTGCTAGAGAGACTAAGCCATTTAGGAACAGACAGGGCAGCCATCTAGTAGCCTAATTGACTGGGACTATTCCCACGTGCACCTGGGTGCAAACACACGGCTGTCCCTTTACAACTGCTACACAGAGGACTTTACCTTTTGCTTATGCTAAGAGGTACCACTCAAGGGACATTGCACCATATCCTAACCATTCTCCTAGAGTGCACTCTAGACTAGTTATAGCACTAAATATAGCACTAAATCCATATTGCAGTTAATGGTTGTATGCACTATTTATTGCTGACTTTGCTGATTCATGAGTTAATCCCAGTTTAGAGGTACAGAACTTTATTCTAAGTTACCTTGGCATAGTGATTACACTGTCTAGAGCAGTGGTTCTCAACCTCAAGTACCCCCAACAGGCCATGTTTTGGGAATTTCTCTTAAATAAAATAGCTGTCCAAAATACCAAGCCCTTGACTCTGATTTAACCACTTGCCGACCGTCAACCGCAGGTTGACGGCAACAAAGTGGCTCGATATCGCAAACCGCTGCCATACGACGGCGGCTGCGAGATTGTGCACTGTGAGCGCGCGCGCGCCGCCGGAGGCGCGCCTGCGCGCTCACTGTGTTCGGGGGGGCCAGGGAGCGGGTGCGGCAGACTCTATCGCCGCCGGCTACCCGCGATGCCCCCCTGCATGGACCTCAGTTCTGTGAGAGGGGGAAGGGCTGTGATCACAGCCTTCCTCTACATGGAAGCTGTGATCACTTCCCTTCCCCTGCTAGGGCAGCCCACACACAGTTAGAACACGCCCAGGGAACACAGTTAACCCTTAGAGCGCCCCCTGCAGGTTAACCCCTTCACTGCCAATGGCATTTACATAGTAATCAGTGCATTTTTATAGCACTGATCGCTGTATAAATGCCAATGGTCCCAAAAAAGTATCAAAATGGTCCGACATGTCCGCTGAAATATCGCAGTACCGCTAAAAATCGCAGATCACCGCCATTACTAGTAAAAAATAAAAAAAAAATTAAAACCCCAGAAATGAATTCTCATCATCCGTAAACACAGCCATTTTTGCGCAAACCAATCAATAAATGGCAATTGCGATTTTTTTTTATCACAAATATGAGGAAGAATATAAATCGGATTTGTATTTTAGCAAAAAGTAAGAAATTTGTTTTTTTTTGCAAAATTGTCGCTCTTCTTTTGTGTATAGCGGCGATCAGAAATGATGCAGCGATGATCAAATACCACCAAAACAAATCTCTGTTTGTGGGAAAAAAAGGACGCAAATTTCGTTTGGGTACAACGTCGCACGACCGCGCAATTGTCAGTTAAAGCAATGCAGTGCCGAATCGCAAAAAGTGCTCTGGTCCTAAAGTGTGAAATCCTTCCGGGGCTGAAGTGGTTAAAGCATCTGAGCAAGATAAAGGAAAACCTGAAAATGTGGCCTGTTGGGGGTACTTGAGGACTGAGGTTGAGAACTACTGGTCTAGAGCAGCCTTTTTCAACCCTGGGGTGCCTTCTGGGTTCCTCAGGGGTAGGGTTGCCACATCATCCCTTTAACCCAGGACACATATGAATTACACAGGTTCTGAGGCTAATTTAATGCAGATAAGACACCAAATGAGTTTAATTACCAACTTAATCAGCCACAGACCCTGTGTAATTAATATGTGTCCTGGATTAAAGGGATGGTGTGGCCACCATACTCAGGGGTGTCTTGGAAAATGCCTAAAAATTTCCCCAAATTGGCCTAAAATTGCCAATAAGCTGGGAAGAGGGAATCGGACCTGCCTCTTTGTTACAGAAATCCATGGGCCTTAGTTGTGCAGCATTACAACCTTGGGCTTGTTGCTGGCATTCTAACAACCATTGATATCATAGGTTGATAAGTAAGACATCTGGGAAAATCCTTGTGTGTCCCTCTCCATCAGCACTTTAGCTGAATGACAGAGAGAAACTGAGGGTGAAAAGAAATATTGGAATACTAGTCAGCACTAGTGTGAAAAGGTGTATTTGCTTTGTAAAAAATAAATCACCTCTAATGCTATTTGTCCTACGTATGCTACTGCATGTAAAACTTTTCGTTTTCTATATATTAGAATGGGTGTCTCAAGATTGTGCATATTTTTTTTTGTTTACAAACTTTTTATTGAAAAGTAGAAGTAACATTCATATGGTACATATATATGTATAATTTTGAATGGAAATGATATTGTTAAATGACAATAAATGGCAATACATATATAATATAATAACATCATGTATAGAAAGTTGTTATTGTTTAATAAATTTATATTAAACTTTGTCTCGTGATATTGGTTCTTGAATAGAGTTGAGCGAACCCGTGGATGTTCGGGTTCGGTGGGTTCGGCCGAACTTCGGAAAAAAGTCCGGGTTCGGTACCGAACTTGACCCGAACTTTACCCCGAACCCCATTGAATTCAATGGGGACCCAAACTTTTCGTCACAAAAATTACTGTAAAAGAGTCCTGGAAAGTGCTAGAGGGCAGCAAAATGATTTTAGAACAATAATCTGTCCCTTACAGCAACAGCAGGACCCTATAGAACTAGAAGATGATTTTAGAACAATAATCTGTCCCACTAAGCAGTAGACTCTACCCAGTCCAGTCAGATCTTTCTGTAATGCAGGATGAGATCTGCAATCTGTCCCTAAAAGCAGTAGTAGTAGTAATCTCTACCTATCTATCTATCTGCAATCTGTCCCTCACAGCACCGGCAGCATCCTCTCCCTAAACTACCCAGAGAGCATGTGACATGCAGCACTAAGTGACTCCAGCTTATAAAGAGGCTGGGTCACATGATGCACTGGCCAATCACAGCCATGCCATTAGTAGGCATGGCTGCGATGGCTTCTAAGGGCAAACCAGTGAAATGCTTGTTGATTGGCTGCCCTGCAGCTATTCAACATGCGTGATCAAATACCCGAACCCAGAACTCGAACCCAAACTTTTTTTCAAATGTCCGGGTTCGGGTCTGGGTCACGGACAACCCAAAGTTCGGTTCGGGTTCGCTCAACTCTATTCTTGAATAAAAAAATAAATAAATAAATAAAGGGTAAAACTAAAGGAAAAACAAGAGAATTGGGATACATCATTGGCTAAGGTTTTATAAATATACCATGGTTCCCATTTCAGTTTGAAGAGTATGTTGGTGTTATTTATTGAGTGGTGGATATTTTCCATTATTCTAATTTCCTCTATTCTTGTTAAAATATGTGGAAATGGTACAATTGTCTCTTTCCAGTGGAGAGCTATCGTCCAATGCGTGGCTACACATATAGTATGAATAGTATGAATCAACTGTGTTAGGAGTTGGTATAAATCCGGTATGCTTTGGAACAACAGACAATTAAAGTGGTTGTCAACCCGTGACAACCACTTTAACCTACAGGTAAGCCTATAATAAGGCTTACCTGTAGGTTCCCTGCATATCTCTTAAACCTGCACGGTTTAGGAGATATGCAGTTTACTTGCATGTGCCCACGTCATCGGGGCACATGCGCAGTGAAGAAACGGCCTCCGCGCCGTTCCTTAACTGATATTGCGCCATGACTGGCGGCTCCCGTGCGCATGCACGGGAGTGACATCACGTGACTCCGGCCAGTCACAGAGCCGGAGATCGCGGCCCTGAAAGGAAGAGGGACAGAAGATGGACGCGGCCTAGAGCAGGGACATTGCGGGACAGCGAGGGTTCCAATGCAGGTAAGTGACCCATAATGGGCTACTATGCGATGCATAGTAGCCCATTATGCTTTTACATTGCAGGGAAACATAGAGGAAGTAAACCCCATCAGGGTTTACTTCCTCTTTAAGGTGAGACAGTGTGATATCTCTAACTGTTCATTTTTTAATGAGGGCAAAGACCTCTTTCCAAGTAGGGGATAGCCTATCACAACACCAAAAAAACTTGCAAGAAGGTACCAGGGACAGAGCACCCCCTAAACAATTCAGTGAAACATCAAGAAAGATTGTATTTAAGTGAGAAGATCTATAATACCACCTGGTAAAGAGTTTCACAGCTGTCTACCTTATTGTGAGAGATTTGGTGCTTTTTCGTAGGTTTACCCATATACATGTTCAATCAGAGGAGAGCAGTTGTACATTCAGTTCTGATTCCCATTTTTGCGTATAGGAATATTTATCATTAGAATTAGATGTAGTCAGATTATTATAAATGGTTGAAATTAGTCCCTTTCCTCTTGGATTTGTCAAAGGGATGTGTTCAAATATAGCAAGTGGGGAACCAGAGGGTTTAAGATAATGTGTTTCATAAAATGATTTTATGTGATCATAATTTTGCTGTTCAGTGAGGGGATATTTTTGGATTCTTGTAGAGGATTGAAGGAGATACATTTTTCACTTGTGTAAAAGTTTGATAGTTTGGTGACGCCATTGTCAATTCAAGGCCAGTTTAAATCTTGGGTCTCCCAGGAAAGAGGAGCCTGATGAAGGACTGGAGACAAGTGGTCAATCTTTTTTACATTTAGACCCCTTTCACACGGGTGGATCGTTCGGGTCCACCTGTCAGTTTTTCAGGCGGACTCAAATGGACGCTCCATTGCTCTCTATGGAGCGACGGATGTCAGCGGTGACATCTCCACTGACACCCGCTCTGATCCGCCAAAAACAGATGGATGGAAACCCTATTTTCCATCCGTCTGGCGGATCGGATGAACATGGACAGATGGTCCGTGTCCATCCCATCCTCCATAGGGTAGACTGGAGCTGTGACAGGTCAGTCTCTGCACAGATGCAGAGACTGTCCTGTCATCCGCCGGCTCAGCGGGGATAAACGGATGGATCCCCGCTGAGCAGCGGAGCCCATCAAAACGGGCTCCGCTTGTGTGAAAGAACCCTTATTCCAAAGTTTTATGGAGTGAGACAAAGGGGCGTTAGGGTCCTTTCACACATACGGACCGTTCATTTCACGTTCAAGTTCAGTCATGTCAAAACAGGTGAAATATTCATCAGTTTTTCATCCGTTTTTTCATCCGTTTTTCATCAGTGCTCACCAGTTTTTCATCCGTTTTTCATCCGTGGTCATCAGTTTTTCATCAGTGTTTTTTTTACATCCACTACCAATGCAAAAACTGATGAAAAAGTGACCATTCGTCAGTTTACATCCATTTTTCATCCAATCCGTCTTTTTGACGGATGAAAAATAGGGCTTTCATCCGTTCAAAAAAACAGATGTTGACGGAAGTGGATGAAAATGGATGGAAATAGATGATCATCTGTTGTCATCCGTTTTTCCATAGACATGCATTGATGTCCGTTTTTCATCCGTCAATGGATGGATGAAAAACGGACAAACGGTCCGTATGTGTGAAAGGGGTCTTAACGAAAAGAGATGAAGCAGAGTGATACATTATTAGACCATAGTAGACCTGGTAAATAGTGAGGACAAATGAAGTTATTTTCAAATACTAACCCTGGAATTGTGGAGTTAGAGATGCCCCATTGCGCTATTTGAATGAGTCTACTAGTGATATAACATAGCCAAAATTGTGGTACACCTAGGCCTCCTAACCTGTGTGATTGATATAGAAAATGTTTGTTATACCTGGGGGGCTTATTATTCCATATGAATTTGTTGGCTGTGGATTGGATTTTTGAAATATAGGTCTTTGATAATGTGATCGGGAGTGATCTAAAAAGGTAAATAAGGTTCGGGAGTATATTCATTTTGATTGTAGAAATTCTACCTAGGAAAGAGAGATGATATGAAGACGAAGTGTTAAAAGTCCGAAGATTGTGCATAATTTTAAAAGGTGTCTTGACTGAAAAATGGTTGAGAAACACTGGTCTATAAAACTTTGAGTACATTGAGTTAATTTACCATTAAACTGTCTTGTATCTGTTTTCTGGTGTTAATTCACAGCCGAGATAAAGGTATCTATACCTACAGTATCTTACAAAAATTAGTACACCCATCTCATTTTTGTAAATATTTTATTATATCTTTTCATGTGACAACACTGAAGAAATTACAATTTGCTACAATGTAAAGTAGTGAGTGTACAGCTTGTATAACAGTGTAAATTTGCTGGCCACTCAAAATAATTCAACACACAGCCATTAATGTCTAAACCACTGGCAACAAAAGTGAGTACATCCCTAAGAGAAAATGTCCACAATGGGCCCAATTAGCCATTTTCCCTCCCAGTGTCATATGTCTCGTTAGTGTTACAAGGTCTCAGGTGTGAATGGTGAGCAGGTGTGTTAATTTTGGTGTTATCGCTCTCACTCACTCATACTGGTCACTGGAAGTTCAACATGGCGCCTCATGGCAAAGAACTCTCTGAGGATCTGAAAAAAAATTGTTGCTCTACACAGAGTGCAAAGGCCCTGAAACTGAGCTACAGCACAGTGGCCAAGACCCTACAGCGGTTTAACAGGACAGGTTCCACTCAGAACAGGCCTCGCCATGGTCAACCAAAGAAGTTTGAACATGCTCAGCGTCCTATCCACAGGTTGTCTTTGGAAAATAGGCGTATGAGTGCTGCCAGCATTGCTGCAGAGGTTGAAGGGTGGGGGGGTCAGCCTGTCAGTGCTCAGACCATATGCCGCACACTGCATCAAATTGGTCTGCATGGCTGTCGTCCCAGAAGGAAGCTTCTTCTAAATATAATGCACAAGAAAACCTGCAAACAGTTTGCTGAAAACAAGCAGACTAAGGACATGGATTACTGGAACCATGTCCTGTGATCTGATGAGATCAAGATAAACTTATTTGGTTCAGATTTGTCAAGGTGTCAAGCGTGTGCAGGGCTGGCTCTACCACTAGGCGGATTAGGCGGACGCCTAGGGCGCCTGGTCACTGTTAAACTGTCACTGGCTGCTATGCATGGATTTATGTAAAAACTGACACTGTCTGACTGAGATAATAAGATTGTATTATAACATGCCATTTGCAAATGTATAGAAATAGTGACTAATCTGCAAAATACCCCCCTCTGCCCCCACCCCCGTGAGGCTGTATTTGATGGGCACAGGTGAAGCTGCATTTCATGGGCACAGGTGAAGCTGCATTTTATGGGCACAGGTGAGGCTGTATTGATTGGTGCTGGTGAAGCTGTATTTGATGGGCACAGGTGAGGCTGCATTTGATTGGCGCTAATCAGGCTGGGCAGGGGAAAGGGGGTGGAGCCAGGGGTGGGGCCAATGGAGGGTGGCAAAATGAGGTTTCCCCTAGGGTGTCAAAAATCCTTGCACCAGCCCTGAGCGTGTGTGGTGGCAACCAGGTGAGGAGTACAAAGACAAATGTGTTTTGCCTACAGTCAAGCATGGTGGTGAGAGTGTCCTGGTCTGGAGCTGCATGAGTGCTGCCAGCACTGGGGAGCTACAGTTCAGGGAACCACGATTGCCAAAATGTACTGTGACATACTGAAGCAGAGCATGATCCTCTCCCTTCGGAGAGTGGGCCACAGGGCAATATTCCAACATGATAATGACCCCCAAACACACCTCTAATATGACCACTGCCTTGCTAAAGAAGCTGAGGGTAAAGGTAATGGACTGGCCAAGCATGTCTCCAGAACTAAAAACCCTATTGAGCATCTGTGGGGCATCATCAAATGGAAGGTGGAGGAGCACAAGGTCTCTAACATTTACCAGCTCCGTGATGTCATCATGGAGGAGTGGTGGAAAAGGACTCTAGTGGCAACCTGTGTAACTCTGGTGAACTCCATGCCCAAGTGGGTGAAGGCAGTGCTGGAAAATAATGGTGGCCACACAAAATATTGAAACTTTGGTCCCAATTTGGACATTTTCACTTAGGGGTGTACTCACTTTTGTTGCCAGCGGTTTAGACATTAATGGCTGTGTGTTAAGTTATTTTAAGGGGACAGCAAATTTACACTGTTATACAAGCTTTACACTCACTACTTTACATTGTAGCAAAGTACCATTTCTTCAGTGTTGTCACATGAAAAGGTATAATAAAACATTTACAAAAATGTGAGGGGTGTACTCACTTTTGTGAGATACGGTATGTTTTTATAAGTGCTTGCAGTAACTTTCATTCAAACAGGTGTGTCAGAGGGACTGAGGGTGTTCTTAGAATCAAGGCGCAGAACAGGGAACCTAAATTACCAAGCAGCTTCTTCAGGGATAGCGCTACACAAACATAATACATTTTTGCAGTTCTTTAAGTGGCAAATATGGTCAGTATGTACATACAGTACTGCAGAGTACAGCCAAAAATCAAAGGTTTGCGCTACAGATACAGATAGATTACTGGATAATTTAGAGACCCTGTCCTGGGTGGAGGCACTGCTAACTTTATTATCCAACCCACTCTTTCCACTTAGCAAAGGTTCTGTTTCTCCTCTTTACCTACATCACCCTGTTTAGGGACAGTCAATTCTCATAACCCTGACTGACATTGCCACTGTCCAAAGGTAGTTTACTACTTCATCCAGAATGCAAACACGCTAAGAAAGGGAATCAGGAAGTGTGTTACGGCAGGATCACCAAGGGAAATATAAGCAAAAAGGCTAAAAAAAGAAAACAAATGCAGCCACCATATCTAAGGATTGGTAATCTACAATACATCACATTTTTGTTTTTGGGTTTAATTAATTTAAGCACACACCAGTTTTGTGTTTAGAAATTGTGACTTTATGCATTTAAAAACCAAGAACATTATCTACACTGGATTTGATTTGGTTTGCCTACTGATTATCCTGTTCCTCTTATTACATGCTGTACAAGAAATTCATGTTCAGATTATGTTTATGGTAATAAATCTGCCTTTCTGCCATCTCAGAATCAATTTAAAAATAAAATGGGCTGGCGCAGATAAAATCTCTGCGTTATGTGTTGATTTCTAGTTCAGGCAGCGGGCAGGATTTACAAGCTAGTTCAGAGGTCTGAGAAAAAAATATGCATTTACACCCTGCTAAATCACTACTTTCCCTTCACTGTGCTTCATGATGAATGGGCTATACATGAAGGTGGATAACACTGTCAAACGGGGCAAGGCTCTTCATGAGAGGACAGACATCTCTGTCCTCTCCAGCCCTACAGGTTATAATCATTGCAATAGCGCTAAGTGCATATTATGAAAGGTTGGACAGCTTGTACATATAAAGGCAAGCTATTAACATGAGATTAGTTTCACTGCTCAATAGTAGTTAATGATGCATTCACATGAATAAGCATAAAAAAACACCTAGGCTTCAGTTAAGTTGACCATAGACATGGGCAGTTGTTCAACATGCTTCCAAGATTCCTTGCTTATTTATTGTTCTAGACAAGAACTCTGCTAAGTTCTAAGGCTCGCTTCACACAGGGGCAACTTGCTCTGCGACCTGTGTCACCTCAAGTCGCTTAAATCCCATTGAAATGAATGAGAGCGGTCTTAATGTACACTACTGAAGTCGCTCCAACTTCAAAAAAGGTTCCTTAACGATTTCAAGTTGACTTCTATCCGACTTGTGCCCATAGAATTCAATGGAAGTCACCCCCAAGTCGGATCCCCCATCTATATTGAAATGACTTACAGGAAAAAGAGAAGAATTCAAACAGTTACTCCCCACGTATTACCCAGGCAACCCCCTCCCTCCCCTCTCTGATTGGCCACAGGCAAAGTCGCCTGGCATGGAGTCGCGTTGTAAGTCGCCCAAAGTCGCGCTGAAGTGGCCTTGAAGTCGCATTGTAAGTCGCCTAGCAAAGTCACCCCGAAGTCGGATCACCCCTGTGTGACGCAGCCTAACAGTATCTAAATTAACTAATTAAGTCCCAACTCGGAGCTCAGAGTTCCAGTTTGGAGGTACAGTGGCAAGAAAAAGCATGTTAAACCCTTGGAATTTAGGCCTCATTTACACTGCTGCTGGTAAACGGACGTTTAGAGACACTTGGGCGTTTTTTTTCAGCTGCCCCTGAACTTTCCTCTATGTTATCTTATCAGTACATTTACACAGGGTCGTTTAAGGTTGTTTTCAGGCAGTTGAGTTTAAAGGCTTTTTTTGGAACGCAAAAAAATGGGTTCAGATGCCAGTTCAGAGGCACTTGAAATTCCAAACAGCTTGTAAATGCCAGTAAACGCTCCTAAACCCAGTAACTTGCGTCTAGGACCATTTTGTTTACAGCCATTTCCATTTTTTCTAAAAAAACGCTCCTAGACGCAAACACGGCAAAATGCCGCTAAACTCGGCATGCAAAACGCGGCAAAACGGCCGTTTTAGACGCTGGTTTCTAGCTGTCAAAAAAAATTGTTCAAAGGAGGTTGAAATAGTGTTCCGTGTAAATGGAGCCTAACTGTTTTTTTGCAGTAATTTTACATATTTTACATGCAATTATTGCTAACAGCTATTATAGAACACAATGGCTCCAAGGGAGGGATTTACCTGACTGTGTCGATGGGGGAATCAAGCGATTTTCTTTTCTGCAACTTGTGGTTGCAGGAAAGAAAATCGCTCCGTCTATGACCGGCTTACGTCACAATAAACAAACAAACCCTGCTTTGTGAAACATATATAAATAAGTGCTGCGCAACAGGTATGTGACTAAATGCACAAAAATAAAATGAAACTTAGTGTTACAGTAAGGTGTACCACATGACAACATATATATATATATATATAAGATC
>BLSH010557004.1:377686-395204 GCA_018402905.1 Glandirana rugosa | reverse complement strand
TATATATATATATATATATATATATATATATGCATACATTATTGTAACACTAAGTTTTTTTTTTTTTTGTGCATTTATTCACATACCTGTTGCACAGCACTTATTTATATATTTTTTAGTAGATGTATGTGGTGGTTGGAAGTGAACACACTGATAAAGTATTAGCGGCAATTTGAGACTGGGTGGCATGGCATATTAAAGTGGCACTTCAGTCATTTTTTCATCTTTACATCTATTAAATCCTCTTCCCTTGTTGTTTTAACTTTGGATAGTAAAACATTTTTTTTTCTGCCAGTAAATACCTTATACAGCCCACTTCCTGCTGTTTCTTGTCTGGAAAAAAGCCTAGTATGACATCATGCACACCCTCTCACTCTCATGAGAGTTTGCCAGGAAGGGAGGGGGTGAGTCATAAGAGGGCCAATGAGAGCTGCAGAGCTGGAGGTGTGCCTCTGTGTGCTTGTATAAATCCAGGAAGTGAACAGGCAGCAGATTCAGCTGCCCACAGTTTAAATGATGCAGCCAGACTCAGTGGAGGGAGATTTCTGCAACATATTTGGCAAGTACAGAATATATAAAATAATATGCAAAGTGGTTGGAGGGAAGCTTCAGAATGGCAAAGATGTTTTTATTAAAATTATGTTAGCAGACATTGTATTGTCCTGGAATGAAGGTGTCCGGGACCCAGGACATACCTGCCAAACGCGGGACTGTCCCAGGCAATCCGGGACATGTGGTCACCCTACTAACAGTGTAAGTGGGCATTTCACTAACCACCTATGTAAGTGGGCACTCCATTGACCAATAGTGTTAAAAGTACTTCACTAACCACCTATATAAGGCGTCATGTCTTCACTGACCATAAATGCAAGTGAACATTATGCTTTTCCCTGCCTGCATTTCTTTTCTGGTCAGTATTATTATTAATTTCATTTGACTGTTATTATTACTGAAAATCAATTTGTCATATAGAGTAGCCCTGTGCATCAAATACACTAACTATGCCACATATCTTATTCTTTTATTTCTTCTTATATCTTGACTTGCTTTTCATACTAATGTGCAATATGTAGATACAGTAATCACCAGCCAGGGTTCCCTGAGACCCTTAACCACTTCAGGACCAAGCCTATTTCTGACATTTGTTTTTTACAAATCAGTAAAATCAGTATTTTTTTCTAGAAAATTACTTAGAAACCCAAAATGTTATATATATTTTTTAGAGAATTGTTCTAGAATTTTTCTAGAGAATAAAATAGAGATTGTTGAAATACTTTATGTCACACCGTATTTGCGCAGCTGTCTTACAAGCGCAATTTTTTTGGAAAAAATATATATTTTTTTAATTAAAAATAAGAAAACAGTAAAGTTAGCCCAATTTTTACATATAATGTGAAAGATGATGTTACACAGAGTAAACTGATACCCAACATGTCTTGCAGGTTCTACACGTTACCTGTTTAGAGTTACAGAAGAGATATATAGCTAGAAGTGTTGCTCTCACACGCACAATTGCGGCAATACCTCACATGTGTAGTTTAACCACTTCAGCCCCGGAAGGATTTCCCCCTTTAGGACCGGAGCCCTTTTTGCGATTCGGCACTGCGTCCCTTTAACTGAAAATTGCGCGGTCGTGCGACGTTGTACCCAAACGAAATTTGCGTCCTTTTTTTCTCACAAATAGAGCTTTCTTTTGGTGGTATTTGATCACTGCTGAGTCATTTCTGATCGCCGCTATAAACAAAAGAAGAGCGACAATTTTGCAAAAAAACACAAATTTCTTACTTTTTGCTAAAATACAAATACAAAAAAAAAATATAAAAAAAAATTTTTTTTCATCGGTTTTGGCCAATTTATATTCTTCCTCATATTTGCGATAAAAAAAAATCACAATCGGCGTTTATTGATTGGTTTGCGCAAAAGTGGTCGCGTTTACGGATGATGAGAATTAATTTCTGGGGTTTTTATTTTTTACTAGTAATGGCGGCGATCTGCGATTTTCGCACCGCAGCTGATGTTTGCCGGTAAGGGAATCTGGCAGTGAAGCATTACATCTTCACGGCCAGGTCCCTACTGAGCCTGCCCTGCCCGAAGCACCGCTGCGCTCTCCTACTGGCCCGGCAGCGGGGAAGGAGGAGGAGGGGGACCGAGCTGCTGATGTAATTCGCTGCGGCCCGGTCTCCTGGAAGTGAGGACAGGGTATCCGCCCCCCCCCCCCAAAAGGTGCTAAATGTGGCACCAGAGGGGGAAGGAGACAGATGAGCGGAAGTTTCACTTTTGGGTGGAAATCCACTTTAATGTGAGATCTGGGGTCAAAAAGACCTCAGATCTCACTACACATAAAAGCAAGAAAAAAAACGTTGCTGAAGTGGTTAACAAACACTTTAACTTTTTGATGATATTCTAATTTTATGAGATGCACCTGTATATTTGGGTGACCAGATTGTCCCCGGTTTCCCTGGATCTGTCCCCGGATCTGTGATCTCAGCAGGGGGCCCAGAGGTAGAGCGGGCAGGGGCTCCCAAATCCTGTCCCCCAATAAGCTAATCCTCCGCTGTGTAGCTATTTAGAAAACTAACGTCTCCACGCCCCCTATGTTCAGTGGGGGCTGGGGGACAGAGAGCGGACTATTTCTTCACTAATCCGCCGCAGCACACTACACAGTTGAAGTCTGGCCTCTTCAATATGAATACACCGCGGCTGGTCGGGAGCACTGTGGCAGATCAATTTGCCTAAAGCGGAAAATGAAGAAACAATCCCCTCTCTGACCCCCGGCCCCCACTGAACACAGAGGGCATGGAGACGTTCGTTTTCTAAATAGCTGCACAACGGGGGATTAGCTTATTGGTGGACAGGATTTGGGGGTCCCCGCCCGCTCTACCTCCGCCCCCCCCCCCCCGTTTCCTCCAACCCTAGTTGCCCTGCTCGGTGGTGCCAAGGAGGAAGAAAGAGGACCAGATGTACCAGCGGTGCACAGCTGGTCCCCCAGGCTCCCAGCTCCAGAGGAACCACCTGCAGGAGAAGCACTGCACCCAGGCCTCAGGTAGAAGAAGAAGCTGCTCAGACCAGGTACTGGGAGGAGACTAACAATGCTGCATTTGAACTAGTGGGAGCTAGTGGGTTTTCTTTGGGGGGCTGCAAACAACCACCCCCCCGGGTGTCCTCAGTGCGGTGGGTGGCTGGGAGCAGCGGCTCCAGTGTCCTCAGTGCGGCGGGTGGCTGGCGGTGGGCTGGGAGCAGTAGCTCCGGTGTCCTATCCTCCACAGCTTCCACCGTGCATGTCCTCTCTCCTCCTCTCTCATCCAATAGGATCGCCTGACATTTTGGCCAATTGGGAAATGGGTCTCAATGTTCATTCGCTATCATCACACAACTGCATGGGCTCAGAGCGCAGTGCTCTGCACCCCGAACCCACTCTTTTTTAAAGCCTATTAGAGCCTCTCTAAACATCTGCTTCAAAAAACATTCCCCCCCCCCTCCCCAATTGGAATCCATAGTCCGGCGCCCTGATATGTAGATCAGGGTGCCAGATAAACATGGATGGGGGGGCGGCGCCCGTGTGCCCCTAATGGGGCCGCTGATTTGAACTCTTGGTAATACCAAGCACATTTGGAGTGACACATCTGAGGGGCATTTCTGTAGATTAGGCTACACTAGTGTTGCTCTCTGAAGAGTGAACCACAGTGGATCACTTTTCAGAGGGTGTTTGACAGGAGGCAAGGAAGCATTATATTGCCTCTTCACCATCTGATTTCATCCCTAAAAACCTGTACTACCTTGCTGCAACTTTGTTCGTTCTACATGGTTATGAAGGGCCCCCATTCAGTGGAGTGGGATGCATTTGGCCACTGAACGTGATGGGGGGATATTTTTGTATATCCCCCATTTGCTGCCTTTTCCATTACCCCCTCCTAACCACTGCATTCTGTACATTACATATCCTAGACCGTTGCATGCCATGCATTACCCAATCCTGACCTCTGCACTCTGTATATTAAACACTCCTGACCTCTGTACGTATCCCTGACTCCTGCAAACTGTACTTTACATACTCCTGAAACTGCACTGTGTAAGTTACATAGTCCTGACCCCTGCACTCTTTACATTACATATTCTTGACACGTGCATTTTGTAAATGATATACATACACCTGATACCTGCCCTCCCATTGTCAGTGCATTTTTGCCAAATCCTTTTTTCTCCAATGCACACAGTCCATGCTGGCTCTTTTTTCTCTGCTTGCTGCCTACGGGCTAGGGGGAGCAGTGGTCGGGCTCAGGCCCCAGGCCCTGTCAGGTGGGGGGCCCTGTCAGGTAGGCTGTACGGGGCCCCGTGATTTCTAACAGCAGCCCTGCCTAGGTGGGTGCTGAGGCAGAGGGGGGGCAGTCCACCCCAGGTGCCACACACTGGGGGTGTGTCAGGCCGACGCCTCCCTCTGTGTCTGCTTTAACTTGAATTGCCATCACACAAGTCCTGCCTCCTGGTTTTCAACTTCAACAGACAGCACATTTGTCCAATGGACATTTGTTGTCTCTCATAGGTAGAAGCCTGTCTGGGAGGCGGGACTTGTGTGACAGCGGGCACCCAGCAATTCAAATTTAAACGCCGGCCTGACACCACCCCCCCAGTGTGTGGTACTGCCCCCTCTGCCTCAGCACCCGCTTGGGATCTGTGTGATGACCAGCTCTCTAATTCCCTGCACACGTGAGGCTGCATTGCTAACTAAATTTGAGGCTGCATTCCTGGGCACAGGTGACACTGCATTCCTGGGCAAAGGTGAGGCTGCATCTCTGGGTACAGGTGAGGCTGCATTGCTGGGCACTGGTGAGGCTGCATTCCTGGGCACTGGTGAGGCTGCATTCCTGGGCACAGGTGAGGCTGCATTGCTGGGCACACGTGAAGCTGCATTGCTGGGCATACGTGAGGCTGCATTCCTGGGCACAAGTGAGGCTGCATTGCTGGGCACAGGTGAGGCTGCATTGCTGGGCACTGGTAAGGCTGCATTCCTGGGCACAGATGAGGCTGAATTCCTGGGCACACATGAGGCTGCATTGCTGGGCACGCGTGAGGCTGCATTGCTGTGCACGAGTGATGCTGCATTGCTGGGCACTGGTCAGGTTGCATAGATGGGCACAGCTGAGCCCAGCATTTTTTATGTAGTGCACTCCTGAACTCTGCACTCTGTTTTTTTCTATGTCTTATCTTCATAACATTTGGTAGTCATATATTAAAAAATTCTAATATGTATCTTTCTTTTAATCTTTATTTATGGACGAAATGTGAGAAATAACGTATATATCTTACAATCATTCCTTAAACACATACCACATACACTGCATATATCATTTGAGGAAAATATGCTTATAAAATAGTTTACTATTTGCCAATAAAAAAAAAAATATATGTCCCCGGATTTCATTTTAAAAATCTGGTCACCTTACTGTATATGGCCTCAAATCGCACTGCATGTGCACCAAACTGGTGCAGGCCCTTTTTCTGGCCACATCATAATCGGATCGTATGGGTGTTCACACCCATGCAATTTGATTCTGCAAATTCTGCTGCCTTTGCAAACCAATTGCAGGATGTCTTTAAATTAACATACACTCCACAATCGTTTTGCATGGACGGTTGCGATTTAGATGCGGTGCCGAACCAATTCGCACGGCATCTAGTGAACACAGGCTGAAGCTTCAGATGAGTTGAATAATTGCTTCTACCAGAAGCTAGTGTGGTTCCTCCCACTGGCTCATATGTAACCCCCCAAAAAATGGTGGCTTTTTCTTATATGGACCACCGGAAAAGCTGATAAATAAATGCTGCTTTTTTTGTGAAAGTGACTCTGTGGTGTAAGCCCTTTCTAGCTTCTTTTACAGTGCTGATCATACATGTTACAATTTACCATTTCATGTGTTGTAATAAAAACTTAAAGTTGGAATACCCTAGCAAAAGGAAAAAGCTCTGGTTATTTTCAAGAAGAATCAGCCTCTTCCCGGTCAAAGCATCAGGTGCAGATAATAAAGGGTTTCATTACATTCAGATAATAGGCATACCGCAGCTAATATTGTATAGGACATGCAGAACAGATAACACAAGGAATCTCACAATGGCAACTAATGCTGCCTTGGAAGAAAAAACTTTGAAATATGTTGATTATTTTTTCTAGGAGTGGACCTTTTCATACAAATCTCAAAACAATGGTATATTGATGCATAAAAAAGCATACTGAAGGACACATTTCTTGCTGCCCACAGCAACCGGTTAGCTTTCAGCTGTTTTTGATTAACATCAAGGTATCATTTCTGCAAACCAGTTTGAAGCCTTTAGCCTTGGTTCACATTGGTGTGTTTTGGCATGCAATTTGACAAATCGCATGCCAAATTGGTGGCAATTGCAGGCAATAGCACCATCCTAATCGCTGCACCGATTTCCAAAAGTAGTATCTGTACTACTTTTGGCGATTTCCATTTAATCTGTCCAGAAACCCGCACAGATGTCTCTGAAATCGCACCTGAAATCGGGACTGACATGCAGGAATGAAATGGTGCGAGTTCAGAAGAGGTTGTGAGACAGTCAACAGTAAATGGCTTTAAACATGCTTGGGATAAACATAAAGCCATAGTCAAACAACAAGGTTAATGTAAAAAAAATATATATATATAAAAAAATAAATAAACAAATAAAAAGGGGCAGACTCGATGGACTACTCAGTCTTTTTCTACCGTCACTTTTCTATGTTTCTATGTAACTTGCACCATTTCATTCCCGCACCAATGTGAACTAGGGCTCAAAGCAGAGTTCCACCCATTTAAAAGTCACATACAAAATCCTGTGTGCACTGTAAGCCAGGCGGGACAATGGAGCTCTCTGCTAAAGACAGTGCATAAATAGGCAGTACGTTAAAAAGTTCAGGAATGTGAAAAATCTCAAGGGATGGGATGCTGATATCAGACGGCTGCCAGCTCTGGAACGAGCTAGAGACTCTGTAGGAAAGCAACACAAAGGGAGAGCAGTGCCATCTAAGTGCAGCAATAGATATACCTTTTTATTAAAAATGACAATTGGCAACTTACAGCATAACTGTGTATTCTGCGCATGTAGCCATGATAATGTAGTTCAACCACTCCTGGGGAGGACAAGCCGCGGTCATCGTCAGGTCTGACGAATGCTCCGAACACGCCCACCTCCCCACTCCACCCTTCACCCGGAAGTGACGTCAGTGGCAGCATACGAGCCCTTCTAAGTCTCTCGAAGCACTGGAAGCCACCAGCACAGCCTGAACCAACGGCCATCCGGTGTCACTGACTGCGGCCTGTCCTCCCCAGGAGTGGTTGAACTATTAACTATTTTATCATGACTACATGCGTAGATTACACTGATATTCTGTAAATTGCCAATTGTCATTTTTAATAAAAAGGTATATCTATTGCTGCACTTAGATGGCGCTGCTCTCCCTTTGTGTTGGCACCCATTTAAAAGTCAGCAGCTACAAAAAGTGTAGCTGCTGACTTTTAATAAACAGGCAATCATCTGTCCCACGGTCCGGCGATGCGGCCACCTGAAGCCTCGCTCCTCTCCGTGGCGCTGGCATTGCAAGTGTGGGCACTGGTGGCAAACAGAACTGCACCCTTCAGCTGAGGAACCACAGTGCCATCAGCAGGCGATCCAGGGCCTGACACTCCCATTTAGGAATCAGTCTTGCATGGACAGTGAAACAAACAGTGTTTCCTTCAGAATAGAAGAAGGTAGGACTTTGCTACAAAGTTTGTTAGAAATCCTTGCAATGTACACTCAGAAAGGATTTTTTTCAACAAATGCGGAGTTACACTTTAAGAGTGAATATTTAGGTTATTACAAATGGTCATTGGTGACTGTTTTTTTTTTTAAAGAAATCCATTTCAGAACATTATTTTTCAACCACTTTTAAATCGCCTCTGCACATATTCAGTGGTACAGAGAACTCAGTTGCAAACTGATGTATATACAGCACATTGGTGGTTTCACCACTGGTACTCAAATTCTGTGATCACAACCAAACAATAGAGTTCCCAGTACACTTACCAGCCAGCCTGCAAAATAACTCAACTGACGCTGTCACAAGACAGTTAACCTTGATGAAAATGTTTCTAGGTAAAGACCTTCCTGGTAGTCAAATCATTCTGGTCCGAAATCTGCTGCCTTTTCTCACAGTTGTTCGGTGTTGAGATCCAACCGGATCCCCAGGTAGCTTTGTTAAACCTGCACCAACTGGAGCTGACCAAGGCCCAATTCCAGCTTATATTACCACATCCACTAAACCAGGGGTAGTCTACCTTAAAGAGGTGGAGATCTACCTGAACAACAGAGTAGAAGTCAAAGATCACCGGGCACAGTGTCGCCTCCTCACACCTGATTTAAACCTCTAATTGCCATAGTACTGTGTTGCAATTACGTGCATCGCATGGCAATCATGGGTTTAAATCAGGTGGTGTGGTGCACTTTCTGAAAGCACACCAATTCATTCAAGAGTTTTGGTGCGCTTTCAGAAAGTGCACCAAACCTGCACGATATAATAGAAATCTATGGCTAAGCGCAGCAAACCCGCAGTGTACAGGTAAAGCACAGCGCATCCGCGTGAAAGCAGCCCTATACTATTATGCCCAGTATATTGCTTCACACTGACCTGAAGTCCCTCTGCATTGCACTCTGTTTGATGCTCTGGAATGGCAGATCAGCAAGCCCAGACCACAATCTACCAGTCACCTGGTCGTGATCTACAGGTTACTGACCCCCGCTCTAAACAAACCATAGACAGAACCTGGAAGATGCCTTTGCTTTATCTCCTTGCTATGAAGAACAGAGTTACACAAGCCATGTCTATGCTAAGGTAGAGGCAGCCCTACAAGATAGAGCATGTAAATATATGGAAATCTGGTGATCCTGGATGGACCATTATCTTCCTTTTTATTTTGATTTCTCACTGCTCAAACCTTGACATTTTTAGGTACCATTTAGTAACGCCAGTTGGGCCAAATTAAAATGATAAAAATTTCTGTGCTATAGTAATGCCTGTTGTTAATATTGTAGCTGCTTCCACCAAATAACCTGTGAACCAGAATATAGAAACTAAAATGGATATTGTGGTCTAGAGCTAGAATACACCTCCCTCCTTTTTCTTACTGTGGTGCTGACCTCTGTGTAGCACTGCCCCCTTGAAGGTCGCTTGAAAATTCCATTACTCCTTGGTCTCCCAGACTCTGAGAGTCCTCCACCACCCCTGACACTCTCGGTTCACTCATGTTATAACCTTTTTTTTTGTTTAATTTGACACACTTCAGTGAAAGAGACCACACAAATGTATGAGTTTAAAGCATTTACTTAACTCTTTCTTTGTTGAAGTAAAACTCCAGATTAAACGTTGTATTTCAAAGGTTATAGACGAACAATCCACTTTTAAATCACATGCTTATAAAGGCCTAACACATCAACTTGCCCTAGAAACCTTAATGAATAAGAAAGAGACAGCAACAGCAAGTGTGAACCCCACTCCCTGCTATTCACCAGTAGTAAGATTAATGGTAACAATGGAATTCCTCCAATCGAGTTTAGCCAAAATACCAAAGTGTTCACCTATAAATGCTATAAAGATTATTACTTAGAATGAATCAATAACAGATAACAATTAGGCTATTTAGAAGTTGGTGAACTAGAGGTAAATTGATACCACTTAATGGAATACAAATAAATCAGTTCCACTCTATGATGATTCAGCTAAACTGGTACAACTACAATGAACAGTTTGCATTACTTAATCTAAATCCTCCTGCTCTATTTCAGAGAGTTCTTAGGGGAATTCAGTGGCACTAAATATAACAGCCCTGAGTCCTGCTAAGTGGAGGAAAAGTAGCGGTAGTTGTAGCAATTCCGTGATTAAAGTTCAATGCGTCTTCTGCCAGCTTTGTTACTTTGAAGTTAAGTACCTAAGAAATAACTGTGTCCACTAATCCTCAGGATATGGCACAAAAGTTGGGTTAGCAACTTCACTGAATTGAAAAGAAACCTTCACAGTGATCACTGACTTTATAGTAAGCTTACAACTAGCGGCAATCCAGTACACTCAATTAATTGTAATCCAGTATCGGCAATTGGATAGTAACACTGAGAAGCCTAGGACCTTTCCATTTTAGAAACGGAATGAAGAAAAACAGATCAGTACTCTTATTGATGGGCCTGAGCCTGCTCACTCAACCAGGTAGATGACGGTAGATACACGGTCCTGCTGCTCAGATGATGGAACTGATGAGCCTGGAGATGATGATGTACTCCTGCTTTATGCTCCTGAATTCAGCCTCCACTGCACTTCTCCCTGCAGCTCTCCCTGATCGATCGCTTCTGTTGCCGGCTTGATATGGAACAGACTCAGATGATGGTAGGCTGGTCCCGCCGGTCACCCACTGGAACACAGTAGTGAGGCAGCTTGCTGGAATGCTGTAGAAGGGCAGCCCACTGGAACTCTTGGTGTCGGCTGCAGGTCTGCTGTAGAAGCACACAGAGCACCTTGCTGATCGACCACGCCATCCAAGGAGGCAGAAACAAGCCCCTCCCTTGACTTAAATAGGTTCTCCCATGAGGACTGTTCTTCCCAGGAGCCTTCCAATGCAGCATGGCCCAATGGGAATTGGAGTCCTTCCACGGCAGAGTCTGATGACATTTCTCTCTGTCACACTACAAGTCCCACAAGGCATCACTCTCACGCAGCTCCAGTCTTTCTTAAACAAACTCCGCACTAGGGGAACTTCGCACACTATTCCATGAGCACAAATGTCCCTATGCCAGAGACGTAATGCTGGACTCCTGGCTACACTCTCCCCCCATTTAAAGTATTTGGTCCCCAAATGCTCAGGGGTTTTTAACCTAAGAAAAAAACTGTTACTTTAACCTAACCTTCATTTAAATTCAAGAAGTACTGACAAACATCTGGGTTTTGTTGAAACCACCTATACACATTTTCAGTAAGTTCATAGTCAGTTTTCTGGCAGACCAGGGCAATAGCCGTTTCCTACCCAGTAGTGGCATGGAGAACGCTCCCTGCTTGATTTTTTGTAACAATGGCTGGGGTGGAACCCGCTCTTTGGATTGTAGAACTTTCTCCTAGAGTGTCGTAGGTCAATCTTCAGGAGGGTGAATGTTCCTTCGAAGACGGAAAGGAGAACTAAGTTCTGGCTGAGGAACAATGCTCTCCTCAATATTACCCAATGAAGGGGAAGTCTTATCAATTCTTAGTTCAGGGTGAAAGATACTCTTTGTGTCAGAGGTAAAGGTAATCCCCTTCTCCGATTTAACTTGGGGGGGGGGGGGTAACTCGACTGTCATAGTCTTCCTCCAAATGAGTGTCCAAGGTAGAAACATCTGCAGGAATAGCTATGGAGGGCATCTTCGAAGATACAGTTTATCTTATCCGACACAATTGGAGTGGAATTTTCAACTGACTCCTCAGTTCCTTCAAGCACAACTGATTAAGTCTCCCTGTTCATAACTAGTAGGAGGTACAGTAGAACATCAGGACTATCTTCAACACCCATTCCTTGGCTGGGTGGCATAATCTGTGAAACAAAACTATCTTTCTCAGGTAAGCAAACATCACGTTTCACAAAAGATGGAGGAACTTTAGGAACAGGCCTAACTCGCTGGCCCAAAGGGGCATGCCTTCCCTTTGACAACAGTGGAATATTTCTTTGTGGCCTGGAAGAATTGGATAACCTGTTGACATTAGTGGGTGACTTGGACCTTCGGTACCAAGGCCGTACCTCTTTTTGGAGTCCTTGCATCGTTCTTCCGGGTCTGCGGCTCCATCCAATCACAGCGCAGGCTCCAGCATTGCGACTGGCGGAGCCGCGCTGACGTCACTCCCGCACATGCGGCAGGAGTACAGAAGAAACGGCACCCTGGGCTACCCCGGGTGCCGATTCTTCAGTGCGCATGCGTCGGCACATGCAGATACAGGGGGTATCTCCTAAACCGTACAGGTTTAGGAGATATTTCCTGGACCTACTGGTAAGCCTTATTGTCGGCTTACCTGTAGTTTTAACTGATTGTCATGACTTGACAACTACTTTAAATTGCTGGTGTTCCAAAAAATACATCCATAAAGTGCTTATGGTCCACATACATCAAAATAAAACATGCTCCAGAAGTGTGTCCAGAACTATAAAGCACTTCTCTCTTGGCTCAAAAACAACATAAAGCAATTTTAAACAGTCTCTATTATCAAAGTCCTTGTGAAGGTGCTTAAAAATAAGGTGCTGTATTCACTCTGCGTGATTGTGTGCCACACATGCTTACCCTCCAGGACCGCATTTATCAGGCCAAATGCCATCGTTTACACTACCCTTGGGTCCTGGGATGTCCCTTCCACCCTACTTTTTCCAGGCTTCCCTCTTTTCTTCCCATTTCACAGCTCCTTTCTCTCTTTTCTTATATGTTCACTGCTTCCCAGTTATTCTAGCCCTTATTCTTTTCCCCCCTTTTAATACTTGCTTGTACTTCTTTATACAGTGTTATTCATGCCTCCTAATTTTTTGAGATGGGAATGAGGGACACCTATAAGCAGAAGTATGTAGGCATATGACTTAGGACACACCCCCCTGTCACGTCCCCTTAAAGGAGAATTATATAAAGAAATGATTAGTAAAACCTAAGAGTGCTTTTTTTACTACTACTGTTCCTTTATATTGGCATTTGCAATGCAGTAATTTAGAAATTGTTTGAAAGGTTTAGCACTGGGAAACACTTTTTGAAAGATAAAAAAAGTAAATTTTATATACAGCTATATAGATCAGACCAAAATGAGGGACAAATTAGAAGAAAAGAGGGACAGAGGGACTTTGTTCCAAATCAGGGACAGTCCCTCAATATCAGGGACAGTTGGAAGCTATGTATTATCTCATATTGCTTCTACTCCAGTAGGAACTGGAATCTGTGAAATTTTTCCCCACTCAGTGTGTTTTTTTTATAGTCATCTCTGTCACTGTCATTTCCTACTTTGAACTTTTATAACAAGTCGGTTTACGGTTTTTATGAAGTTAACATTAAATATATTTTTTCACCTTTAAAATAATGTATGTTACCATAAGAATGCACAGTTCTGTTTGAGTTATGAGAAAACAGATCACCTGTGTACCAGCATTGGAAATAGCATTACAGTATAGGAGACTGGCTTCTGGATGAAGAAGTATGCATTTTCTAGCTGGCGTCAATGAATGATATTAGGTGAGCAACAGGACATCCTGATATGCGATTTGTAATTGTTATGATCCAGCAAGTTATTTTCTTAGAATGGTTTTTAAAATGTAAAAGTGAAAGCAATAAATATATATAAGCAAATTTGCTGTAATGATTATGGACTGTGTCCTGTATTGTAAAAACAGATTTTCACAGATAAAAGCTGTCTCAAATGTGAGTTAGGAGCATAGTTTTAATGACTTATTTGCCTTGAAGAAAAGCCATACTTTATAATGCATTGTGTTCCATGTCCTAACTGTAAACCTTAAAGCTACATAAATTTACTTAAGTTCACCCTGTAAAAAAAACAATAATACTAGCCTGTCATGTTGCCTGTGCCACTGAACACTGCTCTGTTGTAAAGAACTCCTCCACTATAGTGACATATAACAAAGGTGCTATCAGGCTCGCATATATGAAAACTAAAGGCTTAGTGACAGTTTTACCTTTCTCCTGCAGCTTTGACAAAGATTAATTATTAGCCCTATACTCAGACAGGAGACAGATAAGTCTTTATGGAGACTGTTCAGTTCCATGATGAGTTGACTGGGTAGGAAGAGAACACAAGCGGATAAAAACAAACACACCTGTCCTTGAGCTGCAAGCATACGATATTTTGGCAAGGTAAGGGTGCAAATTCTGATTCCTACAAACACCCATTTCTTTTTTTTTACCTTTTAGGGCTTGTTAACACCATGTCCACTGAGCTTTGTTTTTCTGCACACCAGCATACATGTAAGGTATGAACAGGGCACATAGAAAGCATATGTGTAAAATACTTGTTTTATATGTGCCCTGCTCACACCATACATGTCCGGTGGTTTACAGTACAATGTAGCTCAACAGACTTAATTCTTTTATATAATTTATAATTTATATAATTTGATATTATTTCAGCAACTTTGGTAACAGAACAGGGTAAGCAATAACAGGTGTGCAGCGCTTCAACAGGGAATGAGTATTAGATCCAAAAGGTCCCAAATCCACCTGCTGGGTGCACAGACCAAGACGTTCCTCAAACATCCAAATCATGAATATGTATAGAAGGTTGGCACTCCAAAACTCCAATGTAGTACATTTATTGATAAGTGCAGAGATGATACATGAACAGCATGTTTTGGAGTGCCAACCTTCTATACATAAACAGAACAGAGTAATTTTAAGTGTTGTGTGGAGGCCTATGGCAAAGAGCAGGGCACAAGATGACGGAGGATTTGGCCTCAGCAGGAGGGACAGTGTTCTAGCAGGGCTGGAGCTGGGTTAGGGACTTGTACTTTTGGCGCCAAAACCAGCCAACCACCAAGCCCCTCTTACACTTGCTGATAGTCAGCAAGCTATAATGTACCCCTTGTGCCATGTGCCAGGACCTGGGATTGGTCCAAAGATTCTTAAGGAGGAGTTTTTGTTTGTGGCATGTGTGCAGTGTGGATGGCAGCAGCAAATTCGCAATGCAGGGCCTCCGTTATACAACACCAAAACTGGCTCAGCCCCGGTTCAGCACACCATTGATCCAGTATATTGCTCTAGACACCAGCCTGCAGTAGAATGGACTGGTGGTGAGTCGATTTAGGACCATTTAGATCTTGGTTCCTGTGTATGAGGAATGTGGGACCCTGACGCCAGCTCTCACTCCCTTGGCTCATTACGGACACTGCCATGCTTTCCTGTTCGAGGCACTCCCAATCAGGGAGGCACAGTGTGAATGCTTGGTGCCATGGCAGGATGAGGATCCCTGGCAAGTGGTGGAAAAGATCAGCACATCGGCCAAGTCACCAGCTGCTCAGCACTGGAGCGGGAGGTCAGCATGTTATCAGCAGCCAGCCAGAGTGGTGCACCGTCCACGTCTGTGAGTGGTTCCCCAATACTAGTGGAGCAAGCCACACTTGTTCCAACTACTTGGGAGCGGAGGAGAGACAGTGTGGCTAGCAGGGCTGGAGCTGGGGTAGGGACTTGTGCTCTTGGCGCCAAAACCAGCCAATCACAAAGCAGCTCTTATAAGATGAGCATATACAAGGTTGTTTTTACCTATGACAACTTTTATATACCAGAGTGCACTGTCTCTCTCCTTTGGTTTTGATATTTGTGATGAAATGATTGACGATTAACTGTGTTATATATCCTTATCATAAATGACAGCTCCAATGTGGTTGAGTATAGTCTCTGGGGCCAAAAATCATGTGGACATGAGTTTACTTTATATTCCAAATACAACATGCACAGGATTATTTTATTTCTCATGAAAGATTTTCAATTCAGAGTTCTATTGTAAATATGAGATTTGCGCTTTGTGGAAAAGGCTATTAATGTTGTCATTGTTTTTATTTCTCTTCCATAGAATAAATCTTTGTGAACGCTGCCAGCCTCCCCTGTTATCTGCTATTTCAGAAATTGAAAGCTGATTCATTTTAGACGAGCGGCTGCCTGTGAGCCTAATATTTGTTCTTTGTCCACATCATTAGATCTCATGCTAAATCAAATAACAGGTCTGTATTTGCCAACAACTGACCAAATAACACCTTTGTTGCTTAGAGTCTTAACCTTCTCAGCCAATCATGTCGATTTAAGCAGATGTCATTTGTAGGCCCTTATTCCAAAAGCAAAAAAATACACAGGCTTGTGAAAGTAATGATCATCAGTTTAGGCCCCTTTCACACTTGTGCGACTTGCCCTGTGACTTGGGACTGCAAAGTTGCATGACAAGTCATACCCCATGATTTCCAATGAGTATCATTCATATCTGTGCGACTTCAAGACACAGCACTACTTTGGTTCAACTCTGATGCAACTTGAGGTCCATATACCTCAAAATTACACAGGCATTGCTTCAAGTCGCATCAAATTGTGGCGAAAATTGCAGCAAAATTGTGGGACTTTCAGGCTGCACAAGTGTGAAAGGGGCCTAAGACCCCTTTCACACTGAGGCGCTTTACAGGCACTATTTAGCCGGAGTGCTTTCACACTGGGGCGGTGCGCTTGCAGGACATCACAAAAGTCCTGCAAGCCACATCTTTGGTGCGGTGAGCTTTAATTTACTGCTCCTCCACCGCCCCTGCCCTTTCAAAGCAATGCCTCGGAAGCGCGGAGCGTGGGCACTTTTGACCCCATTTTAACCCCTTGAGGGGAGTTAAAAGCGCACTGCTCCCACCGCCGTAGCGCAGCTAATACAGCGATAAATCCCCACTGTGACTAGCGGTGATTTAATGCTAATGCCCCACTGCCCCCAGTGTAAAAGTGCCCTGAGACTCCCATTCTCTTGTATTGCTGTGTTTCTGCTTTTCACAGACCTACAGTATCTCACAAAAGTGAGTATGCCTCTCACATTTTTGTAAATATTTTATTCTATCTCTTCATGTGACAACACTGAAGAAATTACACTTATAACAGTGTAAATTTGCCCTCCCCTGAAAATAACTCAACACACAGCCATTAATGTCTAAACCGCTGGCAAGAAAAGGAAGTACACCCTAAGTGAAAATGTCCAAATTGGGCCCAAAGTGTATATATTTTGTTTGGCCAGCATTATTCTCCAGCACTGCCTTAACCCTCTTGGGCATATAGTTCACCAGAGTTACACAAGTTGCCACTGGAGTCATTTTACACCACTCCTCCATGGCGACATCACGGAGCTGGTGGATGTTAGAGACCTTGCGCTCCTCCACCTTCCGTTGGAGGATGCCCCACAGATGCTCAATGGGGTTTAGGCCTGGAGACATGCTTGGCCAGTCCATCACCTTTACCCTCAGATTCTTTAGCAAGGCAGTGGTCATCTTGGAGGTGTGTTTGGGGTAGTTATCATGTTGGAATATTGCCCTGCGGCCCAGTCTCTGAAGGGAGGGGATCATGTTCTGCTTCAGTATGTTGGCATTCATGGTTCCTTCAATGAACTGTAGCTCCCCAGTGCCAGCAGCACTCATGCTGCACCAGACCATGACACTCCCACATCCATACTTGACTGTAGGCAGCACACACTTGTCTTTGTACTCCTCACCTGGTTGCTGCCGCACACCCTTGACACCATCTGAACCCAAAAAGTTTATCCTGGTCTCATCAGACATGATGAGACCATGGTTCCAGTAATCCATATCCTTAGTCTGCTTGTCTTCAGCAAACTGTTTGCAGGCTTTCTTGTGCATTATCTTTAGAAGAGGATTCCTTCTGGGACAACAGCCATGCAGACCAATTTGATGCAGTGTGCGGTCTCTGACCCGGCGTCCCGTTATAAGGTTGTACTATTGATGGGGTTTGTGTGGAGGTTCTA
>BLSH010557004.1:341580-357157 GCA_018402905.1 Glandirana rugosa | reverse complement strand
GTGTATAAGAGACAGCTCCTACTCCACATCCACCCCGCTTCCCATTTTTTAAATTTGATTTTAATTTATTTTCCCTCTCCCCATTTTTTGTAGGGCACTTGCCCTAGTTTGAAGATGATTTTAGAACAGTTATATGGCTTCTACCGTTAATTAATACTTTTCAGACACAGTTTGAAGATGATCCACATTCACCTCCATTTTTGCATTTTTTAAGTTTTTATTTTTTTAAAAATATTTAAAGTTATTTCCCTGTCCCCATTTTTTGTAGGGCACTTGCCCTACCCTTACCCCCATTTTACTTCCTTTTGCAGCCCTCTGGGGCTTTCCAGGACTTTCCTACAGCCATTTTTGTGCCTAAAAGTTCGGGTCCCCATTGATTTCAATGGGGTTCGTTGTCCGTGCGATCGTTCGGGTTCCGTCCAGACCCGGACCCGGACTTTGTCCCGAAGTTCGGACGAACCAGCAGAACCCGAACTTCCAGGTGTTCGCTCAACTCTAGTCATGACAGTAGGGAGTTTTTGTATAAATTTTTTTAAAATTTTAGAATGAGAATTTCTCTTTAGGAAGTTGTAGTACACTCTATATGTAATAATCAGTTTGGTAACAGCCCTATGGGAATATATGTGAAAAGGCGAGTACAGTACCTTAAAAAAGTATTCATGCCCCTGAAAATTTCCCACATTTTGTCATGTTACAACCAAAAACGTAAATGTACTTTATTAGGATTTTATGAGATAGACCAACACAAAGTGGCACATAATTGTAAAGTGGAAGGAAAATAATAAATTGTTTTATACATTTTTTTACAAATATATATCTGAAAAGTGTGACGTGCATTTGTATTAAGCCCCCTTTAGGCTGGGTTCACACCTATTGCCAATTTGCATGACACTTAAAAACACATTGTTTTCAATGTGCCAGGTTCACATCTGTTCACAGGTTCACATCAGATGAGGGACATTTGATTCGTTTTTCACAATTTTATTTATATAACCATTTTTTTCACACTCATGTGTATACTCAATGTGCTGATGAAAACCTTTTTTTTTTTTGTGAAAAAGTTTTTTTGCGGAAAATATTTTATGTTATGGTTCATATTGACTTGCATTTGCATTTTATGTTTGTTTTAGTTTTTTTTTAACATATTTTATTGAAGTTTTACAACATATACAGAATATCTTCACAGGATTCAAGTCATGAGAGGTTTACATCCGATTTGATTGCAACAGAATACAATGAAGGAAATTATTTTAGCATGAAGGAAGGCACAACCGATGACCAGATAAAAGTACAGTATATGTGAAACATGAGTGTGTAAACTCAACTATACCGTGTTTTGCTTACTGTGTCCGAAAATGCTATAAAGAGGAAGGTATGACAGAAAGTAGTTTAGGTTACAATGACCTTGGTACCAGTGATGGAAGACCGCAAATCGGGTTGGGCGGGAAAGTCAAGGGGAGAATACTGAAGAGTGTGCGTTGGCTGGGGGCCTAGATCGCGAATCTTGAGCTTACCCAGGGAGTTGGAGATATCTGCTTTCAGATACCATTCTGAGAGCTTGAAAGAGGCCATGAATTCATTTATCTCTGCTGGGTTGAAGGAGTGTTCTATAAATTTCCTCCATCTCGCAAATAACTTTTTTGCCTGGAGGAATTTCATGTTGATGGTATCCTGTTTTTCTAGGAGAAGTAAGGAGAGGAGTGCTTGCTTAACTTGGCCCAATCCAGGCGGCGATTGCTGAATCCAGGACTGCATAATGGATCGTCTTGCTGCAAGGAGGCATAAATGGTCCCAGTTTGAAAGGGTGTGAGGAGAAGGCCGTGTATGAGAGTTCGGTGGGTTCCCGCTGAAGAGGCATAGGATAGGGTATTTTGGGATAGTGTTACTACTAACTTCTCCTATAAATGTTAGAATTTTATCCCAGAAATGTGAAATAGAAGGACATAACCAAAGCCTGTGGTACAGAGATGGTCTGTGAATGTGGCACCACGGGCAGATACCATGTTGTTGCGCACCTGGAGAGTAGACCATAGGAAGATATGCTCTATGCACTAGCTTGAATTGTGTTTCCCTCCAAGTTTCTGCCACCACTAATGAGCATATTTTTTTGTATCCATGAAGAATTTGTTCTGGTGCTTGGGGATTGTCGAGTACTGAACTCCACGGGTCAACTGGTTGATAGAGTGTTTGGAGGCCTGGTGTTGGATCAGGTGGCCATATATTTGGGATATGGAGTAGCTGCCACTTGAGAGTAAAGCATCGATGAAAGAGGTATCGCACGGATTATGGTGGCTACCAAAGCAAGATTGTATATAGGATTTAGCTTGCAGATAGTGAAAGCCGTGGGATGGTTGTAAGGGAAATTTCTCTTTGAGGTCTGAGAATGATTTGAAAGTTCTGTGGCCCGAGTTAATCATTTGGGAGACCTGAGTCAGACCCCTGGCCGCCCAAGCAGTGAAAGCTTGTGTGTCCAGAGAAGGAGGGAACATGGGGTTTCCCAATATGGGAAGGAAGGGTGAAATCGAGGAAGGGAGACGCAGCAGCTTCCTCGTTTCCCTCCATGCCAGTATGGTGTCCCTGAGGACTAGGTTGTGTCTTAGGTGTGATGGGAGAGAAGGTACCTTCGCATGCAGGACGGCAGACAAGTTGTAGGGAGAAGCAGTTTCTTTTTCCAGGCAGAGATTGGAGTAAGTAGATTTACCCGCGATCCAGTCTAGGCCATTCCTCAGCAGGCAAGCTAGATTATAGAATCTCAGATTGGGCAAGACCGCCCCCCCCTCGCCCTTCGGGAGGCAGAGTTTCTGTAGGGAAATTCTGGACCTCTTATCCTTCCATAGGAACGAGGAGAAGGCTGAGTGAAGTTTTTGCACATCTATATGTTTGAGTAAGAGTGGTAGTGTTCGAAGGGGATACAGTAATCTAGCAAATGGGATCATTTTGATTAGGTGACATCTCCCGAAGAGCAAAAGCGGGAGGGACCGCCAAGAGAGAAAGTCCTTTGTAATTTTTGATATGAGCTGTGGATAGTTTAGGGAATAGAGAGAGGACGGATCCTTTCCTATGAGGATGCCCAAATACGTAATCTGCCCCCTGGCAACCAAGAAGGGGGAAGAGGGTCTCCAAGACTCTGCTTTGCGTTGATTAAGGGGTAACACTTCACTTTTATCGAAGTTTATTCTCATACCTGCACACTGCCTAAGCATATGGAGAGTATGTGTCAGATAGTGGAAGTCCTTGGGTGGGTTGGAGGAGAACAGGACTATGTCGTCAGCGAAGAGGGCTGAGCGGCATACCCTGCTTCCTATCGTGATTCCACTAATCCCCATGGGCGAATTAAGTATGCACGAGAGAGGTTCTATGGCTAGATTAAAGAGGAGTGGCGAGAGTGGGCAACCCGTTGGCGGGTCCCTTTGGCTAGCGGGAATTCCGGAGATATGAAGTTAGGGGTAACTAGTCAGGCGGTCGGTTTAGCGTACATTTAGTGAATGAAGTTCGTGAAGGGGCCCGTGAAGCCGAAAGAGGTCAGTACCCTAGAGAGCCAATTGAAGCTGATGTTGTTGAAAGCTTTTTCGGCTAATGCTATTATGGCAAAGTCATTGTCGGGGCACTGTTTGGCCTGCTCTAGGATAAGGAGTACTTTCCTAATGTTCAGGGTAGGGGATCTTTCCTGTATGAAGCCCGATTGCGCTGGATGAATGATAGTGGGGAGTATTCTGGCCAGGCAGGAAGCAATAATCTTCTAAAGGATTTTGGCGTCTACGTTAATGAGTGAGATAGGTCTATACGAACCGGGGGATAGCGGGTCCTTGTTTTTTTTTGCCAAGAGCTTTATGTATGCTGAATGACCTGTCGGTAAATAGAGCCCTCCATTCCAAATGGAAGTGTAGACGTGTAGTAGCGTTTCTGGGGTAAAGTCTGCTGTCAGTTTGTAGAAGTCGGATGTCTGTCCGTCCGGGCCCGGGGCTTTGTTGCCGGCCATTGACTTGATAGTGGTCTGAATTTCTGAAAGGGAAATGGGTTTGTTTAAAGTCTCAAGTTGAGCTGTGGTAATTGTGGGAAGGTTGGAGGATGACAATAGATCTGCCACTTTATTTGTGTCAATTTGGTCTTCTGTATATAGGGCTTTGTAGTAGTTTGTCAGTATGTTTTCTACTTGGGATGGTTCTGAAACTATGTTACCCGACGGATCCCTTAATGAGCAGATATGAGTTGGGGTGAACTTGCCTGAGACCATTCGAGCCAAAAGCTTCCCGGCTTTATTGCCGTGTTTATGGAAAAATAAGGTTGTGTGGAATTGGTTTATTGATTCCTGCTGAGGGGACCATTGGTCGAATGTTTGTTTGGCATGTTGCCAGGCTCGGATGTTCTCAAGAGTGCATGATCTGTTCAACTGCCTATGGGCCTCTTTAGGTGTGTTGCTGGCTCTCTGCATATTGGTAAGGACATTTTTTTTTAATCTAGTGGCGAAGGAGATGATGCGTCCTCTAAGGAAGGCCTTGCCTGCCTCCCAGTAGAGATTGGGGGACGAGAGATGGTCTTTGTTAGCTGACGCGTATTCGGACCAGGCCTGTTGGAGGGAGATTTTTAGTTCTTCATTGTGGGATAGGTAAGATGGGAATCGGCATGGTGCACCAGGCACCCTGTGTATGAGGTTGGAGATTTTGACAACTACGGGGGCATGGTCTGAGATAGCCATGTCCTCGATTACTGCAGATGTTATCATGGGGAGGAGAGCGGGGGAGGCAAAGAAGTAGTCCAATCGGGAGAATGTTATGTGGGGGGGAGTAAAAAGTATATTCCTTGTCGATGGGGTGCAGCATACGCCAGACATCAGTCATGTGGAGAGTTTCTAAGACGTTAGCGAGCGGGGATACATGGGTATCGGATGAGGGAGAGAGGGAGGGCAGATGCGCTGTTCGGTCGTCAGTGGGATGCATGGTTGAGTTGAAATCGCCTCCCAAAAGATGTAGGGGTTCCGTGATTTGAAGAACCCATGTAGTCAAATTTTGAAAGTATGTGTGCGACGGGGAGTTGTCGGCGTAAATATTAGAAATGACTAGCTCCCTGCCAGCCAAGGTGAGGTAGAGGGTAACCCTGCGACCAATAGTGTCAACGTCCGTGTTTCGAATGGAAAAAGGAGGTTTCTGTTGAGGAGAATGGCAACCCCTGCCTTCTTCCCCACAGCAGGAGAGCCCACCACCTGACCTACCCACAATTTGCGGAGTCTTAGAAGATCCTCTGCCCTGAGGTGAGTTTCCTGGAGCAGGGCCACATCTGCCCTGAGTCTTTTCAGGTGCCTAAGGACTTGCATGCGTTTTTGGGGGGACCTCAACCCCTTGACGTTCCACGTAACAATTGTTAGGTTACTCCCGAGCTTAGGGGGATCCATGCTGTATTAGTAGAAAGAAAAATTAATTGGGAAGGCCATATTGGGAGCTACCAAAAGCAATACCCTCCGAAGCTGGGGAGTGGACACAGAGCAAAACATAAATTCTTGGAAAACTGGGAAAACTTAGCAAAACAACTAAAACATCAGAAGAATGTACCATAGAAATTAAGTTTCATGGACCTCACTTTTTTCCGCATGGGGGGGGGTCGATAACTACACTTTGGTGTCCGCCCCTGCCAGATGAATGTACAGTGTAAACCCGGGGGGTAGAGGACGGGATTGGGAGGGAGGAAGGGCGGGGAGAAGAGGAGGGGAGGATGAGAGAGGGGAGGAGGGATTAGGGGGGAGGGAAGATTGGGGGGAGAGGGGTGAGTGGGGGGGTGTTGGGAGTAAGGCAGGGTTCATAACCAGCAACCATTGGGGTATCATTCAAAATGAGGTAATTAAGAAGAGCACTGTCCGAATGTGTTGGAGTCTGCCCTCGGGTGTTAAAACCATGGGGGCAGGTTCCAAATATACAAACTTGAGCCCCTGAGAGACCAAACTGCAGAACATTATAACAGGTTGAGAAAGCACAAGAAAACAATAAACATGTCACCATAGCTTCGTAGCAAATTACAAACTGGTTATAAGAACACCACAAACAAATCCCGCGCCTGGAAACTAGACAATAATAAATATGAAAGAACAGAGAGCAGCTGGTATCACAGTATAACATATACAACGTTACACTTAAAAATGTTGGATACAGTGAATATATACCGCGCTCATTCAGCAGTACTTCATACATAGAGAGACGCCTCTCTCGTATGATAAGTGCAATCTCAACCAGAATAAACCATCCCAGTGACACCACTTACTGCTACATTTAAATCATAGCGCCTACATTTAAATATCACTTTAATAGACACTGATCAGTGCACACCTCCATCCACCCTAAACTGCAATACTGTGAATCCTGAGAAATAATGAAATATAACCAAATGTCCACATTCAAAGAAATCGTCCCAGGGAATGAAAGTATGAGGTGCTGTGTATGTAAGGTGGTAATACGATATACTGATCTTCTATAAGATGCTTGGAGAATCTACCGGCTTTCCCACTTACCAGATCCCTCTGACCTGAAAAGGTCAGCTAGCCCTGTGGGAGTGCCTGTCTTTATAACAAGGTCAACACAAGGTGGTTGATTCATCTCCCATATCCATTTGTATCCGCCATTTGGTAAGTGGGGTCCCATTGGGGCAGCCGGGAAGATATCCAATGTGAAGCTGTTACCTTGTTATAAAGACAGGCACTAAATTAGGCGCTTTGATTTAAATGTAGCAGTAAGTCTTGTCACTGGGATGGTTTATTCTGGTTGAGATTGCACTTATCATACGAGAGAGGCGTCTCTCTATGTATGAAGTACTGCTGAATGAGCGCGGTATATATTCACTGTATCCTACAAACTGGTTATAAGCTGGAAGTCTTGTCTGGTTGTGTCCCCTTTAAGGGGTACCCCAGGGAAGGCACTTACAGTTTGTTGGTCAGTCGGCCATGGAGTTGAGAGGGTGGAAATGTCCGAAGAGATGAAGAAAGGGCAAGTAGCTCGATGTTTGGATTAGAGGGATGCGGACATGAGAACAGGGCCATGAGGATTTGAGTTTGTCACAATCAGGCTTATACCGAAGGGGGCTCTGGAAGGCCAAAACGGACTTTCTTGTAGGGGGGCTTCATCGGGCTTCCGAGTTTGTTGGTCAGGATGGAAGATTTTTTGGGTGAGATTTGGGTGGTGGCCTCTGATTGTGGAGTCTGATCCATGTCCGGGTGTAGAGAACTGTTCACGTACTTCTCAGCTTCCAGTGGAGAGGTAAAGGAAAGTTTTTCTCCTTGTGGCGACTGAAAGTATAGTGTGGCCGGGTAGGCCAGGCTAAACCGGATGTTGAGGTCGTGGAGAGTGGAGCAGATTGGGGAGAATGCTTTTCTCTTGTGCATGACTTCTAGGGAATAGTCAGCAAAAATCAGTAGGTTGTGGCCTTCAAAAGTTAAAGAGCGAGATTTTCTGAAGCTTTGCAGAATGGCTTGTTTGTCCATGTAGTTAAGGTAGCGTACAATTACATCTCTGGGCTTGGATCGAGTATCCGAGGGTTGCCCTATTCTGTGGGCTCTTTCCACTGTGCAGGGTGCATGGAGGCCTAACAAATCAGGTATGGCCACTGCACACAATTTAGGAAGGGTATGGGGAGAGAATGACTCAGGAAGGCCTATGATCCGAAGGTTATTCCTTCTGGCCCTATTTTCCAAATCTATGACCTTATCTTGGAGCTCTTTCTGTGATGTAGTTAATTTTGCAACTGATGCGATTAATGCTGTTGTGTCATCTTCAACATTTGATAATCTGTCCTCTGTCTGCTCCAGTCTGGTGGCCTGTGCCTGCAGTTCTTTGTGTAATTGCTCCATCCCCTTCTGCACTGCCGTGTCTACTGCCTCTGTGATGACCCGCCGTATAAGGGCCACAATTGCCTGTGCGATATCTGCTGGGGAAGAGAGCTCCACTGCAGGGGGTCCTGGCGGCTGCTGGTGGGTCAGGGTGCTCGGATTGTCTGTGTGTTGGTGAGGAGATGGTGCTGCCAGCATAGCTGCATATGTCATTACCTGTGGCTGAGTAGCGGTGGCCATGTTGGTTGCAGCGTATCTCCTCTCTCCCCCTAAGAACGGCTGTGCTGCGGGCGATCGTTGGCCAGACCGATCCACAAAACGGTCCATAGAGCTCACTGGAACTGTGGCAGATATCTGCTGGGGTGTCCCACTGGGAAAATGCAGATTTAGAGGCTGTATTCTTGGCAGGGGAGCGGAGCTGCTGTCTCCTAGCTCCTCTCCATACGGCGCCGGAAACCGGAAGTTATGTTTGTTTTAATGTGATCACCCTAGGGTGGTAAAGGGTGCTTTTTTAGGCATATACCACCTTAGGAAGTACATTTGTGTATAAACTTTGGTTTATTTTTTGCACTTTGCATAAGTTGAGACAGTGCACTTTTTTTTTATTTCGTTACATGTCCCAAATGCCCGCTTCCATTTCCTGCCATTTAGAAGCTCCTAAACAGGAGGTGGTGGTGGAAAGGGGTTAAAGTGATTATAAACCTAAGATATGAAAAATAAAGCATACCCTTCTATAATGTGTACTAGCTTGAGTAAAGCACCAAGCGTGGTTCCTATCTGATCTCTCCTCTCTCTGCTATCTGCATTAACCACTTCTGACAGATTACCCTGACACAACAGCCTCCCAGGAGAGGGACACCCCCTCCTCTCTAGCAAACAGCAGGTGGCTCATTGCTATAGCTGTGTACACTTTTCTAGTAGCCTGTTGGAGGGGGTTGTGTCCCTTCCAGTGTTGCCAACCGTCCGTAAATTTACAGACAGCCAGTAAAAACAGGGCAGTTTTTTTTTGGGTGTCCGTAAAAGTCCATAGCAGCCAAAAAGTGCCAGTAAAAACGGCGGCCATTGGCTCTGGTCACAGCTGTGCATGTGCAATTATGGAAATCCACAAGCGGCAAGCAAGAAGATCCGATCCTGACCCTGAGACGAGTTGGACGACCACTCCTCCTGCTGCCAGCTAGTGCCTGTGCCCAGCCCATCCGCCCTCAAATGAGGTTACTGCATTTTCCCGCCACACCACTGCCAGCCAGCACCTGACCGGAGCAGATGCTCCGGATGGAGGGATCCTCCTGATTCCTGCTGCCTCCCTGCTCTGGCTGACCCTGCAGCCCTCCTGGTGACAGTGGTGAGTGCAGTGTGCACTGGATAAGTGGCAGGAGGTAATGGAAGGATGGTTTAATGGAAACAGCAGGTGATGGGGATGGTGTGATGGAAATGGAGGGATGGTGACAGGAAGTGATGGAAGGATAGTGTGATGGAGACAAGAGGTGATGGGGATGGTGGGATGGAGATGGAGGGATGGTGACAGGAAGTGATGGAAGGATAGTGTGATGGAGACAAGAGGTGATGGGGATGGTGGGATGGAGATGGAGGGATGGTGACAGGAAGTGATGGAAGGATAGTGTGATGGAGACAAGAGGTGATGGGGATGGTGGGATGGAGATGGAGGGATGGTGACAGGAAGTGATGGAAGGATTGTGTGATGGAGACAAGAGGTGATGGAGGGATGGAGACGGGGGGGATGTTGTGATGGAGATGAGGGGTGATGGAGGGATGGAGACTGGAGGGGTAAAAACAGGAGGTGATGGAGACAGGAAGTCTTTAGAAGTGGGGACATAAATTCCAGTGATCCTAGTGGCTACCAGGGATTTTACCTCATGTTCTGTGGTGGTTATGGAACAGAAATTAAAGGGAGATCTCTACATTTTGACATAGGTGACAAAACTGATGGACTAAATAATCTGCCCTTATTATATTGAAAATAAGAGAAATATGTTTTTGTTACCTTGCTATCTACCTTAAATCACATTGCTATCTGCACAGTGTACTTGCTTGTAGACTAAATACTGAAATTTGCACTGAAAACTGTAATTTTGTAACTTTTGTAAAATGCCAGTAAAAACTTGGCTGTGCCAGTAAATTTTGGGTGTTGTGCCAGTAAATTTCAATCTGGTAGGTTGGCAACACTGGTCCCTTCCTTCCACTCAGCTATCATATATCAAGAAACTTTGAGTTCTAGCTCTACAGTGTGTTTGTGACATCAGAACCCTGCCCCCTGCCTGCTAGAGCTAAGAAAAATCTTTTGATCTGTGTGTTATACAACAATCTACAGAAGAAATGGCTGCAAATAAACAGGTACAACCTATGTAGGAGAATTTGTTTCATCTCTGTGTATCATCTGAGGCTAGTCACTTTGCTTGGTAAAGGAATGGGTTTTACAACTACTTTAAAGGAAAACTCCACTTGTTAATAACTTTATAGCATATAAAAACTGCTACATGAGCCATTTTGTAATTTAATGTAGTTGTAAATTACCTTTCTATTACAATCTGCAGCTGCAGTAATTTTCTAAAACTGTCAAAAAAAAATCAATGCAACATGGCAACCTGGAAGCATTCTGTATACATGCTGGTGTACAGAATGGCCCCAGAAATGTAATTTCCTTCCTCTGTTATTGGCTCTCTGTTTTACTCACAAGTCTGCACTGGGATATACAGTAAGTCACATTTTAGGTATCCTCTGCAAAAAGGATTTCCATTTTGGTGAGATAATCCTCAAGGCGTGTCTACCGCAGCTTCATTAGAACACTGGAATTTTCTCAGGGTTATAATTAGGAATTAGTCTGGAAAATATACTGTATATTGAAACAAACATACATTTCTCCTGAACAGAAAAAAGTAGAAATCTGCAGCCACATTTTCCAAAATCCTTGCAATGTATATTGATCACCCACAAGGAATTGTTGTTTTTTTGCAACAATAGTGAAGGTACACGTTAAACTCTGGCGTACTCAGCTTCTCTGTTTCAAGGTCTTCTTCTATAGATGCAGATCCTGATATGTTTGATATATGTTCTATCTAGAAACTGAAACAAAGTGCATAGCACAGCATAGTACATAGCTAATTGTATCTGCAAGAATCAGAATTTGGTGAAGTTCTACAGAGGAAGCAAGATATGTCTGCATACAGTTTACAGCTTTGTGCTAATTCTTTAAAGGAGAAGTATAGCCAAAGCTCGTTTGGCTGTACTTCTATGGATCACTGGAGTGAAGTTTATTTTGCACTCCTGTGACCCTTTCATAGCAGAGAGCGGGCTGAAGTCCATTCTCTGCTGACGTAAGAGATGTCAATCCAGGCACCGCGTCATCCCGACAATGGAAGTCATGATCCGCCAGATGCCTGGACTGACACCCGGCTCAGCCTCTCAGCAAGCCGCTGAGAGCCTGAGATGGCCGCCTCCGCCCCTCCACAGCCCTGCACTTCAATGAGCTAGGAGGGAGCAGATCAGAGAGCTGTGACTGACAGTCTACAGCTATCTGCTTGGGGAGCTCTGAAAACTGAGTGATGTCAGTGTTCCATCGCTCAGTTCTCAGTGTAGAGGCACCTAAGTAAGTATGATTCAAGAAAAAAAATCCTTTACTTCTCTTTTAAAAGGGACTGAGAGCTCCCGGTCCGTGAAGGATCTTGCCACTGATCCATAGAGACTACATTTATTCCAGAGGGAGTACAGTCCAGGATCTTCATTTTTGTACATAGAGAAGGAAGTTTGTCCTCAGCTGTTGTTCTTCAAGTCAAGTTGGGCATCCCATAATCCCTATAACCTATCCAAGTTGTTTCCCCCAATAAAACAACAAAAACAAGCCCATGGACTGATTTCTTGTGCCTGCATGGAAGTTGGAAATGCGTGTTGCCTGGCTGTGCAAGAATAGGGGGAACATGAAACCAGCAGGGGTAGCGCTACAAGAGCAAAGACGTTTCCCTCTTATTCTAGCTGTCGCTGCTGCTGATATAAAATTTTCCATTGTAGGGCATCTTTATTCCTTCTTCTCCTTCCCTTTACCAAAACAATGTGACCCCTCTAAATCCAAAAGGGCCTGAAGTTCTATTTTTTGTGAAATAAAACTCTGTGCAATCCATCTCAACATTTGGCATTGTTATCACTGGCTTGTGACTCCACATTTAGGCCTGTTCTTATTTTGAAATGTGGTGCCACATTTGCAAATTTACTCAAGACCAAAGCACAGAGTCTAAGTAGTTGCCTGGTATTTACAAGTGCATCCCACAAGTGATGGACTTTGCTGCAGAACGGCTACCAGGTTGTGGCCCTCAAGTAGACTAAGCTCAGGTTCACGCTACTTTTAAAGTTGGACCCCAGCGCGGCTTTGGCATGACTTGCATGTGACTTCTTTAACAAAAGTCAATGCAAGTTGTACAAAAGTCGGACCAAAACTACTGTAGTGCAGGAACCTTTTTCTAAGTTGGAGTGACTCAAGTCGCACCAATTAGAATGGTTCCATTGCAGTGAATAGGGTGCAACTTCTGATGCGACAAGTGCTCCAAAGTCAAAGTGATTGTCGCATCAGTGTGAACTGGGCCTTAGGGGCAAATTTATAAAGTAAAGAATGTGAATTTCACAAAACATTCATTGGTGATGAATTGATTACTCCATTTAAAGCACATGCACCAGGAAGATTCATCTATAGTGAACGTTTAGTGAATGTCAAATGAATTGCTTTTTAACTGCTGCAGCTCATTGGACATACTATATATAGCCAAACAGAGTGAAGGGTTAAGCACAAGTGATATCAGCCATCAGCTTGTGCCAGTTTTGTCCAGCCAACTCCTGGCTTGAATGTAGAAGTGATTCAGCAGCTGTATAGCTACCGATCACTTTCATAGTGTGGGCGGCGCAGTGTTCCCCCCGTCAGACCCTCACTCCATGTGGTTCCAAGGATTTCCCGCTGTTACTGGGAGCCAGGGACCACATCTGCTTACTTCAGGATGGAGAGCAGGAAACCAATATACGGTACATCCTTGCTTTCCTCTGTACTGAATGAAACTTGAAGCAACAATGATTTTGTTACTTGCAGTTTCAGTCAAACGGGACAGTCATTGAAGCATCAGGTCTCTGCTCAGTTAGATGTTCTGGAGTGCAGAGGGGACACTGGGGTCTATTAGACTCCTAATGACCCTAATGGCTCCATAAAGTGTACCTGTCACCTGCCCAGTCCTATCACATAGGGGTTTGTTAACCCCTTGTGATAGCAATAAAATTAAATAAAAATACATTATTAATTATTTAAAAAACATAACCATAATCCCTGTTGACCAACACACACCTGCAAATGCAAATGTGCGCACATGTATGTAAACTGCGATCGCACTACACATGTAAGGTATCACCACAAATGTCAGATTGAGAGCAATAATTAGAGCTCCAGAGTTTATGGTTAACTCTAAACTGATGACCAGTAACCCTAGGTTCACACACCCATTCGTTTTTTACCGCGTTTTACAGTTTGCAGAAATGCACTACAGTCCATTTAACATGGTTTCCTATGGATGTAGTTCACATCTGTGCGTTTTGCGGTATTGCTTTTTTTTTTAAAAGGGTCGGGGACTTTTTTTCTCAACGCAGTTTGCGTTTTGATTGCAATAGACTTCAATGGAGCTGCACCAGAAACGTATACATGCATGTATGTATGTTTGAGCTTTGGGGTGCACACCCTAATGCAATAGGCTCCGCACACCTTTGATCTGGTAAATTTCAGGAATAATTTGCTGAGACCATACATTTCAAACTTACTAGATCTGCTGCTAACCCATGCTACTGGTAAACCCAATCCTCATGCCTAGTTAGTATCATTTGAACTTCCAAAACAGGGTTTTTAAATAATGAGGGTTGTTGTTTCTCTGAAATCAAAGTGGCAATTAGTAAACGATGCCGTTTAAATATAATTAGTGCTTCTATGAGCTCTTCCTTAAAGCCCTCCTTTTGGCAGAATACTGAGATATAGCGGGGAAAGGATAGAACTTCTGTCATGACCAAACTATGCAGAAGTTACTTGATAGATCATAGTGGCTTTACATGTATTTGCAAATGTATGAAACAAAAACCTCTGTTTATAACTGAGTTTTACTGGGGATTTCATACCTCCCAAAATTGAGATGAGAAAGAGGAGCACATTTTAGCATCATGTTTTAGGCAAAGGACATACCATTGGCATTCCCCAAGTTACACGAACCACAATGAATTTCACCACTTTTTTTCACAACTATTTTTCCTATATACTTGTGTAGCGCCCCCTGGTAAGTGGGAGCTAGTGTGGATAGATTTTGGTGTGCAACCCTCATTATTTTTGTTTCTGGGCTGGGAGTGGCTCAGGTAGGATCGAGTGATTCACAGATGAAGTCACCAGAACCTCCCATTTCTTTTCAGAAACTGGTGGAATTTTCCGGACAGAGTGCTGGGAGGGAGGTGTAGCCATTTGGAGTATTCCAAGGAGCCCTGACCAATCCCCAAATTGGATTGGCAGGGGGCAGGCCTCCTTAAATATTCAGGGTGAGCCCAATCTGGGAGGAGAGTTTGGGTGGAAGAGCTGGAATGTAGCTGAGGTTGCGGAGGCCTCAACTGGGAGGGAGCCCCCAGTTTGGGGGGGGTGACCTTGAGGCCTGGAGGAAAGGGAGATCCTGGAGCAATACAAGGGAGCAGGAGAGCAACAGACAGTGCTACTGGAGAAGCTCAGCAAGGAGTCCAACGGGTGGTCGGTGAGTGGCACACACCCTGGGAAGCTGTACAGGCATGCTGGAGTGGATTGGGGTGAGAGATAATCTGGGAAGGATGCAGAAGTCAGTGAGGGACTGTGGTGTCATGGAGGCAGTAAAGAAGGCCAACACAGCTCGAGTGGCTGACAGGGCCTGGAGCAAGAGGATGGGCAGGGAGTAGTAGTTAATCAGGCCAGGATAGCACAGCAGTGTATCTACACACATGGGGACCAACTGTCTCTATCTGTAATTGGTGGTTCTGAGGCCCTGCGTGCAGCATGGCAGGCCTCACCATGTGCTAGCTAGCTTTGTCTTTAAATGGGAGTTTAGAGAATCAAGTGCTGGAGGAAGAAGTGTAACCGGAGCAAGTGAAGTGCTGGAGGACAAGAAGTGGTGTATATACAGAGCTGTATATAGTGGTCCCATATAAATGATCAACTAAATCTCTGGGCATCCCATAACATCCCCAATCCCCATCCAAGTTTAATCCCCTAATAAAACAAACAAAACAAAGTACCAGCCTGTTCTGTGACTCTAGGTGCAGTATGGATGTGATTGAGGGCAGTGTGAGCAGATGAGCCATAAAACTCAGTCACCCCCAAGGGGGACATTGGCTACATTTGCTTTTCAAAATTACAAATGCAATAATTAAAAGGTTGGATAAAAGGTATAAACATCATTATACCATCAAAAAGAGGGACAACTGAGAAGAAGAGAGGGATAGAGGCAGGGCTTGAGTCCTGCAGGAATGTGTGGGGACAGCGTTCCTGCACTTTTTTCACAGGCGGAATGCTGTCCCCCCCGTTAGCAGCCGCGTCCCGCAGAATGGGCAGAGTGTCAACGGGGGTTGTTCCACTCCACTTGGCACTCGGAGTGGATTGACTCCCATTGGCACTGGTAAAGCTGCACTGCTGAGGGGTGGTTTATCCTGGGAGGGTCTATACTGATGGGGGGTGGGTTATTCTGGGGGATCTTTACTGATGGAGGAGGGGGGTTTGTCCTGAAGGGA
>BLSH010557004.1:330689-341570 GCA_018402905.1 Glandirana rugosa | reverse complement strand
GTCTGTACTGTCGGAGGAGGGGGGTGGTTTATCCTGGAGGGGTCTTTACTGACGGAGGAGAGGGGTGGTTTATCCTGGAGGGGTCTGTACTGAGGGAGGGGGAGTCTATACAGATGGAGGGGTCTGTATTGATGGAAGAGGGTCTGTACTGAGGGAGGGGGGTCTATACTGAGAGAGGAGGTCTGTACTGAGGGAGGGGGGTCTGTACTGAGGGGGGTCTGTACTAAGGGGGGTTAATACTTAGTGAGGGGGTCTATACTGACAGAGGGGGGTATGTACTGAGGGGCGTCTATAGTTTGTGGGTGACACCAACCCTAGTGATGCCACTGCGGGGGGGGGGCACTGATCAGGCTGCACTGCTGGGCACTGATCAGTTTGCACTGCTGGGCACTGATCAGGCTGCACTGCTGGGGGCACTGATCGAGCTGCACTGCTGAGGGCACTGATCGAGCTCCACTGCTGAGGGCATTGATCGAGCTGCACTGCTGAGGGCACTGATCAGGCTGCCCTGCTGGGAACACTGATCAGGCTGCATTGATGGGGACACTGATCAGGCTGCACTGCTGGGGGCACTGACCAGGCTGCACAGCTGGGGCCATTGACCAGGCTGCATTGATGGGGCCATTGACCAGGCTGCACTGCTGGGGGCACTGATCAGGCTGCATTGATGGGGGCACTGATCAGGCGTTCTGTACACCATCTGTGTATTGCACTGTATTTTACAGAAAATTACAGAGATGCAGATTGAAAGGGAAAAGTCATTTTTAACAAAATCCAATTACAAAATGAGTTGTGTAACGATTGTATATGCTATATTATGTTTTTTGCAATGTTTTTTATCCATGAAAGTGGAGCTACCCTTTAAAATATAGAAGCAGAACCCCATTCAAGTCATTTCAAGTTGAAAAAAGGGTTTTTTTTTTTGGGTTGTTTTGGTTGTGACATCTGTTTTTTTTCTGCATTAATAGACCTGAATTAAACAATGGAAGTACCAGCCACAGAAGATCAAAAAGCTATAGGAAAGCTTACTTTTCCAAAAAAATAAATAAATAACTAAAGCTAAAGCCCTCAACTTCATACCAATTCAGTACCACTCTGTACTGTATTTTACATGTTAATAACATTTTTAGAAAAAACTAAAAAAAAACACCACTTCATGTTCAAAAGAATGTCAGCCTGTATCCTGAAAAGCAGACTCCATAGAGAGTATTTAAATATTTGGAGTATGCCACATTTTCAAAATGACGTATAGCATGCAGCTTTTCAGCACAAAAATACACATTAAAATGTATACATTTTGCAAAAGAATGTTTGGAGTAGGCCATATTTTGAACTGAAGGGGCAACAGTCAGCTTTTATTCCAAAAATCAACATGAGAATGTTTTGGCTTCACACAGAAAAGCCAGCAAAATATTGCACCAACTATATGCATCACATATATATAATAACAGTTAAAGCGGAGTTCCACCCAGTTAAAAGTCAGCAGCTACAAAAAGTGTAGCTGCTGACTTTTAACAATCAGACACTCACCTGTCCCAGGCTCCAGCGATGCGGTCACCCGAGGGCTTGCTCTTCTCCCCCTCCCCTCGGTACCGCCAGCATCACAAGTGTGGGAACCCGGTTTTGTCTTTAAAGCCAGTCGCATACTGCACATGTGCAAGTCTTGCTGCGCCTTGTGAATCTTCTGGGACCTGTGACATGTCCCAGAAGATCGCCAAGAGGGGGGAGTTGAACTTCCTTCTGGAGCCTCCGCTCTAGGAGAGAAAGTGGACCTGGGACCCTGTAAAAACAGGGTCCCTGGTCCCCCCCCCCAAAAAAAATGACATGACAATTGTGGCATGTCAGGGGTTCACGTTTCTTTAAAGCGGAAGTTCCCCTTTTGGGTGGAACTTTTGGGTGGAACTCCGCTTTAATTGTGTTGGGGCCAGGCAGATTTGTCTCATTGTCACAAAACCACCCTTGCACTGAATGCCCTCTTGGACAGCACACTGGCTGCAGGGCAAGGCAACAGCTCCAAAACATACAGAGCAAGCTTCAGCCAGTGGTCCAGCCTGGACACCCAAAAGCTCATGGGGTCTTCGTTTCAAAGGTTGCTACAGCAGATGTTGCGTGAGTGCCGCCAGCAACTGCACCGGTTCACTGTTGTGTGAAAAACAACTTAAAAACATTGCTGAGGCAGCCACCACCACCATTGTTCCTCCTTTCAGTGGCATGAGGATCACAGGCACATTAGGTATCAGATGGTATCCTACCACTCTCTGGAAAGGCAGCCAAAAGGTTCTTCCACAACAACTCTTTTAAGTAGCACAATATTTTGCTCTCTGGTGTATGGCAACATGAGATCTGCAATTTTCTTCTTGTATTGGGGATCCAATTGGATGGCCAACTAATAATGATCCCTCTCTTTCATTACCTGAATCCTGGAGTTCCTGCGCAGGCACTTCAGTGTGAAACAGCCCTTTCGCCACAAACTGTCTGCAGCAGAATACCCTGAGTCCTCAATGATCACACCCAACTCATGCACACCTCCCAGGGTTTGGGAGGGGTGAAAGCTACCCTGGAAAGCCTGCCTCATGTCCTCCTCACTGCTGGCACTCCAATCCTCATACTTCTCTGCCTGCTGTGGTCTCTGTCTCATAGGAATGGAGTCTGTTGTAAGACCATCCTGCTGACTCTAAGAAAGACGGAAACCCTTCTCTTCCTCCTAGTGCTGTTCCCCCATTGCCTGGTCTATGATACATATCAGTGTGTGCTCCAGGAACACCAGAAAGATTATGTTGTTAATCTTCACCTTGTTGCGGCTCGCTGTTCTTGTCGCCTCTTTAAACAGTGATAAGATGGTACAAATGTTCTGAATCAGGAGCCGCTGGCATAGTAAAAAGAAACCCACATCTCCAGAACCTGATCTCATCCTGTACTTGCACAAATACTCACTGATGGCCTACTGCTACATATCCAGTCACTGCAGCATGGCCAAGTTGAGTTGCAGTATGTGGTTGTATGGCATATCAGGTGGTTGACAAGCAACTTGTGTTTTCACTGCATTTCTGCCAGGCAAACGCTTACTGGGTATGACTGCCCAAAGTGGCAGCACACTCTTCTGAAGCAAAGCAAGGTACAAGTTTGAACTTCCCTCATGAAGGGATGCTCAAGGAACCCTGATTTAAGGGGGGGGGGGCTCTGATGTAAAGGGGAATGCTGTGGAATCTGGTGTAAAGGGGAACTCAGATGTAAGGGTCTCCGCTCACCAAAGCCCCCCTTACATCAGAGTCCACAGAACACCTCTTACATCTGAGTCCCTCTTTACATTACAGTCAACAGAGCTATCCCCTACATTAGTGTACTCAGAGGCAGAAGAGAGAAGGGAGGGAGGAAGACACTTCAAACACCATGGATGGTGAGCTTACTCATCCCAGGAGAAGGGTCAGATTGTCTGCACATTTCCTCCTTAATCTAGTTGCCGCTTCTGGATTTTCCTGCCCACTTTGTGAAGGACAGTGCTGCTGGGATTGGAATGTGGGTGGGGCCATGGGCACACACAGGAGGAGTAGAGGGGTAGGAGGAGGAGCTCATACAGTTTTCTCTTTCTCCTGTCCCGTTCGCGTGGCGGGGGCTGTCAGTGCTGGGTCTGGGCAGTGTTTGAGAGAGGGTAATAGACACTCTCTGCTTACAACTGCAGCCAGCAACCCTGCCGTGAAGTCAGAGTCTGGGTTCTTCGGGCCCCCCACCACAAGTGGGGGAACACCAGGGCCCAGTCACAAGTGCAACTTTTGCGACCCTGGTAGTTCCACCACTGGCATAGGTCCAGAGCACTGTATAACAGCTTAAATATTGGACAGAATTTTAGGACTAGAGGTCCCACTAGGTCGGACATTTAAGGCACTCCAGACTTAGAAATATAAAAAATATAGTCTTTATTTATACAAAAATATATATAATAGACAAAGACAGACAGGACAATTGTTAAAAGCATGCATGTGGCATCAACATAATGTCATAGCAATTGTTACACAGCAACTCTCTCTCTCCCTGAAAACAAACACTCTATCAACTCATCTCTCTCATCCACTCCAATCTCTCTCCAAACACTAACAAAAGGCTGCTGGGAACCCAGACCTATGTGCCAGGGAGGGAGCTGGCACATAGGGAAAAACCCCATTATTGGCCCTTCTAAGACACCTGACCATAGTTTAAGAAGGGGGTGCGTTGATGGCAATGGGTTTGCCATAGCTATGAACGACGGTGTTAATTTAATGTGTTTCCAAGCTGCATACGACTTGAGTTTGGGTCAAACCCATAGCTCATCCTTAATGAAAATGGATCAATAGATTGATAGATGGATGAACAGGTAACAAGTAGCAGGCACTAAGCTGAGAAGGCTTCTAAACCTAAGACCAATGAACATGTTATATTAACACGAATGACAGCAGGAAATGACCGCGTGACCTGAAACACAAGTACCAAAATATCCTCTAACCCATTTTCACTGCTAGAGCATCATAATAAGAATCTGTCAACTTCTGTTAAAATCAAGCTAAGGCTTGATGTTATTTTCTAATAACAGGAACATAATGCTTTAGTAAATAAAGACATAGATATGCATAAAAATATTCTAGCTTTTATGCAGACTTTCCCTTATTCACTTATATAGTACAAATTTGTTTTGAAGGTCATTTTGTATCTTCCAAGTGAGCTGTGCAAATTCCTGTCACTTACTGTTAATCCTCCAAGCACAGAATGTGATGCCATGACACAAAGTCCCACATCTTAGTGCAAACAAGAAAGCTTTTAGAGAGAATATGATTTAATAATATGTTGATTATTGTGTTCTCTAATACTTCTACTTTCTTTAGTAACAACTCTGAAATAGACTGTGAATCTGTCCACCTGATTATGTACCATGTATATCATGATATATGTGAATCATGCTACTTAGTATGAGTTATAGCTGCAATCAGGACCACATTTATCAAAGGACACTCTTTTACTGCCCAAGGCAGCAGGGTAACGTAAAGCTGCACTAAATCACAGTATTTGCAATATATGCTATTGTTTTTTTTTTGTCCGTCTACCTAAGGATCATTATGGCTAGATGTAGGATCAGGATTGAGGGGGCAAAATGTGCATGGGCTATTCAGAGTTGTATAAAATATATTTGTTAAACCTACATGCAATAAATTTGTATTGTTTGCCTCTTGCTGCCCACATAATGATCATGTGTGGTGGCAAAGAGAGTAGGCTTTAACATCCACATACCACACATATGCATAAATGGAAGGCACAAAGAATACACTGCACTAGTGAAAAATACAAAATGATCAAAAAGAAAAAATCTCCCTAAAAAGCAACACTCAATGTGAGATATACACACTAAAACTGTAATATTTAAAAAAATAGTCCACACCATATACACCATACGTTCCCCTCTTCAAATCAGGAAAGAAAGGGGGTAGACATAGTGTAAATCCGTATAAAAGCGTTTAAAATGTATTTAAACTTTGCACTTACATATAGGCAATAAAAACACAGCATGTAAACATCACATCTCCCACAAGGACAAGTTGAATGGTAGGGCCTTTGTCACACCAACCATCATTTCCTAGTCAATGTCCTCCTCTGCACTCACCCCCTTAGTCCAGGGCCTCCTCTGCACTCCCCTCCCAGTCCAAGGCCTCCTTTACAGCCCACCCCAAGTTGGGAGCCTCCTCTTCACCCTACTCTCCAAATCCAGGTCCTTTATCAACCCCACTTTTCAAGTCCAGGGCCTCCTCTACACCATTAGACATTAATGGCTGTGTTGAGTTATTTTGAGGGGACAGAAAATTTACACTGTTATACAAGCTGTACACTCACTAATTTACATTGTAGCAAAGTGTTATTTCTTCAGTGTTGTCCCATGAACAGATATAATAAAATATTTACAAAAATGTGAAGGATGTACTCACTTTTGTGATATACTGTATGCATGCATATACTACTGAGAGCAATAGCTACCCATAACCATATGTACCTTTGCACAGGTAGTCTAGTAACTTGTTTTCTTACCTTTATCTGTACGCAAGCCTGCAGGACCTGTCAGGGGGTTGACTGAGTGAGTTTATATATGTGAGTGGACTGGGAGGCTTCACTCTCACTCTTCTAGGAGATCCTACTGTAATTTGAAAAGACTGGTTGCTGACAGAACACTAAAAAGGTACAGGTTCTGTCCGTTTGGAGAACCTATTGGTTCTTATTAGTTAAGAACTGACCTGATTTTAGTTGTAGCTCGAGGTGGTAGATATTTTGATAGTTTTATGCTCTAGAATTGCTGTTCAAAGCTCTCCTGCAATGAAACTGTGTTTGTTTGCTGCCTTGATGAAAAATAGTGCAGGAAAAAACCTTCTTGGACTATTCCTGGGTATCCCTGTATCATGCATGGTTTTTCAGCTGCCAATACCAGCTGTCTCACTTACAATATAAATTGGTAACTGCTACTCTGGAAAATATCTGTGCAAATTGCCCTGTTTTTCTTTCCAAACCAATATTTAATCACCATATCAGTAATTATATTTATTTATCCTGGATTTATTGGTTTTGCTTTTAAAATGTATAAATGTATTGGCAATTTAGTAAGGTAATAATCATTTTCATTATATATATGTATTTACAGTATCTCACAAAAGGGAGTACACCCCTCACATTTTTGTAAATATTTTATTATATCTTTTCATGTGACAACACTGACAACATTACACTTTGCTACAACGTAAAGTAGTGAGTGTATAGTTTGTATAACAGTGTAAATTTGCTGTCCCCTCAAAATAACTCAAAACACAGCCATTAATGTCTAAACCGCTAGCAACATAAGTGAGTACACCCCTAAGTGAAATTGTCCTATTGGGCCCAATTAGCCATTTTCCCTGCCGGTGTCATGTGACTTGTTAGTGTTACAAGGTCTCAGGTGTGAATGGGGTGCAGGTGTGTTAAATGTGGTGTTATCGCTTTCACTCTGTCATACTGGTCACTGGAAGTTCAACATGAACCTCATGGCAAAGAACTCTCTGAGGATCTGAAAAAAAGAATTACTGCTCTACATAAAGATGGCCTAGGCTATAAGAAGATTGTCAAGACCCTGAAACTGAGCTGCAGCACGGTGGCCAAGACCATACAGCGGTTTAACAGGACATGTTCCGCTCGGAACAGGCCTCGCCATGGTCAACCAAATAAGTTGAGTGCACGTGTTCAGCGTCATATCCAGAGGTTGTCTTTGGGAAATAGATGTATGAGTCCTGCCAGCATTGCTGCAGAGGTTAAGGAGGTAGGAGGTCAGCCTGTCAGTGTTTAGATCATACGCCACACACTGCATCAAATTGGTCTGCATGGCTGTTGTCCCAGAAGAAACCCTCTTCTAAAGATGATGCACAAGAAAGCCTGCAAACAGTTTGCTGAAGACAAGCAAACTAAGGATATGGATTACTGGAACCATATCCTGTGGTCTGATGAGACCAAGATAAATGTATTTGGTTCAGATGGTGTCAAACGTATGTGGTGGCAACCAGGTCAGGAGTACAAAGACAAGTGTGTCTTGCCTACAGTCAAGCATGGTGGTGGGAGTGTCATGCTCTGGGGCTGCATTAGTGCTGCCGACACTGGGGAGCTACAGTTCATTGAGGGAACCATGAATGCCAACATCTACTATGACAAACCGAAGCAGAGCATGATCTCCTCCCTTTGGAGACTGGGCCTCGGGGCAATATTCCAACATGATAGGGACCCCAAACACACCTTCAAGATGACCACTGCCTTGTTAAAGAAGCTGAGGGTAAGGGTGATAGACTGGCCAAGCATGTCTCCAGACCTAAACCCTATTGAGCATCTGTGGGGCATCCTCAAACGGAAGATGGAGGAGCGCAATGTCTCTAACATCCACCAGCTCAGCGATGACGTCATGGAGGTGTGGAAGAGGACTCCAGTGGCAACCTGTAATGCTCTGGTGAACTTCATGCCCAAGAGGGTTAAGGCAGTGCTGGAAAACAATGGTGGCCACACAATATATTGACACTTTGGGCCCAATTTGGACATTTTCACTTAGGGGTGTACTCACCTTTGTTGCCAGAGGTTTAGACATTAATGCTGTGTGTTGAGTTATTTTGGGGGTACAGCAAATTTACACTGTTATACAAGCTGTACACTCACTACTTTACATTATAGCAAAGTGCCATTTCTTCAGTGTTGTCACATGAAAAGATAGAATAAAATATTTACAAAAATGTGAGGGGTGTACTCACTTTTGTGAGATACTGTATTAATTTGACTGGATTATTCAAATCATTATCTATATTGTAGTTGTTTACAATAGGTTCATTTAAATAGGTTAGTTCTCTTTTTTTCTCACATAATTTGATCTTATACTGGCTCAGGGGCACATTCACATTTTGCAATTTGTTGGCTTGGTAACCCTGTCCCTGCAGCCATTATCTTTTTTTTTTTTTTGCTTTAGACAAGAATAAATAAATTAATTAATCTAATTAGGTAAGCTTTTTACACTTCAATTCACACTCAATTCTCGTTTAGAGTAATAAAAGTAAAATTTAGTGGAAGATGTTTGGTCCTTTTATAATTTTCCTGTATGAGCCTCACATTAAGCAATGATGTACAGATGAAAAAATGTCAGATATAACTTCGAGGAGAACTTGTACTCATGTCAAATGAATAATGCATGAAAACATGATCTTTAACTGCAAACACCAGTGTTTAAATATACTTTTGCATCAAAAATACTTGATATTGACAGGAAGGTTACATATAGTTGGTAAAGTTTTCTCCTTCAAACCCTTTTTTTCCTACATGACACTGATAATCTTTGGCACGCTCCAACACAAATCATTGAATCAAACAGGTCTTGTCATTCTTTCCACCTTGCCATTATGTAAATGCCTTTCAGACATGGAGCAGGTGTGAATAAATATGATTATGCTGTTTCTGAGGCAGACACAGTACTGACACATATTCCATCTCCATTCAAAGTCTCCATTAGTACCACAGATCTGAAGAAATATTTAAGCCCATTAAAGCAAATGACCTATATTTCCATGAGAATTTAATACTGTACACTATAGGGCTAGAAAAGACAACTGCATGCAAATCACAAATAGCTGACTAGCTACTATTAAATGTTCAGTCTTTAAGTATGCAGGTCAAGACTTTTAATTCAGCCTAATAAGGTTTTGTTTTTTTAAGTCCTAAATGACACAGAATCCTTATTGAATTATAAATCTCTGCTGGGTAAAAAAGGCAATTGGGGTGGTTTTGCAATATTTAGCTTGCCATTGGTTTAAAAGCCAACATATTCGGGTGACTGCACATTAGATCTTCTTTGTAGATAACCCCAGTGGGCTAGTCTTTGTAGATAACCCCAGTAATCCCTGAACTGACTGCAAATAATGTGAGCTTCTCTGCAGCATCCCAGAAGCCTCAAATCCTGAGCAGCTCTAAAAAAGACATGACAACCACATCCTGTATGCTCGCTGTGTAGCCCGGCATCTTTCTGCTGCCTACAACTTCCTATTGGCCAGTGAGGCAACCCACCACAATGTTGGCCAGTTAGAAGGTGCAGGCAACAAGAAGTGGTTAAGCTACAAAGAACCATGCAGGTTGAGACTGCAGTTTCCTTAATACAGCAGTTTGGGATTTGGACCACTAGAACATTTTGAAGACAAGCTAATAACTTTTGCCATTAACTGGCAGGTTCTCACTTTTCAGACAAGCAACCAGCTTAGTATTGTTACACCCTGTCCTTCATTCATACATAGAAAGGTGCTCTGAATAAAATTTCAGTCTTGCTGAGAAAAAAAAAAACTCTTCGGGTTAGTTATATCCAACGTAAATCCTTGCTTTCACTCTTCAGACACGAGATGAACTATACATAAGAGGCATTCAAGTGCACCTGTTGGAAAATTACTTTTACGGGGAAGGCCCTGGCTACTATAACCAGATGCTCAGGAGGGTGAAACAATAAAAAGTTGTGAAAAGGATGAATAACAGTAATTAAGTTCCTTACTATTTTTTAAATGGTTTAAAAACTTGAAAACAGGGTTCGGGCCCCACACATTACCCATCTTATTCCACGATCTTTTCCAAATAATTTTTATTTCCGCAGGTACACACAAGATTCACTGTAGCCTTAACAGTTAAAAATTAATTAGATATTTATTGGAAAGTGTTTTTTCAATGCTAAGCAAATCATAAAGGTTTAAGGTAAAAAAAAAAATGTAATGCTGATTTGTTATTGTCAGGGCATTTTTTTAAGAAGGAATACAGGGGAACGTGGGGGAATCCAGTTCCGGCACCTCCAGCAATGAATGTATGTAATGACAAGGGGTGCTGGAGGGCAGGCCTGTACTGGCCATCAGAACTACTGGGAGTTTCACGGTGGGCCGATGGCTCAGTGGGCCGGCCTCGTCCACACAGGGGTCCCCGCGATCTACCCGTCAATCACCGCCAGTCAGCTGACGCCTGACGGGTAGATCGGGGATTCAACTGCAGAGAAGTGCAGGGAGCGGCTGTGTATGAAGTTCTCATTCATGTGTCACGCTGCTCCCTGGCGGCCCCGCCTCCTCCTCTCTCCTCGTCCTTTCCAATTGGCTTGTGACATCACCTGGGATGGACGAGGAGAGAGGAGGGGGCGGGGCTGCCAGGGAGCAGCGTGAAACATGAATGAGAACTTCATACACAGCCGCTCCCTGCACTTCTCTGCAAGAAAAAGAAAAGACTGGTAACACTTAACTGATGTACCCCCATGTGCCCCCATGTGGCAGTCCGCAGTCGACTGACCGCCACTAACTGCCCATCTAGCGCCCCTGGGGACACACCTGCTCCGGCCGGGTGACTCGGTAGCCGGGT
>BLSH010557004.1:311819-326741 GCA_018402905.1 Glandirana rugosa | reverse complement strand
CCTCTAAGCAACAGCTGGAACCTTTCCCTATAGAACTTGGAGATGATTTTAGAACAATAATCTGTCCCTTAAAGCAACAGCTGGAACCTTTCCCTATAGAACTTGGAGATGATTTTAGAACAATAATCTGTCCCTCTAAGCAGTATACTCTACCTAGTCCAGTCAGATCGTTCTGTGCAGCAGGATGAGGTCTGCAATCTGTCCCTCAAAGCAGCAGTACTAGTATCTCTACCTAGTCCACAATCAGATCGTTCAGTAATGCAGGATGAGATGTTATATAATATCTGCAATCTGTCCCTCACAAAGCCAGCAGCATCCCCCCCCTAAACTAGCCCGAGAGCATATGACATGCAGCACGGTGACTACAGCCCCATATAGAGGCTGGGTCACATGATGCACTGGCCAATCACAGCCATGCCATTAGTAGGCATGGCTGTGATGGCTTTTAAGGGCAAACCAGTGAAACACTTGTTGATTGGCTGCCCTTTGCAGCTATTCAACACGTAGAATAAAACACCAGAATCCCGAACCTGAACTTTTTTTGAAAAGTCCGGGTTCGGCTCCGGGTCCCAGACACCCCAAAGTTATACTTGGTATTGTATGCTTTAACAGGGGAGGTACTGGGTGGTGGGTAGGGGGTGGAACCAAGGGACGGTGCTCAGAGGTGGGTACGGGGTGGAGACAATGGGTAACTCTGAAAGGGAGTACCTGTACCTATTCCCTGAGAAAGAAACCCAGGTTATTATATTTTTCTTTTATGTACCATTCAACCTTAAGGTACAAATAGCTTTTTCTTTTATGTACCATTCAACCTACAGGTTCAATAGCAGATTGTACAACTATATGGAACTATGTGGCCAGTTTCACTGCGGCACTCATATGGCCTACTTAGTTTAGGTGGGATAGTACAAAACAATATAGAAAAAAGTTCGAAAATTGCATTAAAAAACTGAAAAAGATTGATTTTATTGGTCAGCTTTACAATCTGCTTATAATGAATTAAAAATTTAATTAATTTACCTGGGACACCACAGAGCACCATGTGAAGGCAAAATCTGCACAATAAGGGAGTGGCCAAAATGTAGGCATCCTTAACGGATGTCATCACATGCCATCTATCCTACTTCTCCCCATGCCACCATCCATACAACAGATAGCTCCCAAATGCAAATACCACAAATTACTACAACCTATTTTGTCATAAATGTGCAATTGTCTCAAGTCATTTACTGAGTCTTTGTGAGAGAACAGGAGTGATACTGTTGTATAATGTGTTTACTGTAGCAAGCTTTCATGATGCCCTATCTATCTAGGAGGGCAGCAATGGAGAGTTGACACCACTATTAGATCCAAAACACACTGTTGTGATGCACTTTGTTGTGGTAACAAGCATGCAATTCAGTATGTTATATGGTTAGCATTTTGTGGCGCCATTCATTTTCAAAGGCACCCCAACACACTAAAGCCTCGTTCATATGGTGTGACGGTCATATGAAAACGGTTGTACAACAGCTTGTTGTATGATCATGCGACCGTTAGTACGCGCGATTAGAACAGCCAACATGCAACGGTCGTACAACAGAGGTTGGATGAGCAGACTAGAAAACTTTTGTTGTACAACAAGGGGCCGTACAACTGTTGTACCGTGTGTACAGAGGAGTTGGTCCAACAAGTTGTATGTGCAAAACACACATGCTCAGAAGTCAGGAACACCCGGAAGTGTCCGTTCGTGTAAACCTACGTCCCTAATTCACAAATCACATGCATCTGAACTGCCTTTTTTTAAGCTCGTAACACGTCACCACGTTAGGCTTGGTCGTACAATCGCTTAGTGCATGTCAGTATGCGAGACACAACAGCCGACTTTCAATTTTGGACATCCGGTCGTACGACCGTCGCATCGTGTGTATGAGGCTTTAGGCAACACTGCTCCGACACAGTGTAGCGTAACACACAGCTGAGTATTGTGGTGCTCTGTTTTGGAAAAAATGCTGCATGTCCATTCTTGTGCATTGGCAGCTCATTCAAAATGATTAAGCTACCTTAACGCAATACCATCTCAACACCATCCATAGTGCAAAAAGGATTTCACTCGGCACCACAGTAATAAAGCCGACCACTTACCAGGTGGTGTTGACCATCAGATTATAGACAAAAAATGCTTTTGAGTAATTTTATTCTCAGGGGCTCCCACTCTTGCTAATTGTCAGGGCTGAGCTTAGCCCTCCCTTCTCAGAGCTCAGGCTGCATAGCTGTCAGTTAATTGCCAGTACTCATTCCACAGTGGTGATCATATCCTGCTCATCAGTCAGCTCTGCTGGCTATTTAAACTGCCTGGATCAGATCTCCTGTGCCTTCGCCTTGGTCAACATATCCGATACCCTCTGCTGTGTTTTCCTGTTAAAGATTTTTTGCCTGGCTGGTATACAGATAAACAACCATTGCAGAGGGTTCTTCCAAAAAAGTGGGGTTCTTTAAATAAGTGGACACTTCCACTCTTACAACCATCCATCCATCTGAACGCTGCTTCTCTCTCTTCACAGGTATGTCTGTATCTCTCCACCAAAAAACTGAAACATTGCTTTCTGCCTCTGCCTTTTAACATTGGTAAATCTGTTTATACTAGCTTCATCTTCCTTAAGCTGAACACCGAATGACTAAATGTGTCTTTGGTAATCTGCTTTTGTCCCTGCTGTTTAAAATACATCTGTAGGCATGTTCCTAACATTATGATGTTTATTTAGCCTATAGCCTTACCTAAATTTATGGGTTCTCTTATCTTTACAATCTTGGCCTTTGTTGCATTTTGATTGCAGCGTTAGAAGTTTAATGTGATAGCTATGTGCCTTTTATCATCTCCTAATTGATTAATTATCCACCTCCACGCCTACCCATCACATTATAAAACCAAGCTTTGCTTACGGGGGAATAGCATTGCAGGGGGTTCTTCCAAAAAAGTGGGGTTCTTTAAATAAGTGGGCACTTCCGCTCTTGCACTTCAGCGATTTGCACAAAGCGCATACTAACAAGAAACTAGAACTTGCATACCTTACCTCTCCTTTTCACAATAGCAGCCTCTCTCCTCAAACTATCTTTTCTTCACCCCTCTTCCCCACCCACAATCTGTACATATCATCCTCACTTCTCTTCTCTCCCTATTACTGCACTCACCACCTCTTTCTAACTCTATGCCCACATGATAACAAAACCAGGATGCTCAAGCATGCCCCCTCATATAAATCATCTTCCCATGTTGCCTCCCTTTCTCTTCTGCTTCTCCTGGAAATATTTCTCCAAACCCTGGGCCTCTCTCATTTAACCACACACATCACCACCACCCCACACCCTCTGGCAGTAGTCGCAATCTACACAATTTAATCTCCATCCCCCTTCTTCCCAAAACCACCCTCCCCTTCCGCTGTGCCCTCTGGAACGTCCGCTCTGTCTGCAACAAGCTCACTGCTGTTCATGACCTATTTGCGATTCTCCTTCTCCTGCTTCCCTCGGTGGCCTTCTCTGGACTTACTCCCCTAGGCCTAATGGATGCAAGGGAGGTGGAGTGGGATTCCTCTTATCCCCACAGAGCACCTTTCAGGTTCTTCACTCTCCTCCCTCTCTGTCACTCTCATCATTTGAAGCCCACTGTATACGTCTATTCTCTCCAACCTCCCTAAGAATTGCAGTGATCTACCGGCCTCCTGGACCGCTGTCAACTTTCCTTGATTAATTTTCTGCCTGACTACCCTACTTTCTCTCTTCTGAAATTCCCACAATCCTTCTTGGGGACTTCAACATCCCAGTTAACACTAACACTACTGCTATTCGACCTTGTCTTCTCCTATCTATGCACTCCATGCAACCTCTCCAACAATCCTTTTCCCCTCTCTGATCACCACCTTATTAGTCTCTCTCTCTCTCCCTGTCTTGCACCACCTTCCGCTCCAATCGCCAAGCTGGACGAGCTTGCTCCCCTCACCACACACAAAATCAGGCCTCGACCCCTACAACCCTGGCAAACAGACGACACCAGGAACCTCAAAAAGCGTAGCCGCGCCCTTGAGCGTCTGTGACACAAGAGTAAGTCTCTCAAAGACTTCAACCAATACAAATCTGCCCTCCATAAATACAATTCTCGCCTCCCCACTGCCAAGCAGACCTATTTTACCACTCTTATTAACACCTTCTCATCCAGTCCCCGTCAACTCTTCTCTACCTTCAACTCCCTACTTGGTCCTCCACTGCTTCCGCCCACTAACTCACTCACTGCCCAGGAGGTTGCTAACCATTTCAAAAGCAAGATTGACACAATTCGTAACGAAATCTCCACTCTACAGGCATCCTCCCCAGTTAACACCCCATGTCAACAAGCACAATTGACACTATGCTTATTCAAACCTGCTACTATAAACGAGGTTGCTAAACTCCTTTCTAACGCCCACCTAACCACCTGTCCACTGGACCCTATTCCCTCTCAAATACTACGCTCAACCTCTGACTCTATCCTGCACTCTCTAACTCACATCTTCAATCTCTCCTTCTCTTCTGGTATCTTCCCCAATGCTCTAAAACATGCATTGGTCACCCCCATACTCAAAAAGCCATCCCTGGACCTTAACGATCTAAACAATCTGCGCCCCATCTCCTTGCTCCCCTTTTCCTCCAAAGTCCTTGAACGCCTAGTCTACAACCAACTGAGTGACCACATTGTTAAGAATAACCTACTGGACCCCCTTCAATCTGGATTGCGCCCTGAACACTCTACAGAAACTGCCCTTCTTAAACTCACAAATGACCTACTAACCGCACAAACCAATGGACACTATTCGGTACTCCTACTTCTGGACCTTTCGACCTCTCTTATTTTCTATATACACCTCTTCCCTGGGTCAGCTGATAGCATCCCACGGCTTTCAATATAATTTCTAAGCTGACGATACCAAAATCTACCTCTCCACCCCCCAACTTACTCCATCAGTCTCCTCATGTATCACTAGCTTATTAACAGACATATCTGCTTGGATGTCACACCACTTTCTCAAACTCAACTTGTCCAAAACTGAACTCATAACATTTCCTCCCCCACGTGCCATTTCCCCCTGACTTCTCTGTCAAGAGCAATGGCACGACCATCCACCCATCCCCACATGTCAGGGTGCTTGGTGTTATCCTGGACTCTGAACTCTCCTTTTGGCCCCTCATCCAATCACTTTCTAAGGCTTGCCGCCTCAATCTCCGCAACATCTCAAAAATACGTCCCTTCCTAACCAATGAGACCACAAAGCTTCTGTTTCACTCCCTGGTCATCTCTCGCCTCGACTACTGCACCTCCCTCCTCGCTGGCCTACCTTTAAATAGACTATCCCCCCTCCAGTCCATCATGAATGCCGCTGCCAGACTCCTTACAAACCGTTCAACGTCTGCCACCCCTCTCTGCCAATCCCTCCATTGGCTGCCACTCGCCCAAGGAATTAAATTCAAACTACTAACAATCAGCTACAAAGCCATCCACAACTCTGCTCCCAGCTACATCACCAACCTAGTCTCAAAGTACCAACCTAACCGTCCTCTTCGCTCCTCCGAAGACCTCCTGCTCTCCAGCTCCCTCATCACCTCCTCTCATACTCGCCTCCAAGACTTCTCCTGAGCCTCTCCCATCCTCTGGAACTCCCTACCCCAATCAATCAGAATGTCCCCAAATCTATCCACCTTCAAGCGATCCCTGAAAACTTTTCTCTTCATGGAAGCCTATCTTGCCACCACCTAGCTACACTCCTTATTTTCTCAGTCAGCTCATCCCCGCAGTTATTGCCCTTTCGTATCATTTAACCCTCCCTCTTAGATTGTAAGCTCTAATGAGCAGGGCCCTCTGATTCCTCCTGTATTGAATTGTATTGTAATTGTACTGTCTGCCCTAATATTGTAAAGCGCTGCGCAAACTGTCGGTGCTATATAAATCCTGTATAATAATAATAGACAACCAAAGTGTAATATATTAGAACGAAAATATGTTTATTAAAAAAGTGATTCACTCACATATACATAAAAATCAATGCACATATAACAAACCAACAAAATGGCCACGGCATCCAGCATGCTGACGTCACATGTCACAAGTCCCACCCTGCGCATTTTGTCATACGCTGATGTCATCAGGAGTGTGACAAGTGATTGGCAGCATGCTATATATATCAGAAGAACTGGACATTTAGTACATGTCAACAAATGTGCTACAAAAACCGGAAAGAGGAAAAGAACCTATTAAAAGACCAGGTTCACCCCAAATAACCGGAAGCGAGTGTAAGGTACCTGTTGAAAGGCTGAGACTGAAGTAGAGCTTAGGCTGAGGGTTGAGACATTAGTGTAGTCAGGCAGTCCGGGTCAGCAACAGTTCTGGCAGAAAGGCACAAAATCAGAATCCAAAAGAGTGGGCAGAAGTCCAAAGCCAATAGTTCAGCAGCTGTCAGAGGAAAGCAGACACCCAGGGAACAAATCCACATAAAAGGGCACAGAGCACAGGAAAGCCTGCTATATAAATGCTGAGCTGATTGCAGATTGACTACAGCTGTAAGGCAGGTGGAGAAAAGTCCAAGGGGCAGAAGTACAAAGCACAGTATACGCTGTAAAGATTAAGGTCCTCCTGTGGCAGGGTGAATAGAGCTGAAGGACCAGAACCAGAAGGACCCAGGTTCAAAACCACCCAGACACATGACAGCAACGTAAAATTCTATACCCCAAGCCTCGCTCCCCACATCAGAGGAACTACCAATCAGAGAACGGGACCAGGGGCACAGAAGCCAGCTGCCCTCACTCAATAGAGCCCTATACATACAAACAGTAGTTTTAGCTGTTTTAAAGTGCATATGTCTTTTATATTGGCAGGCTAATTGACTTCCTCTCAAATTGACCTTGTAAACTGATCCTTTGGATGTCACTGTAAATAGATCTATGTGCTCTGAAAAGCAATGTATCAAAACTATATAAATACTGCAAATGAATACACAGTCATGACTAATTAAAAAAAATATGTTCATATGTATAACAAAAAATGAACTGAACCTTACAGTTAAAGTAAAAAACACAGTACGTAATATTTATGGTGCATAGTGTTGGCCACCCAGTGTATAACAATTAAAGTGGAAGTTCAGGCTTTTCCTAACTATACTTAAACCTGCTCAAACCCCCATAATAACTCCTATTCTAACTACCCTGTGAAAGGATGATGTGTATATTTACTTATTCTGAGGGTGCACTGGTCACATGATCGGCTCCCAATGGTGGCTTCAAGAAAGAGGAGGGACAGCCAACAACAAGCTTATGGGGGCTGTCTTCGCACAGTCATTTCAGCTGTTGTCAGCGATCTCTTATCTCCCCAGAAGCAATCTGCTGGGGAGAGCACATGGCCAGACTGGAGTTCCCTCAGAATAGGCAAGTATACAGGCATACCCCACTTTTAAGTACACAATGGGACCAGAGCATATATGTAAAATGAAAATGTGCTTAACCACTTCCTTACTGGGCACTTAAACCCCCTCCTGCCCAAGACCAATTTTCGGCTTTCAGCGCTGTCGCATTTTGAATGACAATTGCACGGTCGTGCGGCTTTGTACCCAAACAAAATTTGCGTCCTTTTTTTCCCACAAATAGAGCTTTCTTTTGGTGGTATTTGATCCCCTCTGCGTCATTTCGGATTGCCGCTATAAACAAAAAAAAGAGCGTCAATTTTGCAAAAAAGAACAATATTTTTTATTTTTTGCTATAATACAAATCCAAGAAAAAAAATTATTCCTCAATTTAGGCCGATATATATTCTTCTACATATTTTTGGTAAAAAAAAATCACAATCGGCGTATATTGATTGGTTTGCGCAAAAGTTATCGCATCTACAAACTATGGGAATTGATTTATGGCGTTTTTATTATTTTTATTTTTTTTACTAGTAATGGCGGCGATCTGCGATTTTTATCAGGATTGCAATATTGCAGCAGTCATGTCGGACATTTTTGACACATTTTCGGGACCAATGACATTTATACAGCGATCAGAAATTGAAATATCCACTGATTACTGTATAAATGTCATTGGCAGTGAAGGGGTTAACACTAAGGGGGCAGTGAAGGGGTTAACAGTGTTCCCTGGCTGTGTTCTAACTGTTGGGGGGGGGGGGGCTGGCCGGGACATAACAGATCTAACTGATCCCAGTGACAGGGATCAGTAGATCTGGTATGTCCCCTGGAACAGAACGGAGAACCGCCATGTTTACATCAGCAGTTCCCCGTTCTGCAGCTCGGTCAGGCGATCACGGGTCTCGAGCGGACATCGAGCAGGAGTGTGCACAGGGGACGACGTCCATGGACGTCGTCCCGGCAATTCAGATCCGTGCTGGAGCCGTACTTCGGCAATAGCGCAGGTCTGGAGGGATAAAGTGCAGCAATACCCTTTTTCACTTCTAGAGTGTAGTGGGGGCCAGGGGCTGTAGTGGAGTTCAGGAGCTGTAGTGGGGTGTCAGGCGTTGTTGTGGGGGTCAGGGGCTGTACTCGCGAGTGTACATAAAGTGAGTATACTTAAAGCGGGGTATGCATGTACATATCTTCCTTTCACAAGGTAGTTAGAATAGAAGTTAGAATGGGGTGGGAGCAGGTTTAAGCATAGTTAGGAAAAGCCTGGACTTCCACTTTCCATTTTGGAGGAGGGAAGAGGAACAAAAATGTTCTTTCTACTTTTAGTGAAACTTTTAGCTATTGGCTTCAGTAATAAGAATAGAATTCCCTTAGGAAATTAAAATATTTTTACTGTCAGCTTATAATTTGCACAAACTCCAATTTGACATAAAATCAGCTGTGAAAGATCAGATGTTACTCTCCCGGGCAACATCTGCGAACAGGTGAAATTTTTGCTTGCTGTCATTAGACTTTTGTTTTCGATTGTTTTATGTTTCTTTGGAGGTTACATTAATGTTGTTTTTCCTTGTTAAAGGCAATACTTACAAATACATAGCTGGTTCATTCGAACTAATAATGTTAAAAATATAACATTTTCTATAATATGGCAATAACAAAGTTTGGAGGATTTCAAAACCTAATCTGAATGTGTTGATAATAGAGAAGCAACAGATTCTTAATTACATGAACTGCAACCAAATTCATAAACATAAGGAACATACCAATGTGAGCTATACAAATACAGTATCTCACAAAAGTGAGTACACCCCTCACATTTTTGTAAATATTTTATTCTATCTTTCCATGTGACAACACTGAAGAAATGACACTTTGCTACAATGTAAAGTAATGAGTGTACAGCTTGTATAACAGTGTAAATTTGCTGTCCTCTCAAAATAACTCAACACACAGCAATTAATGTCTAAACCGCTAAACAGTGATTGCATCATATCCTCTTCTCTTTCTTTACACAATCCTCAAACTACATTTCCCGTCATGCTTTGCATATTGCACTGAATGTGGGAGGTACACTAGGCCTGTACATGTAAATGTGAACAAGCCTACTTCAACATAAATCACACCCCTCATTCTGCAGCCAGGCCCACTGCTCAGTGACACACACAGCAGTGCAGAATAGGTTACAGCCTTATAAATGCAAAGCATGTGTGTTCTCTCCCCTCCAGACACAACAGGAGATAAACATATTGCGCTTACATGCTTTATGCAATCATTATTGAACTGTACACACATCTCATAATGGTATGGTGCTGGTATGGTGTATGAAAACATCCCTAGCACCACAGAAAGAGCCAGGCCATGAATCCTTACATCAGTATGTCACACAAGTAAATGTCCGCATGAGAAAAAAACAAAAAAATGCAGCGCTAACTTACAAATCAATAACACAATAATGGTGGAACCCTCTAATGTATGGAAATCTCAATAAGCTTCAATATTACCACAACACAGGCCTCACTGATATGTAACATCACATATAATACACAAAATGAAAATAAGACAAAAAAATGACTGCAAACTTTGCAGGGATGGTTAAATCCTTCCTAACCGATATTTGGCAGCGTACAGTGTGTGTCAGTAAAGCAGTGCACAATGTCAGTAAAGCAGTGGACAGTGTCTACTGCTTATAAGTGCAGCCTCATTAGTGCCCATATGTGTAGCCTCATCAGTGTCCATCAGTGCAGTATATCAGTGCCCATCAGTGCGGCTTATCTGTGCCCATCAGTGCAGCTTATCAGTGCCCATCAGTACGGTTTATCAGTGCCCATCAGTGCGGCTTATCAGTGCCCATCAGTGCCGCTTATCAGTGCGGTCACACCAGTGCTGCTTATCAGTGCGATCTCACCAAAGCCGCTTATCAGTGCCCATGTTCGGTCACCCCAGTGCCCAACAGCAGCACTTATTAGTGCTCATAAGTGCGGTCACACCAGTGCTCACCAGTGCTGCTTATCAGTGCCCATCAGAGCGGTCTCACCAGTGCCGCTTATCAGCACCCATCAGTGCAGTCTCACCAGTGCCCACCAGTGAACAGTGGGCATTAATGACAGATCAACTGCCCCCAGCCCTCTGCCGCCCACATCAGGGAGAGAGCGGAGATCTCGGCTATGACAGGTATTCCTGGTATGTCTGTTATGTGAAACACCGCTTGCTGTAACTTCCCTGCTTCCAGACCCGCATTGTGATAGACAGCACAGAGTGCACTGTTCCAAAGCGGGTCTGGGAGGAGAAGGGAAGTTTTTAACTTTAACTAGCAGTAAAGCAGCAGTGTCCAGAATGCTAGGCCTGCAGTAATCTTCACCGGCAGTTGGAGCTCATATACAGTATCTCACAAAAGTGAATACACGCCTCACATTTTTGTAAATATTTTATTATATCTTTTCATGTGAGAATACTGAAGAAATGACACTTTGTTACAATGTAAAGTAGAGAGTGTACAGCTTGTATAACAGTGTAAATTTGCTGTCCCCTCAAAATAACTCAACACACAGCCATTAATGTCTAAACCGCTGGAAACAAAAGTGACTACATACCTAAGTGAAAATGTCCAAATGGGTCCCAAAAGTGTCAATATTTTGTGTGGCCACCATTATTTTCCAGCACTGTCTTAACCCCCTTGGGCATGGAGTTCACCAGAGCTTCACAGGTTGCCACTGGAGTCCTCTACCACTCCTCCATGATGACATTACAGAGCTGATGGATGTTAGAGACCTTGCGCTCCTCCACCTTCCATTTGAGGATGCCCCACAGATGCTCAATAGGGTTTAGGTCTGGAGACATGCTTGGCCAGTCCACCGCCTTTACCTTCAGTTTCTTTAGCAATGCAGTGGTCGTCTTGGAGGTGTGTTTGGGGTCGTTATCATGTTGGAATACTGCCTTGCAGCACAGTCTCTGAAGGGAGGGGGTCATGCTCTGCTTCAGTATGTCACAGCACATGTTGGCATTCATGGTTCCCTCAATGAACTGTAGCTCCCCAGTGCTGGCAGCACTCATGCCGCCCCAGACCATGACACTTCCACCGCCATGCTTGACTGTAGGCAAGACACACTTGTCTTTGTACCCCTCACCTGGCTGCCGCCACACATACACTTTACACCATCTGAACCAAATAAGTTTATCTTGGTCTCATCAGACCACAGGACATGGTTGCAGTAATCCATGCATTTAGTCAGCTTGTCTTCAGCTAACTGTTTCCGGCATTTCTTGTGCATCATCTTTAGAAAAGGGCTTCCTTTTTGGATGACAGCCATGCAGGCCAATTTGATGCAGTGTGCGGCGTATGGTCTGAGCACTGACAGGCTGACCCCCCACCCCTTCAACCACTGCGGCAATGCTGGCAGCACTCATACGTCTATTTCCCAAAGACATCCTCTGGATATGATGCTAAACAGGTGCACTCGAATGCTTTGGTTGACCATGGCAAGGCCTGTTCTGAATGGAACCTGTCCTGTTAAACTGCTGTATGGTCTTGGCTACCGTGCTGCAGCTCAGTTTCAGGGTCTTGGCACTCTTCTTATAGCCTAGGCCATCTTTATGTAGAGCAACAATTCTTTTTTCCAGATCCTCAGAGAGTTCTGCCATGAGGTGCCATGTTTAACTTCCGGTGACCAGTATTAGAGAGTGAGAGTGATAACACCAAATTTAACACACCTGCTCCCCATTCACACCTTAGACATTGTAACATTAACGAGCCACATGACACCTGGGAGGGAAAATGGATAATTTTTCCCAATTTGGACATTTTCACCTAGGGGTGTACTCACTTTTGTTGCCAGTGGTTTAGACATCAATGGCCGTGTGTTGAGTTATTTTGAGGGGATAGCAAATTTACACTCTTATACAAACTGCACACTCACTACTTTACATTTTAGCAAAGTGTCATTTCTTCAGTGTTGTCACCTGAAAAGATATAATAAAATATTTACAAAAATCTGATGGGTTTACTCACTTTTGTGAGATACTGTAACATGTATTCGTGTTATGGTGCAGTGATGGGTAGGCAAACAGAACAGCTTAATCTGGCTAGAGTAATTCCAGGGGTAAGATGTCGGTATACAGTGTCCTGTACAATCTAATAAAGTAATCCCAAGGGCAAGATGTCTATATACAGTGTCCAATGAAATATAACAAGGCAGAGAGTGTATTTGGCGGGCTGATGCCCTCTCACCAACTGAAGAACAGTGTAGGAAATCTCCTGAAGAGCGATTCTGCATGAGTTGTCCTGTTGCAGAATGAACGGAGATCTGGGTACTGTCTCTTGTCTGATCTGGCTGGCACAGCAATGCTGCGATGATGCCTCTCGAGCAGCAGGAAGTGTTAAACCCTCCTGGGTCAGGCTGGAGTTGCTGTGTTTGCCGCATGGTAGGCCTTAGCCCTCTCACACAGCAGCGGAGGGTTGTTCACTTAACGGAGCCCGGGAAATGAGAGAGTGCGCGCCTAATCTGCTGGCCCTCTTATTATTATTATTATTATTATTATACAGGATTTATATAGCGCAGACAGTTTGCGCAGCGCTTTACAATATTAGGGCAGACAGTACAATTACAATACAATTCAATACAGGAGGAATCAGAGGACCCTGCTCGTTAGAGCTTACAATCTAGGAGGGAGGGATAGCCTCTCCCAGAATTCCTTCTGTATATCAGAGGGCCTGCTGGTATGTGTGGCCCAGGGATAGTTCCACTGCTTCAGGATGTCTGCTCAAGAGACTATGATTCCTACAATGCTCTCTGCTTGACTCAGGGAGATGATTTATGTCACTAGAGCCCAGCACTAGAGGGACACAGAAACACTATAAAAATGACAGAGGTGAGTCTGCAGTGCCAGATAACTGTAGTTCACTGTCGGCTACATCCTCCCCCCACTTGAAATTCTTTGTTCCACAAAGACAGGTTAGAATCTCATTGAATCAACTTTTAAGTATTACATTTAAAGGTAGACAATTACTTATTTTACAAACCAGAAGCTAGAGTATAAAACAACTGACTAATAGAGGGATTTTCCAACAACAAACTATATACCTCATCAGACAAAGATATATCATTTTGATGACAGGCCAGTAATAAATTAATGTCAGGAGGCGGAGCAAGGTCATCCTCTACCAAAGGTTCAGTAGAGGAGGTGGGTAGTTGGCTAGAATGTTGAGCTATGGAAATTAGCTCATCAGAGCTTTCCCCAAGGGTGCCATAGGTCAGTCTCTTAGGAGGACAGATCTTCTGTCTAAGTAGATACTCTCCACTCTCCATCCTCCTGAGGGTAGGTTCAGATGCCCAATGAGTTTGAGACCTCAAGGTAGGGGTGCATCAGAGCAGGGAGGTGAGGGTACTGGAATAACTTTGGATATAGCCAACAGGTGGTTCCGAAGCCAAGTCTAGAGTGGACCTGTCTTCGCTTCAGGGCGAATCTGGTACACAGGAAGCCCTGGCAGTCGTTTGCAGATAATGTAAGGTTGTGAACACCATTGATCAGCCAAATTATTATTATTATTATTATTATTATTATACAGGATTTATATAACGCCGACAGTTTGCGCAGCACTTTACAATATTAGGGCAGACAATACAATTATAACACTATTCAATACAGGATGAATCAGAGGGCCCTGCTCGTTAGAGCTTACAATCTAGGAGAGAGGGTTAAATGATACATAAGAGCAATAACTGCGGGGGATGAGCTGATTGAGAAAATAAGGAGTGTAGTTGTTAGGTGGTGGCAGGATAGGCTTCTCTGAAGAGAAAAGTTTTCAGGGATCGTCTGAAGGTGGATAGATTTGGGGACAGCCTGACAGATTGGGGTAGGGAGTTCCAGAGGATGGGAGAGGCTCGGGAGAAGTCTTGGAGGCGAGTATGAGAAGAGGTGATGAGGGAGCTGGAGAGCAGGAGGTCTTGGGAGGAGCGAAGAGGACGGTTTGGTTGGTATTTTGAGAGTAGGCTGGTGATGTAGCTGGGAGCAGAGTTGTAGATGGCTTTGTAGCTGATTGTTAGTATTTTGAATTTAATTCGTTGGGCGAGTGGCAGCCAATGGAGGGAATGGCAGAGAGGATTGTAAGGTGGATGAGTCTGGCAGTGACATTCATGATGGACTGGCGGGCGGATAGTCTATTTAAAGGTAGGCCAGTGAGGAGGGAGTTACAGTAGTCAAGGCGAGAGATGACCAGGGAGCGAATCAGGAGCTTTGTGATAGGCGGGCGGTCAGGTAGTACTTACAGTGACGGTCTGAGTAGGTGGAATGTTAGGAGAGACGGTAAGGGAGGTAACCGACGGTGAGCGGGTTGCTTAATTTAAGTTTTATGATTGTTAGTCGATGTTTCGGTAGATGTTGAGACGAGGGTCGATGTAGTGGTCGGATGAGAGTTTTATGGTTGGTTTGGCAGGAGAAGCGAGGAGGGTTCTGGAGGACGAGAGGTCGAGGGAGTAGTGGAGAAGAGTATGAGCGGAGGTTCTGAAGAGGGCTCGGAGAGGGTAGGAGA
>BLSH010557004.1:265133-295568 GCA_018402905.1 Glandirana rugosa | reverse complement strand
GGACGTGGGGGGAAGAGAAAAATTGATGACAGAAGTCTTCGAAGGTTGGTACGATTGGTGGAAAAAACACCCCGTCAAACATCTAAAGACCTGAAGACCAACCTGGAGCAGTCTGGTGTAACTGTTTCAACAAGTACCATACGCCGCACACTAAACAAAGCGGGGCTTTATGGGCGGAGGCCAAGGAAGACCCCATTGCTAAAGAAAAGGCATAAAAAGGAACGATTGATCTTCGCGAAAGAGAACCTGGACAAACCTCAAGCCTTCTGGGACAATGTTTTATGGACAGATGAAACAAAAGTGGAGCTTTTTGGTCCTGCACACAAACAGTATGTTTACAGACGGCGCAATGAAGAATTTAAGGAAAAGAACACCATACCAACAGTGAAGCACGGTGGAGGATCCATAATGCTTTGGGGCTGCTTTGCTGCATCTGGTACTGGAGGCCTTGACCGTATCAAAGGCATCATGAAATCAGAAGATTATCAAGCAATTCTATAGCGAAATGTCTAGCCCAGTGTAAGGAAACTTGGTTTGAGGCGAAGATCATGGGTCCTCCAGCAAGATAAAGACCCAAAGCACACCTCCAAAAGCACGCAGGAATGGTTGAAAGGGAAAAAATTTACTGTTTTAAAATGGCCAGCAATGAGTCCTGATCTCAATCCAATTGAAAATCTTTGGGGGGAGCTGAAAACTGCCATTGGAGAAAGGAACCCTGCAAATGTTCAAGAGCTTGAGCATATTGCAAAGGAAGTGTGGGAGAAAATGCCACCCGAGAAGTGCAAGAAGCTTATCGATGGATATAAGAAACGTTTGGAGGCTGTCATCGCTGCCAAAGGGTGTGCAACCAAATATTAAGGAGGGGTGCCAATATTAGTGGACATGCTGGTTTTCTGTTTTTTCTTTATAATTACAATATCTATGTTGAAATAACAATTGTCTTTGTTAAATTACTTTGGACCTCCAATTAAAAGATCCTGCTGATATAAATTTGGTACATTTCCATTTATTTCTGAAGACATTCACTCAGTTATGCAAAACATGAAGGGGTGCCAATAATGGTGAGCAGGACTGTATATTGTGACAGCTGGGGGGTAAAGACGCCGGGTTGTGTGCAAGATGGCAGGTACATTTGCCCTAGATTTAAGCTGTATGCAGACTTATACCACTAAGGGGAGTCTTGCAGGTGTAGAGGTAATGAGCGCAGCTGAGGTGAGCTGGCTCATTAAGGCCTCTACAAGAACTCCCAGGAGGGATAGGTGAGTGCTCCACCCTGGAACCAGGTTCCGTGTCATGTCAACAGACTGGGGACTGTAACAGCTTGTCTGGTAAGAAGCCTGTGTGGCTGACTGTCTTCAGTGAGAGATAGGAGCTAGGTACAGAGGTAGGCTGTACCCAGCTGACAGACAGGGAAACCTATTGTGTTGTCAGTGGCCAAGTGGCCTAGGATTTATTTTGTTGTTTGTTTTTGTTTGGCTGTTTTTTCACGTTGTAACTAGTGAGAATAAACTACCTTTTTCTGAAACTGCTGTCTTGCTGTGCCTAAATTGTGTAGTGAACCCTTCCAGGGGGTCAAACACGCCCACTGCCGAGCTAACCCCCTTACAATATATATATAATGTTTTTTTGTTTTGTTTTTAAGTTAGACTTAAATTCTTAAATATACTTTCTGGAAAGAAAATTAATGTTTTACACCAGTCTTCATTGTGTTGTGCACCTACTCCCTTGAGCTACAGCCCATGAACCTCCTTGGCCCCCTGGAGGAAGTTTTTAATTTTCTTTGTTGCCTTTCTTCTCCAGTCTTGATTTTTTTAAAACTTTTAAGTCTTCATCAATGTTATTTTTGAAATTTCCAACTGATTTTTGGAGCTTTTTCCCTATTTTTCCCTTTCTATCTGCTGCATACAGTACCTTATCCATTCTTCTTATTCTTCTTCAGTAAGTTCAGCTCTACGGATTCTTCTTCCTGTCTCTAGCATTTTTGACCATAGCCTTATTCTTTCCTTATGTTGCTTTTCTACACTATTTATCAAACCAATCTTTCTTTCTTTGTCAGTTTCGATAATTAAACTTTTTCTGTAGATTGTAATACAGCTTTTTTATTTTATATTTCTTGTTCATTTTCTACATTTTCTAATTGTGTATTGTTAATGATTTATGCTTTCTTCTGTATTCAGCTTATTAACATCAAACTTCCTACATTAATGTTTTTTGTATTAAATGGTTATCATAAAATGGTCTGAATTACAATCTGCTATCATGCTTCATATCACCTAACATTTTCACAGCATAGTCTGTTATATATGCTTTCCATCTGTTCATAAAAAATAGTCCTTTTTTTCTTTTTCTGCTGCCTGCATGGAAACTTGATAACTTATTATTGGGATAGTAAATATTATATTGTTAATTCTTAAAGTACATTTTTGTCTGCTTAACTACTTCAGACCTGGAAGGCTTTACCCATTTCCTGACCAGGCCATTTTTTGTGATGCGGCACTGCATCGCTTTAACTGGCAATTGCATGGTCATGCGACGTTGTACCCAAACAAAATTGATGTCCTTTTTCCCCACAAATAGAGCTTTCTTTTGGTGGTATTTGATCACATGGGCGGTTTTTATTTTTTGCGCTATAAACAAAAAAAGAGCAACAATTTTGAAAAAAAATATATATTTTTTACTTTTTGCTATGATACATATCCAAAAAAATGTATTAGGCCAATATGTATTCTTCTACATATTCTTGGTAAAAAAAAACAAAAAAACAATTAGCGTATATTGATTTGTTTAAGCAAAAGTTATGATGTCTACAAAATAGGGGGATAGATTTATGGCATTTGTATTATTATTATTTTTTTTTTTTACTAGTAATGGCAATGATCTGCGATTCTTAGTGGGACTGTGACATTGCGTGGACAGGTCGGACTCTCTTGACACTTTTTTGGGACCAGTGACATTTATACAGCGATCAGTGCTATAAAAACGCACTGATTACTGTATGAACGACACTGGCAAGGAAGGGGTTAACACTAGGGGGCGATCAAAAGGTTAAGTGTGTTCCGTGGAAGATGTTTCTAACTGTATGGGGACTGGGCTGCCTAGAGGAGGAGAGAGATCGCTGTTCCTGATCACTGGGAACAGACAATCTCTTTTTTCTCCCCTGAAAGAATGGGGCCTGTCTCTGGAGCGATCGCGGGTGGCCGGCGGACATCGAGTCCGCTGGACCCGCTGGTTGGCTCCCCCACTTGCGAGTGATCGCCATGTAGGCGCCCAGCGTACAATGACGCAGTAAAACTGCTGATTGGCAAGCGGTTAAAGGTGTAAATCTAATTAAAGCTTTTAATTCTGTTCTCTTCCTCAAATCTTTTACAAATGCATTATTTTATGTCCACTAGATACAACCATATAGTTACAAGAATCTGTTATATTAATACCTCTCTCACTTTAACAAGGATATGTTGCTTTTAGATATACAGTGGGGGGTGCTTTCATATATCTGTAGAATTTTTTTAAAAATTTGCATTCTACCAAACATTAACACAATGTACAGTAACGGGTAAACCAAGGTGCGGTGCCATGCCAACACACTGCTACAGTAGTGGGCAACACTCCCGCACTGCATCACACAACAACAGACATGTAATTTGTTATAAAAGGTTCATGTACTATTTTCAATGTATTAAGGTGTGCTGCCACCCCATTTAAAATGAATAGGGTCCATTATTGCAGCACACCTTAATGAATTGCATTAACACAGGTGTAATGGAAATTATGGTGAGATTAAGATTGTTTAGTGGTGTTACTTAATGTTCCCAGATGTAGCAATTCCTAAGATAAGATAACATATAAATTAAATAGCTCTTCAAACTAGATCATTCAAAGCAGAAGCCATCATGTACTTGTTCCTTTCTGAAAAGACATCACATCTTTCAAATGCTTACGGACACAACAATCACAAAATCATAACCTGACAGATGAATCACCCCGCGTGGGAGAGGCGCACTGCCATTATGCATTCCTTGCCTTCTTTTAAAACATGTACTGTAATTTGACAAACATTCAATCACTTCCACTCATGAAACTGCCTTTTTACCAGAAATATATTTCTGCTCGTCCTGGCTATACAGCCCTGAAAACTCATTTTACTCGTGATACCTTCTCTGCTTAAGGCAGATTTAATCCATTCTTAATACAAACACTTGTGTGGGAGCAGGTTTCATATCTGTCAAAACAGTTAAACCTTATTAGTGCCCTACAGATTCATACAGAGCGTCAAACAAAGTGAGTATGCTTTAACCAACAAAGACAATTCCTGCTTGAAGCACATTATAGGAAGTGAGCGGAGGAAGAAAGCAAATCATTTACTGGAAGTTACTGAAAATGGAACAGGTAAAATATGCTTATATGAGACAAAATTATTTGTGCATTACAGATTAAATGAAGACCTTGCAAACTGGTAATGAAAACTGACGTAAATAAAAAACAGACCTGAAAGACACCATACATACATGACTATAATTGAATACTGCATCCCTTAGTAAATATACTTTTAAATTTGCACAACAGAGTTGCTTGAAGGTTTTTACTGAGCCTTAAAGCTGGAATCTAGGCAGATATAAAATGAATGCAGGTCTGCAATTAGCATTAAAGCGGTTGTCTACCCATTAAAAAAATTAAATAAAAACCTGCAAGACAATAGCATAATGAGCTAGTATACTAGCTCATTATGAAGTGCTCACCTTGAAATGAAGATCCCACCGGGCTGCTCGGTCCCCTCTGAGGGAGCGGACATCTTCCCTCGGATCTTGCTTCCGGGTACGTGGCTCCGGCGCTCTGACTGGCCGGAGCTGCGAGACGTCACTCCCGCGAATGCTCGCGGGACCTGTCTTTCTGGCAAGGTCCAGCCCTATTGCCGGGCCTTTGCCGGGACATACACGGCGCATGCGCCATAACGCCACAGCTGTTCAGAGGGGGAATATCTCCTAAACCGTAAAGGTTTAGGAGATATTCATTTTACCTACAGGTAAGCCTTATTATAGGCTTACCTGTAGGTAAAAGTCAGAAAATAGGGTAGACAACCGCTTTAAATATATATTTTAATTCCATGTATTTTTTAAATCCTAGCAGTGTAAGTATGTGGATTTGGCCTGGTTTCTGCCTCTTGCCTCCCTATATAACAGGGATGGAATGTTAGATGACGAAACAGTACAAGGAGCCAATCAGTTCATGTGGTTACACAAAGCATGCTGATAGGCGGAGAAAGCATTGAGATCACTGTGCTACTTCTTTTTTCACTGTCCAGTAACAGGGTGGGATGGGTCCAGGACACCATGGGCTCAAAGGAAGTGATTTGACTGATGTTGGCCATCAGGCTGAGGACATTTAGTATGAGAAAAAAGTACTTCTGAGAGAACTGGGACACATCTCTGAATTAAAGGTGAATATTGCAGCAAAAGCATGTTTTTTAATCCTATCCTTTAATATGCTATGTATTTTAGCCTGTTAAAGTTACCAGACAGAATTTATCCATGTGTTTTTTAAGAAAAGAAGGAAAGGACCTTCATCATTCTTTTATTGTGATATGTGGCTCTACAGAGGCGATTCCCCCTTCTGTGTGTCTAAATGACACCACCATGACACCAAAAACACTGGGGGGAACAGGGGTCACAGGGATAGGAAGGCACACAGCAATACAAATCTGACCTAGGTTATAGTCTTCTTCCATTGTACTAAAAATGTGTTTTGTTACTGTCTTTGCATTGGAGAGATTTACCTCTGTGATCCTGTAACTGAGAATTCTTCCCAATAACGACACAGACTATTAATACCCAAGAGAGGTTCTGACCCTTACAGGGTCAAGCAAGACAAAAGTGGAATATTTGATTGAACCAAAGCTTTAAAAGCATACTCTGGATTGTAAGGGTCACCAGTGAGATAAGTACAATAATAAATATTACATGTAGCTACAGTAGTTCCCCAAATGTATAGATTTTCATGTTTAACCTGCAGGAGCCAGCTTACAAGTCTTGGCAAAATCCTGATAGAGTTCCGTGGGGTTGATAACTACATCTGGCTTAGTTGAAGGTTTTGTGCTCTTGATTCTGAATTTGTGTGCCAGATCCTGAATTTTACACTTGAAGATCTCTGGATCTGGGAAATAGAGGTAAGTGTAATATACTTAATTATACCTGTCTAAACATCAGCTAGAGACAACCTGACCTTCTTCTGTGCAGCTATAATTTAGTAGTTGGTATGTAGACATTATTATTATTATTATTATTATACAGGATTTATATAGCGCCAACAGTTTGCACAGCGCTTTACAATATTAGGGCAGACAGTACAATTACAATACAATTCAATACAGGAGGAATAAGAGGGCCCTGCTCATTAGGGCTTACAATCTAGGAGGGAGGGTTAAATGATACAAAAAGGGCAATAACTGTGGGGGATGAGCTGATTGAGAAGATAAGAAGTCTGTTTGTTAGGAGGAGGCAGGATAGGCTTCCCTGAAGAGAAAAGTTTTCAGGGATTGCCTGAAAGTGGATAGATTTGGGGACAGTCTGACAGATTGGGGTAGGGAGTTCCAGAGGGTGGGAGAGGCTCGGGAGAAGTCTTGGAGGCGAGTATGAGAGGTGGCGATGAGGGAGCTGGAGAGCAGGAGGTCTTGGGAGGAGCGAAGAGGACGATTAGGTTGGTATTTTGAGACTAGGCTGGTGATGTAGCTGGGAGCAGAGTTGTGGATGGCTTTGTAGCTCACTGTTAGTATTTTAAATTTAATTCGTTGGGCGAGTGGCAGCCAGTGGAGGGATTGGCAGAGAGGGGTGGCAGACGCTGAACGGTTTGTAAGGTGGATGAGTCTGGCAGGGGCATTCATGATGGACTGGAGGGGGGATAGTCTATTTAAAGGTAGGCCAATGAGGAGGGAGTTGCAGTAATCGAGGCGAGAGATGACCAGGGAGTGGATCAGGAGTTTTGTGGTTTCATTGGTTAGAAAAGGACGGATTTTGGAGATGTTGCGGATTTTAAGGCGGCAAGTCTTAGAAAGTGATTGGATGTGGGGCCAAAAGGAGAGTTCAGAATCCAGGCTAACACCAAGCACCCTAACATGTGGGGATGGGTGGATAGTTGTACCATTGCTCTTGACAGAGAAGTCAGGGGAAACGGCACATGGGGGAGGAAATATTATGAGTTCGGTTTTGGACAAGTTGAGTTTGAAGAAGTGGTGTGACATCCAGGCAGATATGTCTGTTAATAAGTTAGTGATGCATGAGGAGACTGATGGAGTGAGTTGAGGGGTGAAAATGTAGATTTGGGTATCGTCAGCGTAAAAATGATATTGAAAGCCATGGGAGGCTATCAGCTGGCCCAGGGAAGAGGTGTATATTGAAAATAAGAGAGGTCCAAGAACAGAACCTTGGGGGACCCCAACAGAGAAAGGAAGAGGAGAGGAGGAGGTAGAATTGTACGTGACACTAAAGGTGCGATGGGATAGGTAGGACGAGAGCCACTGAAGAGCACAGTCATGGAGACCGAGGGAGTAAAGTTTTTTTGAGGAGGGGGGGTGGTCGACAGTATTAAAGGCAGCCGAAAAGGTCCAGGAGTAGGAGTACAGAGTAGTGTCCATTGGTTTTAGCGGTTAGTAGGTAATTTGTGAGTTTAAGAAGGGCAGTTTCTGAGGAGTGTTGAGGGCGAAATCCAGATTGAAGGGGGTCAAGAAGGTTATTCTTAACAAGGTGCTCACTCAGTTGGTTGTAAAAAACAAGACACAAGGAAAAGGCACCTCTAAGTGCAATATGCTAGAAGTATTTAATGGAAAACAGGATAAAAACACTCACAAGAATGGAGCAGTAATGAGCATGTCCGCTGATCAACTGATATGTAGATCGCTATCACTTTTAGGAGATCCGGAATGTGGAAAGCTGGAGCCCACTCCTCCGTCATCCGGGCCGTACCTGGATGTAAAGCCGGCTGGTAGGAAAGCGGGAGCGAGGCTTGGAACTCAGCTGCGGAAGTCCTGGCGTGATGGCGTCATCAAACTGCGACGCGTTTCGTTAGGCTGGCAGGTCAGATGACGTGTGTCCTGCGCCACTTCTTCAGGCAACAAGAGAGATCAGTCTATGGGATGTGTTCCTGACTGCCATTTAAATAGACTATAGGAGCCCCCTCCTTGCTGCAGTGGTTCTGCTGGACCTGTGATTCTATTCACATGTGTTGTTTGGCTTCTGTGTTCACCTAACTAAGTGATTAGCAATCTCTTGGGCAGTGAGTGTGTTAGTGGGTGGAGGTGGAGGTGGAGGAGGACGAAGTAGGGAATTGAAGGCAGAGAAGAGTTGAAGGGGACTGGATGAGAACATGTTAATAAGAGTGGTAAAATAGGTTTGCTCGGCAGTGTGGAGGCGAGAATTGTATTTACGGAGGGCAGATTTGTATTTGTTGAAGTCTTTGAGAGACTTTGTCTTGTGCCACAGACGCTCAAGGGCGCGGCTATGCTTTTTGAGATTTTTAGTGTCATCTGTTTGCCAGGGTTGTAGGGGTCGAGGCCTGATTTTGTGTGTGGTGAGGGGAGCTAACTCGTGCAGGGTGGAGGACAGGGATTTATTGTAGATTTTAGTGGCTTGGTTGGGGCAGGACAGGGGTGAGATTTTTTCATAGAGGTGGTCAGTAGCAGAATAGAGGAGAGAAGTGTTGAGCTGGCGGAGGTTTCTACGGGTTACGGTTAGGCAATTGGAGGGAAAGGTGGTGTAAGACAGGGAGAGAGAGAATCTAATAAGGTGGTGGTCGGAGAGGGGAAAAGGATTGTTGGAGAAGTTGCAAGGAGTGCATAGATAGGAGAAAACAAGGTCGAGGGTGTTTCCATCAGAGTGAGTAGAAGCCTGTACCCATTGCTTCAGGTCAAATGAGGAAGTTAGACTAAGAAGTTTAGAAGTAGCAGTAGTGTTAGTGTTAACTGGGATGTTGACGTCCCCAAGAAGGATTGTGGGAATTTCAGAAGAGAGAAAGTAGGGTAGCCAGGCAGAAAATTCATCAAGGAAAGCTGACAGTGGTCCAGGAGGCCGATAGATCACAGCAATTCTTAGGGAGGTTGGTGAGAATAGACTTATACAGTGGGCTTCAAATAATGAGAGTGAAAGAGAGGGAGGAGTGTGAAGAACCTGAAAGGCGCTCTGTGGGGATAGGAGGATTCCCACTCCACCTCCCTTGTGTCCATTAGGCCTAGGGGAGTGAGTGCAGAGAAGGCCACCATGGGAGAGGGAAGGAGGAGAACGAGAATCGCATTCATGGAGCCAGGTTTTGGTGATTGCAAGAAGATTGAAGGAATTAGTGACAAATAGGTCATGAACAGCAGTGAGCTTGTTGCAGACAGAGCGGGCGTTACAGAGGGCACAGGAGAAGGGGAGGCTGGATTTGGGAAGAAGGGGAATGGAGATTAAATTGCCTAGATCGCAACTACTGCCAGAGGGTGTGGGGTGGTGATGGGCATGTTGGGTGTTGTTAAATGAGGGAGGCCCAGGGTTTGGGGAAATATCTCCAGAGGCTAGGAGAAGCAGAAGAGAAAGGGAGGCAACATGGGAATATGATTTACATGAGGGGATGTGCTTGAGCATCCTTGTTTTGCTAGCATGTGGGCTTAGAGTTAGAAAGAGGTGGTGAATGCAGTAATAGGGAGAGGGGAGAAGTGACGGTGATATGTACAGATTGTGGGGTGGGGGAGAGGGGTGAAGAAAAGATAGTTTGAGGAGAGAGGCTGCTATTGTGAAAAGGAGAGGTAAGGAATGCATGTTTCAGAGAGGAAAGTGTGGGAATTTGGAAATGAGGTTACCTGTAGTCTGGTGTTATGGAAAGTAGTTTGATGTTAGTGTGCACCTTGTGCAAATCGCTGAAGTGCCCACTTATTTAAAGAACTCCACTTTGTTGGAGGAAACCCTCTGCGATGTCTAACCCCCTGCAATGCTTCCCCCGCAAGCAAAGCTTTGTTTTATACTGTGATGGGTGTGGGTGGAATGGGGCAATTAATCAATTACGGGGTAATATTAAGCACACAGACATCACAGCAGACCTTTCAACTCTATGATCAAGGGAGCCAAAAAGGGCAGAATATGTGCAGATAAGGGAGCCATAAATTAGGTAAGACCCAAGCTTAAATAAACATCAAAAATAGTGTGAACATCCCTATAGATGTAGGTGAAATAACGGTGACAAGCACAGGTAGAAGGCAATTGTAGGAATATAGATGTAGATTACCAGTATTGAGAAAAGATGTGCATGAAAAACAGGCTGTATTAGGTTGAAGGGTGGAGGTATCAGAAATCTAGGCATACCAGTATTAAGAAAAGATGTGCATGAAAAGCAGGCTGTATTCAGTAGAAGGGTGGATGTATCAGCAATCTAGGCATACCAGTATTAAGAAAAGATGTGCATGAAAAGCAGGCTGTATTCAGTTGAAGGGTGGAGGTATCAGCAATCTAGGCATACCAGTATTAAGAAAAGATGTGCATGAAAAGCAGGCTGTATTCAGTTGAAGGGTGGAGGTATCAGCAATCTAGGCATACCAGTATTAACCGCTTGCCGGCCGCTGGTCGGCAATTGACGGCGACAAAGTGGCTCTGTAACGCAAATCGCCGTCATACGACGGCGGGCGCGATACAGAGCCACTGTGAGCGCGCGCGCGCGCCACCAGAGGCGCGCCCGCGCGCTCACTGTGTCCGGGGGGGTCCAGGGAGCGGGTGCGGCGGCTTCGATTATCGCCGGCCACCTGCGATGCCCCCCCCGGAGCGAATGAGTGGAGGTCCGTGTAAGTAAACACGGACCTCCGCTCTGTGTGAGGGGGAAGGGCTGTGATCACAGCCTTCCTGTAAGTGAAGGCTGTGACCACTTCCCTTCCCCAGCTAGGCAAGCCCCCCTACAGTTAGAACACGCCCAGGGAACATACTTAACCCTTAGCGCGCCCCCTGCAGGTTAACCCCTTCACTGCCAATGGCATTTACACAGTAATCAGTGCATTTTTATAGCACTGATCGCTGTATAAATGCCAATGGTCCCAAAAAAGTGTCAAAATGTTCCGACATGTCCGCTGAAATATCGCAGTACCGCAAAAAATCGCAGATCGCCGCCATTTTTAGTAAAAAATAAAAAAAAATTAAAAACCCCAAAAATGAATTCTCATCATCCGTAAACGCGACCACTTTTGCGCAAACCAATCAATAAACGCCGATTGCGATTTTTTTTATCGCAAATATGAGGAAGAATATAAATCGGCCAAAAACGGTGAAAAAAAATGTTTTTTTATATTTTTTTTTTGCATTTGTATTTTAGCAAAAAGTAAGAAATTTGGGTTTTTTTGCAAAATTGTCGCTCTTCTTTTGTTTATAGCGGCGATCAGAAATGACGCAGAGGTGATCAAATACCACCAAAAGAAAGCTCTATTTGTGGGGAAAAAAGGACGCAAATTTCGTTTGGGTACAACGCAATTGTCAGTTAAAGCGACGCAGCGCCGAATCGCAAAAAGGGCTCCGGTCCTAAAGCTGGAAATCCTTCCGGGGCTGAAGTGGTTAAGAAAAGATGTGCATGAAAAGCAGGCTGTATTCAGTTGAAGGGTGGAGGTATCAGCAATCTAGGCATACCTGTCAAGAGAGAAGCAGTGGTTCAGATGGATGGATGGTTGCAATAGCAGAAGTGCCCACTTATTTAAAGAACCCCACTTTGTTGGAAGAACCCCTCTGCAATGTCTAACCCCCTGCCCCTGACATAGTCAAGTTATGGAAATGGTACGTGAATGCAGGTTTTAGTATATTCTAAAAGTTATCCGTTTTTTTGTTTCTTTGTTTTTTAAATGAGAGGAAAGTTTATTAAGGTCCCTTTCAGGTCCACCTGTCAGTTTTTTCAGGGGGACCTGAACAGACCATCCATCCTATGGAGCGACGGATGTCAGCGGAGACATGTCCGCTGACACCCGTCGCTCTCCGATCCACTCTAGACAGGAAACCCCATTTTTCCATCCGTCAGCGGATCGTATCAGATGACAACGGACAGATGGATCCGTTGTCATCTGATTTGTCATAGGGGTGAGCGGGAGATCTGACGGATCCATCTCTGTACAGAGAGCTCAGTGGTTATCAGCGGAGCGATCCCCGCTGAGCTAAATGGAGCCCGCTGACAGAACGGCCATGTGAAACCGGCCTAACACAGAGAAATCATGTAAGGAATGTACAAAAGCATGTACAACATATAATAACATATGTCCAGGGCAGACCATAATCAGGTATTTAAAAACATACCCCATAATAGCTTCTGATCCAACCAATACCCATCTACATTTGCAAACCCAACAGTTATGTGTCAAACCATATATAACAGTAAATGAAGTGAGAGCATCCCAAGAACATAATACAGTACTCAAAACATTGAACAATTGAAGGAGGGCATAGTTACACACAGGGGGTTAAAAGATTATTTTGGTCACCAAATCTAATGGACTAAGACTTGGAATGCCTAGCCATGGAGCCCAGATCTTCTTAAATTTGTTGGGGCAAATCCTATGTTGATAAATACATTTTTCCAAATGGAGAGTGTCCCCCATATATGCTATCCAGTTGTTACTTATGGGTAGATAATCGGACTTCCAAACAGTTAGGATTAACATGTGTGCCTGAAAAAAGTGCTCTTGCAGCAGCCTCCTTGGAGAATTTGCCTCCCTTGCTGTTCAGCCTTATGAACCAATAGGAAGGTGAAATTTGCATTCTGAGAATCCTCACAACACTGTTTCTGTAATTCAATCACTACCTGTCCCAGTCATCTACATGACAAATCCCAGTCATTCAAATGCCCGGAATATAGGTTATCCGGCCTATCATTTGGTATACAGGTATGGTCTTGCTGGGCACAGTATAACTTTACAAGATAAGGTGTATATGAGGTGTGACGTTATGCGAGGCACCACAATGGACGGGCGATACTTGTTGCCTTGCATGCAATCAGTTTGAGGCGACTAGCGTGAGTCTGACCCGGGTTTTGCCGGCCACCATGGCAGAGCTGGTTCCGGCCCAGACTTTCTGGTCTACTCAAACCCCTCTCCACCTGCATGTAATGATCAGGAAGAGATCTCACTGGAGCTCGATCCTGGATCTCAGAGGCAGAAAGCTGAGAGAGCTCTGTCTGCTAACTTGGACTCTAAAAACAAGGTTTGCAATGTGCTTATGTTTTGTGGGTGTCTGGGACAGCCCCACACTGTATATAGAGGGATCTCTTTGTTTAGTGTAGCACCAGATGGTGAGGTTTTGTTTTCTGTTTCGATCTTTCAAACCTGTAAAAATAAACCTGGCAAGCCGCCAGACTTTAAAGAAACTGACATCCAAGCTGTATCTTTTCCCCTGAAAAGTGATCACCATGAGCCAATCTCCCACACGTGGTGGAGTTCAGCGTGGCAACTTTCAAAGATGGAGGAAATGTTGAAGGCCCTGCTGCAAGCCAATGCAACCTAACAAGAAACCGGCCGACAAGTCGCAGAAGCCGCTGCAGCACAATAGGCGGCTCTACAAGAGACTATTGCAGCTCAGCGAGAGGTAGCGGAGGCCCTGCTGGAGTTAAAAAAGGGGCCCGCACCTCCTGTGACAGTGGAACCAAAGTTTGTACGCGCCTCGTACCACATGCAGAAGATGGCTCCTGCGGAGGACGTGGAGGCATACCTCACGACCTTTAAAAGAGTCGCTCTTCATGATGGACTGCCAAAAGAACAGTGGGCAGGACTGCTAGCACCATTCTTGACCGGCAAACCCCAAGAAACCTATTTCGATCTGTAAGCAGATAAGGCCCAGGACTATGAGACTCTAAAGGCAGAGATACTCGCATGCCTGGGAGTCACCATAGCAGTCCGGGCCCAATGCGTGCATCAGTGGACTTTTCACACCGACAAGCCACCCCATTCCCAGCTGTTCGACCTAGTTTACCTTACCAGGAAATGGCTACAGCCAGAGACTTAGCCAGATCCCCAGATTGTGGAGCGTGTGGACTTCATCAAGAGATACACGGCTGCTGAGACCACTCCAATGTCTCTAGAGGTGAAAGATCGCCCAGCGGACCCGGTAAGACTGTTCCAGGGTTCAGGGGCGAGGGGAAATTTGATAAAACTGATACGGTTAAAGAGACTGGGGGCTCTAGACCTGGAATCTGGCCAAGAAACCAGGAAGGTCTTGGGGACCCTTGAGAGGACTGGGTATAGAACACATACAGTGCTACCGATACCATGCATTGGGACATATTGCTGCCAGTTGACTCCTGAACGATGAACGCATACAATGTGATAATGCTTATATGAAAAGATGCATTTCTCTGTTTTCACAGGTCACATGTATAGCATCATGCTCAAGTTGCATGGAGAAGCAAATGTGTATGATTGCTATTGACAGTATGCCCGTCACTGCGCTGCTTGACTCTGGTTGTGTGATAACGTTGATCAAAAGCAGCTGTGTAAATCCAGCCAGGTTACACCCTAGCACTGTCGGGGCCATTTGCATCCATGGGGACACTCGTGACTACCAGACAGCGCTAGTCGAGAATGACACCCCAGGGAGTGGTACCTTCCCTGTTTCATGAAGACCTAGTGGGGAGTGATTTTCCCCATTTTGGAGGTTGTGGGAAGGCACAGAGAGCCTGGAGGAAAGATCCCCCCCTGCTGAGGAGGCACAGGAGTTCTCACCAGACCCTTTTTGCCAACCGGAAGGAGAGATTGGTGGCAGGACCGAGGAAAAAGGAGACCCTTTTCCTGTAATGGCTGGGGAGCCTGAGGAGCCGGAAGCTGGCTCCCAGCAGATGGCTAATGTCCCAGACCATGTCTCTGTCCCTGACTGTGAGAGTGAACCGAATGTAGTCCCTGACTTAGAGGTCCGGAGAGAGGACTGTACAGGACAACTACGGGATGTCACTCTCCTCAGAGCCAGAGAAAACGTGAAGGTGATGGATAGAGAACTGGTGAACCCTAATTGGGAGGTGTCTTTTCCCTACATGGCACTTAAAAATTATTTGTTGTATCAGGTGGTGAAACACGGAGAGGATGAACTGGAACAACTAGTGGTTCCCAAACCTTTGGTGCTAGATGTGGCCCATGGTCATGTAATGGGGGGACATCTGGGTATGGAGAAAACCAGGGAGAGTATAACCCAGAGATTCTTCTGGCCTGGGTTGTATGCAGACGTCTAAGAATACTGAGAGTCATGCCCTGAGTGTCAAATGACAGCCCTGTCACACCATTTTCGTAGTCCCCTTGTCCCACTTCCCATAATTCAAGTGCCATTCGAGCGAACTGGCATGGATCTCATGGGACCAGTAATAAAATCTGCCCGGGGACACCAGCACATCCTGGTGATACTGGATTATGTGACCCGCTATCCTGAGGCCATACCCTTGCGGAATACCTCTGCTAAGACTATCGCCAAGGAACTGGTCCAGGTGTTTAGTCGGTGGGGATCCCTAAAGAAATCTTGATGGAACAGGGTACCCCCTTCATGTCCAGAGTGACCAGGGAATTGTGTAAATTGTACAAAATCTCCCATCTATGTACCTCTGTTTACTACCCCCAAACTGAGTGTCTGGTGGAAAGGTTTAACAAGACCCACAAGAGTATGCTAAAAAAGATGGTGGATAAAGATATGTGAAATTGGGATTTTTTGCTGCCGTACCTCAGGTTTGCCATACGAGAGGTTCCGCAGGCGTCTACGGGGTATTCCCCCTTTGAACTCTTGTATGGTAGACATCCCAGAGGCCTGCTAGATGTCGCAAAGGAGACTTGGGAGGGAGAGGCTAACCCATATATAACATCATAGAGCACGTCTCCTTGATGCAGGATCGAATCGTAGCTGTCATTCCCCTTGTACAAGAGCATATGATGCAAGCCCAGGAGGCCCAGAGAAGGTTTTACATTTGGGGTGCCAAAACCCAAACTTTCAACCCTGGGGACAGAGTGCTGGTGCTAGTCCCCAAGGTTGAATGTAAATTCCTGGCAAAGTGGCAGAGTCCCTTTGAGATTAGGGAAAGAGTAGGGGAAGTAAACTGCAAAGTTTACCACCCTGGGAAAAGGAAACCGGAGCAGATTTACCATGTTAATCTCCTAAAACAGTGGAAGGCCAGGGAGACTTTATTGGCAGTGCCCACGCCCCAAAAGGACAGGTTACTCCTAACCCCGGATGTCCCCATAATTGAGTCCTTGTCACTGATGCAACAAAATGATGTTAAGGAAATTGGCAGTAAAAACAGAGACTTTTTCTCTTCCCTACCGGGACTGACCACTGTGCTACAACATGACATAATCACAGAACCCGCGGTCCGTGTAAATGTAAAACCCTACCGAATACCTGAGGCTAGACCAGAGGTGGTGGTGAGAGAAATAAAAACCATGTTGGAGTCCCACAGCGCCTGGTCGAGCCCTATAGTACTGGTCCCAAAGCCCAATGGCACTATCCGGTTCTGTAACAATTTTATGAAGCTGAATGAAGTGTCTAAATTTGACGCATACCCGATGCCTCGGGTTGATGAACTTGTGGATAGGTTGGGAGGGGCTCGGTACATGACAACCCTAGACCTAACTAAGGGATACTGGCAGCTCCAACACAAACAAATGGCGTTTCGTCTGCATGGGGCCCCTGCATCCTTTCAGAGGATGATGGACAAGACTTTAAGGCCGCATTGGCCCTATGCAGCAGCCTATCTGGATGATGTCGTCATCCACAGCCTAGATTGGGAATCACATTGTGTAGGCAGTGGTAGATTCACTGAGGGTAGCAGGTTTAACAGCTAACCCAAAGAAGTGTGCCATAAGTCTCGAGGAGGCCAAATACCTTGGGTATGTGATTGGTCGAGGTCTGATTAAGCCCCAAACCAATAAGATCCAGGCCATTCAAAAGTGGCCCCAACCAGTGAACAAGAAACAGGTTCAGACCTTCCTGGGGATTACAGGGTATTACCGATGCTTCATCCCCAATTTTGCCACCATTGCCATCCCTCTGACCGATCTGACAAAGGGTAGAGCATCAGGAATGGTTAAGTGGAATCCTGAAGCTGAAAAGGCCTTCCAGAAATTGAAACAAGCCCTTTGTTTACAGCCGGGCTTCACAAAGGAGTTTGTCATTCAAACCGATGCCTCTGAGGTGGGACTAGGTTCTGTTCTGTCCCAGATCTGAGACAGCGAGCAGCTTCCGGTAGTCTACTTAAGCAAGAAGCTTAATACATATTAAAGGAATTATGCCATTGTGGAGAAGGAGTTCCTAGTCATCAAGTGGGCCTTAGAGGCCCTAAAATACTACCTGCTGGGAAGGTCATTCAGGCTAGTCACCGACCATGCCCCCCTTAAGTGGATGTGTAATAACCGGGAGAAAAATAGTCGGGTGGCTAGGTGGTTCCTGGCCCTATAGCCGTTTAAGTTCTCAATGGAACACCAGGCTGGAAGGCTCCAAAATCACGCTGATGGTCTTTCCCGGGCCCGATACATGGTCGGGACAGTTGCCCGCCCCAGAGTCTTGTGCAGAGGGGGGATATGTGACGTTATGTGAGCATTTTGAGGCTACTAGCACTATATATAGAGGGATCTCATTGTTTAGTGTAGCGCCAGATGGTGAGGTTTTGTTTTCTGTTTCTGTTTATGTTTTGCTCTTGCAAACCTGTAAAGATAAACCTGGCAAGCCGCCAGACTTTAAGGAAACTGACATCCATGCTGAATCTTTTCCCCTAAAATGTGATCAAGCTAATCTCCCACAGTGGTTATACCAAAATGTTCATGGATAAGGATGAGGTGAATGAATACCGAAACTTATCTTTGGGCCAAAACACTAGAAACTGGCAAAAAAAAATCCAAAATGACTAAATATGACAAAACATAAAGGAATACAGAAATCTCATAAACATCAGCTAGCCAGGATCTTCAAAGCACTTTTGATTAAGCCCTTGTCATAAATTGTCTGAAGAGCAGTAAACATCTGTCTATATTGACCTATAGCCAGGGCTGGCCCAAGACTTTGTGCTGACTGGGTCCAAGAATGAAATGCTGCCCCACACAAAAAAAAATCATACCCATCAAAATGCCTCCACATCCATTATTTTGAATCATGATAATTAAAATTACATTTATCGGGATGTCAGATTTACAGGAAACAGCATTTTCTCTATGTGCAAAATTATATGACATACCATTATGTTCAATTCCAAGGGGCGGGCTAGGGTAGTATAGGGGCAGGCTAGGGTAGTATAGGGGCTGGCTAGGATAGTATATAGACAGGCTAGGGTAGCATATGGGTGGGCTAGGGTAGTATATAGGCAGGCTAGGGTAGTACGGGGGCGGGCTAGGGTAGTACAGGGGCAGGCTAGGGTAGTATATGACAGTGGTATCAGTGGCAGTGCTGGGGAGGGATGGGGATCAGTGGCAGTGCTGGTGGGTGGATAGGATCAGTGGCAGTGCTGGACAGGGGGAAAGGATCAGTGGCAGAGCTGATGGGGCATGGGATCAGTAGCAGTGCTGGTGGGGGATGGATCAATGGCAGTGCTGGGGAGGGATGGGGATCAGTGGCAGTGCTGGGGAGGGATGGGGATCAGTGGCAGTGCTGGGGAGGGATGGGGGTCAGTGGCAGTGCTGGGGAGGGATGGGGATCAGTAGCAGTGGTAGGGAGGGATAAGTGGCAGTGGTAGGGAGGGATGGGGATCAGTGGCAGTGGTAGGGAGGGATGGAGGTCAGTGGCAGTGCTGGGGAGGGATAGGGATTAGTGACAGTGCTGGGAGCATAGGATCACATGCAGTGGTACTCACTTTGTCTCCAGTTCCATGGTGTCTGCGGCAGCAGTGACACCTATGCCGAGATCAGGAGATGGGGTCTCCTCCAGCCCCTCCTACTTCAGGGCTCATGAGTCAGCTGACTTCTAGTCTCAACCCCCGTGAGCTGAATGGGCGGGTGCGAGGAGGCTAAGTAGGCGGCTGTGGGCTCCAGGGACAGCCCAGCTTCTTTGTGTCCCACATGCAGCCCCACTCACTGCTGGGATGCACCATCTGCCTGCCTGGACGGGGGGGAGACACGGAGCTTCTCACATCCGGAAGTCCCCTTTCCTTCTCAGACTGCCCCTAACCCGCACAAGGAGAAGGGGACACTTCCGGCGCCCCTGATTGATGTGTGCTGATAGCGATGCCCCAAAACTGCTGAAAAAAAATGTGGCATTTTGCCACCCCTCTCAAAGTGCCGTCTGGGACCATTGGACCCACTGGGACCCATGGTAGGGCCAGCCCTGCCTATAGCTGAACTCTCATACGGCTCAAACTCTCAACTTCTATTCATATTTCATAACTATTACTGTAATACTGTCCCGCCCACCATCAGTGTAGACAAGCACAGCTCTGTGCATTCCAGCCAGAGAAACACCAGGAAGTCTCCTCCACTTCCCCACACACCAGCACGCCATTGGATCCTGATGGCAGCTGCGGGCCGGCTACATCCACCCTCCTTAGGCTTGAGGAACTATGAGGAAATCTGATACTACAGCACACGCTCGTATCTTACCATCATCCTGTAAGTGTTAACCCCCTGTGTGCCTGCACTGACCACCCACTGCTGCACTTAGAGGCTTTCCCTGAGTTCTTATTCTTCAGGAACGAACTGCTCCACTCAGATGGAAGAATGTGTATCCACACTATATTAGATCCTATGCACGTTTGATCTTCTACACTGTAAGCGTGTGTGCACCAATAAAATCCCTTACATATTACACTTAGCCTTGTCTTCTACCCCTTATACCTCCAGATCTGCTTCTTCTGTCCAAGAGCTGCCCTAAGGACACCACCTGGCCACCAGCCCCGCCATCCGGATACCGGAGCACCGTAACCACCTCTCTCCGTGTGCAACAGGGGTGTTTCCTCTTCCATCATTTGCATATTATTATAGTTTCACAAGGGCGCTAGAAGGAGGCATTTCTAATAAGTTATGACAATTGCCAAGCATTCTTAAATAACAGAGTCAATGTGATGACCTGAGCCCAACTCTTCCCATTGTGCAAATGTGGGTCAGTGGAACTTGGCACAGTTGCTCAAAGGTACTAATTTCCATTTCATGGCCACATATGAGTTACTCTGCTCTTCCAAATGAGCCCCTTCACCAGGTGCGAGATTGGACAGCTAACTGTGCTGCATCCAGGGCGCATATATTTTAAAGATTTTATCTATATGTAGCACCCTCTACCTAGATAGTGTGCTAGCGGTAGGTTTTTATAGTGCAGGTAAATTTGAGCAGGCCTGACTGGAAGTTAGGCCTGTTTGTTTTGATCTGTGTGGGCTGGGAGTGGCCTAGAGTAGCAGATGGTGACTCACAGATAGCATCACTTCTCTGTTACCTCCCTCTTGCTTCCAAAGGATTCTGGAAGGAGAGATGGGGAGAGGGGTGGAGCTGTCTGGGGTGTCTCAGGGAGCCCTGACCAATCCCCAACTTGTATTGGCAGTGGCAGGGCCCCTTGAAATACCCAGGGTCAGCCCAGCTGGGCAGGAGAGTTCAGGTGGAAGAAATGGAGATGGAGTACTAGGTTGTCTGGGCCTTTGAGAGAGCTCCCCAGTCTTGGGGGGTTACCTTGGGCCTGGAGCCCGGGTGTACAAGGGGCCCTCATACAAACCACAGGGGTGCCCTGACCAGGAGCAAGAGAGGACAGTGGAGAGTACTGCCATGCAAGTCGTCAGGAGGGATCCACCAGGTGACGGTGAGTGACACACAGCCAGGAAAGCTGGGGAGGCACACCGGAGCAGATTGGGGTGATAGACGACCTGGAATGGGTGTAGAGCCAGCATGGACTGTGGGGTCACAGGCAGTGGAGTCTGACTGACTGGGAGCAGTAGTCCACCAAGGGCAGCTAGCACTGAAAGATGTTTTTTGATGGATTTTAATCTTCAATAAAACTATGCTTATTTCCTTCAACTCCAGAGTGTGGTCAACTTCTTCCTATTCTCCAAATAGTTATCCAGATTGCGGACTGGACCTGTACCTGTAGAGTGAAGGGAGGTATTTACTTTCACCTGGAGCTGCACATCTTGCTGTTTGTATCTAGAAGCTAGCACTGAAACGCTTCTTTGCTACACCATAGGGGCCCGCGGTCCCTGCTGGAAAAAGGCATTTCTGCTTGGCCTGGCTGGAACCAGAGTCAGGCCTATACATGTGCTAGCTGTGAGGAGGTTTTATGCAGGAGGAAGTGTGTGATATTCTGCAAGCAAGTTTGAGCTGGAGGAGACAGGAGTAGTATGTACAGGGAGTTTATCCCAAACAAAAAGTTAAATTCTTCTGTGTATCTCATAAATTCCGAACCCCATCCAAGTTAAATCCCCTAATAAAAACAACAAAACAAAGTACCCGAACTGATTTATGACTCTGGATGTCTGTAAGAAGTATGATTGGCTGGGCAGGGTGACAGGTGGACCACAACACTCAGCAGCCCCTACGGGGGTACCACTACATTTGGGGGCTTGTATCCGTGATCACCTGTTCATGGTAACCTGCCAGCCGCTGCCCCTAGCAACCGAGGTTGGTTGAATCAGGGAATTGCGTTTGTTCCACCATTAAGTGATTGAACCTTGGACTTGTGTGCTCTGCCTTCCAAATAGTGATATAGTAACAAGTGTTGTTGCCCATAGCAACCAATGGAGCAGTTATTTATTGTTGCTGCCTGCTTACCCAGTTGCCTCAAAAAGGTGCTGGGACAGACACTTGTGCCTATTCCTAAAATTCAGTGCATTTGTAACATGTGCTGTCACCCGTGGAAACCACGGTGGGCAATCATGGCCATGGATTACAAATATGTCCAACATTCCTCTAATCCTGGACATTTCCCACTGGATTACAAATATGCCTAGTGCTCTGCAAATGCAAAACCTTGGAACTTTTTCTCCAAACTCCTGCAATCTTCAGTAAAGTGTGCCTGGAAATTTCTACTGTTGCCCGGGGTGCTCGGGGTAAGCCTGCGGGTGGCTGTGGGCGGGACTGTGTTAAACTTGCTCCCTTCAGTGGGACATTGGCTTTAAACTTTATTGTTGCCACTGGCAACCACCGCACAGGTCAGCGGTCATCTACCCTCAGTTGCTTGGGCACAGCCCGTGCCGAGCTACATGCCTGGACAAATCCTGCCAGCATCAGCATGTCTGCAAACTTCAGTGTGTTCTACAAGGGGTTACAGCAGCATGCCCTAGGAGGAGTCTACCTATCAGTTCCTCTGGTGCTAGCCTGCCTGGAAGTGAGGGGGCAGTGCCATGCCCCAGAGGAGACGGAAAGTTTCTGGCTAGCAGCAGACACCACAAGACAGAGGAGGATGGCGAAAGATAGTCCGATGCTACCCACCTTAATGTGGCTGCCTGAAAAACAGGAGCGGGCACTAGTCAACACCGGTGTCCGTCGCCTGGAGCCTTACGGGGGATTTGCCCTGGGAGTCATTGAGGGGACCCAGTGGTTGTGTCTGCTTTGTCCTCTATGCCAGATCCTGACCGCGGAAGTCACTGCTCGGTGTGGTCATTGTGATGAAACGCTAACCCGGTTTGCTTCCGTACAGCAGGAGCCACGCTACTACCTGGTGGACCTGCAATCAGGACTCTGCTCTCCATCTCCGGATGGAGAGGGCCTGGAATCATCACCCAAAGGTGGAGTGGAGTTCCCCCATGAAAAGAAAGGACATCTAAGGAGAAAAGACTGCGACCTGGCCAGGGATATGGCAACTGTAAGTACTGCCGTGCAGGAGCCAGTTAAAGTTCCTGAAGAGCCGGCCAATCCTAAATCCCTTGCCATCCCAGTCCAGCGGGAGCCAGTGCCAGAATGGGTGTGCTTTCAGGTAAGCTGGATGCAGAGGGTGAGGGCTGTGTCATTGACTCAATCGCCGCCGGCTACCCGCGATGGCCCCCCCCCGCAGAGAGAGAACGAAGGTCTGTGTATGTAAACACGGATCTCCGTTCTGTTGAAGGGGGAAGGGTGATGATCACAGGCTTCCTCTATATGGAAGCCACAATCATCCCCTTTCCCCAGCCAGGGCAGCCCACACACAGTTAGAACACGCCCAGGGAACACTGTTAACCCTTAGAGCGCCCCCTGCAGGTTAACCCCTTCATTGCCAATGGCATTTACACAGTAATCAGTGCATTTTTATCGCACTAATCGCTGTATAAACGCCAATGATCCCAAAAAAGTGTCAAAATGGTCCAACATGTCCGCCGCAATATCGCAGTACCGCTAAAAATCGCAGATCGCCGCCATTACTAGTACAAAATTTAAAAAAATAAAAACCCCAGAAATTAATTCTCATCGTCCGTAAACGCAGCAACTTTTGCACAAACCAATCAATAAACGCTGAATGCGTTTTTTTTTTTACCAAAAATATGAGGAAGAATATAAATCGGCCAAAACTGATGGAAAAAATGTTTTTTTATATTTTTTTTTGGATTTGTATTTTGGCAAAAAGTAAGAAATTTAGGTTTTTTTGCAAAATTGTTGCTCTTCTTTTGTTTATAGCGGCGATCAGAAATGACACAGAGGTGATCAAATACCACCAAAAGAAAGCTCTATTTGTGGGAAAAAAAGGACGCAAATTTCGCTTGGGTACAACGTTGCACGACCGCGCAATTGTCAGTTAAAGCGACGCAGTGCTCTGGTCCTAAAGTGTGAAATCCTTCTGGGGCTGAAGTGGTTAAATGAGACGCAGTTTCAACCTCCCCTGAACATTTTATCTTGATAGCTAGAAATCGGCGTCTAAAACATCAGTTTTGCCGCATTTTGCATGTCGCGTTTAGCCGCGTTCGTGTCTAGGAATGGTTTTTTTAAATGGAAACGCCTGTAAACAACACACTCCTAGACGTGAGTTACTGCATTTAGAAGCTGTTTGGCATATCAAATGCCTCTGAACTGGCGTCTGAACCCATTTTTTTGTGTTCCAAAAAAGCCTCTAAACTCAACCGCCTGGAAACAACCTTAAACGACCCGTGTAAATGTACTGATAAGATAACACAGAGGAGAGTTCAGGAGCAGCTGAAAAAAACACCCAAATGCCCCAAAACATCAGTTTACCAGCAGCAGTGTAAATGAGGCTTAAATGTGGTAACTCGCGTCTAGGAGCGTTTCTTTTACAGACGCTTTTAATTTAAAATTTTTCAGGTTTTTTTTTAAAATCTCCTAGACGCAAACGCGGCATGCAAACGCGGCTAAACAGACGTTTTTAAACATCGGTTTCTAGCTGTCAAGTTGAGTCGTTCAGGGGAGGTTGAAAAATGTCCCATTTACATGTATCCTATATCTCATGCACGCTGCTGAGGGCAATGCCTCCTATCTCTGTTTACCCAGTTTTACAAGTGAAGTCCCATGTCTGCCTCATCATTGGCAGCAATAAATTTCCAGCCTAGGAGATGTACAGGGTGGGCCATTTATATGGATACACCTTAATAAAATGGGAATGGTTGTGACACATAAAACTTATTGGGAATTTCACAAGAAAAACAATGGTGTGCTTGGTTTTAAAGTAACTTTATTCTTTTATGAGTTATTTACAAGTTTCTGACCACTTATAAAAATGTGTTCAATGTGCTGCCCATTGTGTTGGATTGTCAATGCAACCCTCTTCTCCCACTCTTCACACACTGATAGCAACACCGCAGGAGAAATGCTAGCACAGGCTTCCAGTATCCGTAGTTTCAGGTGCTGCACATCTCGTATCTTCACAGCATATGGTTTTTGTATGGTTTTTTTATGGTTTTTATGGTCAGTAAAAACCAATACCGGATGAGCTGCTCCTTCCAGGAGGTACCGCCATTCCTCCAAAGCCGACTTGATGTCCAGTAATTCCCTATCACCGACATCATAGTTCCAGCAAGATGGTGCACCACCACATTATGGGTGTCAGGTCCGAGCATTCCTAGATGAACAGTTTCCTGGAAAGTGGATTGGTCGTCATGGGCCAGTTGAATGGCCCCCAAGGTCTCCCGATCTGATCCCCTTAGACTTTTATCTTTGGGGTCATCTGAAGGCAATTGTCTATGCTGTGAAGATATGAGATGTGCAGCACCTGAAACTACGGATACTGGAAGCCTGTGCTAGCATTTCTCCTGCAGTGTTGCTATCAGTGTGTGAAGAGTGGGAGAAGAGGGTTGCATTGACAATCCAACACAATGGGCAGCACATTGAACACATTTTATAAGTGGTCAGAAACTTGTAAATAACTCATGAAAGAAAAAAGTTATGTTAAAACCAAGCACACCATTGTTTTTCTTGTGAAATTCCCAATAAGTCTGATGTGTCACATGACCCTCTTCCTATTGAAAAAACAAAAGTTGGATTCAAAATGGCCGACTTCAAAATGGCCGCCATGGTCACCACCCATCTTGAAAAGTTTCCCCCCTCACATATACTAATGTGCCACAAACAGGAAGTTAATATCACCAACCATTCCCATTTTATTAAGGTGTATCCATATAAATGGCCCACCCTGTATAGTGAAAAGGAACATTAACTTTTACCGTTAAAATTGTAAGCAGCGTTTTAAGATATATATGATGAATTCAGTCATTTATGTGGGTGTACATGTGACTTTTACATAGTGCTCTTTCACCATGGTGAAGCTTTTATTTCATCTATAATTTTCCTTTAAGACCCACCAAAGTTAATGAGTCATCCCTTGACTAATCATTTAGTAATTACAGCCTCGAAATATTCGCTAACTCTAGTAAGCTTTGTCAAGTGACAATTATGTCTTAACTGACATTCAAGTCAATGGCCAGTGACAGTTAAATTAGAATCAAGGTGCATTGAACTGTGAAAGATGCAATAAATTCCAGTTCACTTTATTATCTCAGATCTCTTCCTAGGAAATATTAAAAATGTGCTACTTTATTATGAGCTATAATGATAAAGGCTAAAGATGATATTTTTTGGAATATTGTAAATATTTTAGCACATTCGCACTATGGTGAGCAGCAGTTATGCATGACAATCCCTTGATGTACAAAACCTGTTAAGGATGTGGATGAGTGTAAGTTTAGCACTGTGCAATAGAGCAACCATTTGTGAACCCTCCGGCGTTAAGCATCCTGATAGCATAACCGCTTGATTACATTTTTTTCCTGAAATTAAGTCATTCTGTGCGGTATTACTGAAGGATATCACTTAATGAATCTCATCTGTTATAACTTGAGATAAGTACAAATTTGCCAAGCTCCAAGCCTTCCACACATTATTTCACTGCCACCTCGGGCTTTGTGAATACATTAAATCTTAAGGGTACTTGTGAGTCAAATACTTTAGCATTTGGGGGAGGACTATTGAAAAAGACTAATGCAACCAGAATAAGGAACACATCATTTATTAAAACTGTTAGCACAATATTATTTTTTCATTATTGATATTCTATGTCAAGTGCGTGTAGCGTGCCACGGCAAATATCCCAGTTTGTTTACTACTTGCAAAATGGTTCCAAACTACCTGTTAGAAATGTGATATACACATTCTTATGCAAACTTGCTGTGTCTTTGTTAAACAGAAATAAAATATGATTAAAATGGAAAATTCTGTTAATGCTGTATTTATTGATTTCATTTGAGTAGAATATCAGGCAGTTAGATACACAGTTCAAATATATTATATATACAGTATCTCACAAAAGTGAGTACACCCCTCACATTTTTGTAAACATTTTATTCTATCTTTTCATGTGACAACACTGAAGAAATAACACTTTGCTACAATGTAAAGTAGTGAGTGTACAGCTTGTATAACAGTGTCAATTTGCTGTCCCCTCAAAATAACTCAACACACAGCCATTATTGTCTAAACCACTGGCAACAAAAGTGAGTACACCCCTAAGTGAAAATGTCCAAATTTGGCCCAGTTAGCCATTTTCCCTCCCCGTTGTCATCTGACTCATTAGTGTTACAAGGTCTTAGGTGTGAATGGGGAGCAGGTGTGTTAAATTTGGTGTTATCACTCTCACTCTCTCATACTGGTCACTGGAAGTTCAACATGGCACCTCATGGCAAAGAACTCTCTAAGAATCAGATAAAAAGAATTGCTGCTCTACAAAAAGATGGCCTAGGCTATAAGAAGAATGCCAAGACCCTGAAACTGAGCTGCAGCATGGTGGCCAAGACCATACAGCGCTTTAACAGGACAGATTCCACTCAGAACAGGCTTCGCCATGATCAACCAAAGCAGTTGAGTGCATGTGCTCAGCGTCATATCCAGAGGTTGTCTTTGGGAAATAAACGTATGAGTGATGCCAGCATTGCTGCAGAGTAGAGCCGAAACAACTAATCGATTAATCGACAACTAATTGATTAATTGACTAATCGATTACTATTTTTCATAATCGATTAATCGGCCAGCCGATTAGTTGGCCTGCATACAGAATTCATTATTTGCTTACATATCAGGAAATACAGTGCAGCACACATACAGCTCAGTATACCGTCTATGCATGTCAGTATACACAGTGCAGCACACATACAGCTCAGTACACCAGGCATACATGTCAGTAAGTGCCTGAGAACTTGTGAATGTGTGAGGAGTAATGCCTCATTGGACATGTAGTCCTGGGCAGGAAGTGAGTGGATCTAAAGGCTAAGGATCTAAAGGTTTTTTACCTTGCTATAGGGGCATTCTATACTATACTTTGCAGCTTGCTATTGGGGCACTTTGAAGGCAGGAGAAGCCTGAAGTGTCAGTGGGGGACCCCAGAAGAGGAGAATTAAGGCTCCTCTGTGCATAACAATTACAGAGCAGGTAAGTATAGCACGTTTTGTTGCTTAAAAAACATATATGCTTTAAAGACTCAGGTAAGATCAGCATCAGAACACAGAGAAGGTGGAGGCTGATAGAATGGAGGTTTATATAAGGAATTACAATTACATTTAAAGTCAACTTTTACTTTTTTTTTTTTAAAGACCTGGTTTTTGTATAGCCAGCATATAATACATTACAGTTCTGTCTGAAAAACTGCAACACAGTCTTTCATTTTTTTTAAATAAAAAATGTGATCTCTGAGTCTGATATTTACCAGATTCAACCTCTAATAGTATATACAGTATATCTCTTCTGTCTGTTATTCTCAGTGGATTAGAGATTTTGCTCCCTAATCATATGGTTAGTTATTTATATTCACCACTGCATAGATATAGAGAAAATTGCCTTTTAAAAAAAAAAAAAATTTCATATTAACTAAATTATACACCAATTTTTTTAAAGCTATTATCCGATTAATCGATTAATCAAAACAATAATCGGCCAACTAATCGATTATGAAAATAATCGTTAGTTGCAGCCCTACTGCAGAGGTTGAAGGGGTGGGAATTCAGCCTGTCAGTGCCCAGACCATATGCCACACACTGCATCAAATTGGTCTGCATGGCTGTCGTCCCAGAAGGAATCTTCTAAAGATAATGCACAAGAAAGACCGCAAACAGACAAGCAGACGAAGGACATGGATTACTGGAACCATGTCCTGTGGTCTGATGAGACCAACATAAACGTATTTGGTTCAGATGGTGTCAAGCGTGTGTGGCTTCAACCAAGTGAGGAGTACAAAGACAAGTGTGTCTTGCCTACAGTCAAGCATGGTGGTGGGAGCGTCATGGTCTGAGGCTGCATGAGTGCTGCCGGCACTGGGGAGCTATAGTTCATTGAGAGAACCATGAATGCCAACATGTACTGTGACATACTGAAGCCGAGCATGATCCCCTCTCTGGGCCACAGGGCAGAATCCCAACATGATGACGGACCCAAAACACACCTCCAAGACGACCACTGCCTTACTATAGAAGCTGAGGGTAAAGGTAATGGACTGGCCAAGCATGTCTCCAGACCTAAACCCTATTGAGCATCTGTGGGGCATCCTCAAACGGAAGGTGGAGGAGCTCTAGGTCTCTAACGTCCACAGCTCCGTGATGTCATCATGGAGGAGTGAAAGAGGACTCCAGTGGCAACCTGTGAAGCTCTGGTGAACTCCATGCCCAAGAGGGTTAAGGCAGTGCTGGAAGATAATGATGGGAACACCAAATATTGGCACTTTGGGCCCAATTTGGACATTTTCAATTAAGGGTGTACTCACTTTTGTTGCCAGGGGTTTGCGTGGTCATGCAACACTGTACCCAAATTTCATTTTTATGATTTTTTTCCCCCATAAATAGAGCTTTCTTTTGGTGGTATTTAATCACTGCTGGGTTTTTTATTTTTTGCTAAAAAAAAAAAAAGGCAGAGAATTTTGAAAAATAAAAACTGTTTCATAGTTTTTTATATACATTTTGAAAACAGGTAATTTTTTTCCTACACTGATGTGCGCTAATGAGGCTGCACTGATGGGCACTGATAGGCTGCACTGATGGGCACTGATAGGCTGCACTGATGGGCACTGATAAGACGGCACTAATGGGCATTGCTAGGTGGCACTGGTAATCAATGATGAGGCGGCACTGACGGGTGGCACTGATGGTTGGCACTGATGGTTGGCACTGAAGGGCACTGATAAGCAGCACTGAAGGGCACTGACAGGTGGCACTGATGAGTGGCACTTATGGGTGGCACTGATGGGCACTGGTGGGTGATGCGGATAGGCAGCACTGATGGGCATTGATTTGTATCACTGGTGGGCAAAGGTAGGTGGCACTGGTGGACAAAGGTAGGTGGCACTGTGTGCACTGGTAGTTGGCACAGTGGGAACAGGTAGGTGGCACTGTGGGCACTGGCAGATGGCTCTGGTGGGTACTAGCAGGTGGCACTGGTTGGTAATGATAGCTGGCACTGGTGTGCACAGAGGAGCCATCCGCGGCTTTCTGTGCGAGGGACCGATGCCCCTTTGACAGAAGCCGGTGATCAGCTTCTTTTTCCCCTCACGCTGTCAGCGAAAAAAATACCGACCCCCGGTATTTACTGTTTACATCACGTGATCAGCTGTCATTGGCTGACAGCTGATCACGTGGTAAGGGGGCGGGACCGCCCCCTTACTCCGATCTGTGATCAGCCGAGTCTCATGGACTCGGTGACAACAGAGCATGCTGCTTCCAGCCCCATGACTATGTCTCGGTAGATGAAACGTACGTCGGGGAAGACGCGCTGACGTCACTGCCATTGAGTGTTTGAAGTCTACAGCCGGCCGGCTTAATGTTCTCTGTATCAGTACCCCGACCTTCGTCGTACGAGACAACAGTGGCTCAGGTACTCTGAGCCGACTAGTGTCTAGCCTCATTCCCCCGCCAGGGCGGGGGAATGGTGCACTAGTCGACAGTCGGTTACTGTCGACTAGTGCACTACATTTGTCATTTATGGCCCCCAGCCATAAAAAAAGCGACTGTCGCACTCCCCTTTTTCTTCGACTAGTGGCCGAAGACAGTTTCCCCGTAGCCAGGGAGCGTGTCTTTCGGCGCCTACCGAGGAGACACGTGTGGTCACGGTCGATAGTAATGGTTGGTCACGGTGGACGA
>BLSH010557004.1:251008-263886 GCA_018402905.1 Glandirana rugosa | reverse complement strand
ATGGAGCCAAATACAGGACCATTCTGGAAGGAAACCTGATGGAGTCTGCAAAAGACCTGAGACTGGGACGGAGATTTGTCTTCCAACAAGACAATGATCCAAAACATAAAGCAAAATCTACAATGGAATGGTTCACAAATAAACATATCCAGGTGTTAGAATGGCCAAGTCAAAGTCCAGACCTGAATCCAATCGAGAATCTGTGGAAAGAACTGAAAACTGCTGTTCACAAACGCTCTCCATCCAACCTCACTAAGCTCGAGCTGTTTTGCAAGGAGGAATGGGCAAAAATTTCAGTCTCTCGATGTGCAAAACTGATAGAGACATACCCCAAGCGACTTACAGCTGTAATCGCAGCAAAAGGTGGCACTACAAAGTATTAACTTAAGGGGGCTGAATAATTTTGCACGCCCAATTTTTCAGTTATTTATTTGTTTAAAAAGTTTGAAATATCCAATAAATTTCGTTCCACTTCATGATTGTGTCCCACTTGTTGTTGATTCTTCACAAAAAATTACAGTTTTATATCTTTATGTTTGAAGCCTGAAATGTGGCAAAAGGTCGCAAAGTTCAAAGGGGGCCGAATACTTTCGCAAGGCACTGTGTATATATATATATATATATATATATATATATATATATATATATATTAGGGGTCGACCGTGATTGTTTTTTCAGGGCCGATACCAATATTTTGGCCGCCTTCCAGGCCGATAATGGATATCAGGTGACGATATTCCGTACAACACTGTCACCTGCCACCAGATGCAGCATGTCACTTGCCACCGTCACCTGCCACCGGATGCAGCATGTCACTTGCCACCATCACCCGGATGCAATATGGTACTTGCCACCAGATGCAGCGTGTCACTTGCCACTGTCACCTGCCACCAAGATGCAATATGTCCCTTGCCACCAGATGCAGCGTGTCACTTGCCACTGTCACCTGCCACAAAGATGCAATATGTCCCTTGCCACCGGATGCAACGTGTCACTTTCCACCGTCACCTTTCAACAAGCAAAATAAAAAGAGAGAAAAAAAAGAAGCTTTAAAATAAGCTCTCCCTGACCAATGTAGATACTTAGAAGCAATTCCTCTTCAATTTTAAAAAGAAGGACTTAACTTGTTCAAGTTGTTCTCTTAGAAGTTTAGCTTACCAGACACTTACCAGTGCTTACCAGAGCACTGTTTAGCTTAACAGTGCTCTCATACATTGTTAAATATGTATATTTAAGTTCAACTTAATACAAGGATGTCCTACACTATCAGTCTCTTCTGTCATAAATGTTTTCCCTACCTGTCAGCTGACATGTACACTAAGCCGTGCATGCACAGCTTACCATGCATTAATGGCACCCGGTCTGTGGCGTGATGATGTGACACCATGCACAGGCACAGGAGTGACATCATTGTAGTCTGACCATCCAAGCGGCCAAAGGGACAGAACCCTCAAGGAAGACCGGGCAAAGATGTAAGCAGTATCTGTGACAGTACAGCGCTGGAGGGCACGTTATGACAGGTAAGTCTGCCATAATGTGGTGCATTCTAGCACATTTTGGCATTGACCTTCAGGGGGTAAGTATGGCTAAAAAAAAAACAGAGTTTACCATCTCTTTAAACAAAAACAAAATGAACAGTGTCTGAAAGATAACTATGTTTGCCATATTAAACAATGTTGCTTTTAGAAAAGTAATTAACACTTAACTTCAGCACCAATTGATGAAGTTATGAATTCATAAAATATAGTTACATTTAACTCTAACTACAGGTAGTCCAATTACCTGAAATGACTTGGCATCAGCCTCCTGTAACCTTCTGCACAGCAGCATTCAGAAAGGGAGAAGGAGGTGCAAAACTAGGGACCAGCAAGGCGTTCTGATAGCAAATGTGCAAATAATGTAGAGATCTAGGTGTGCAATTGCATATATTTTAAAGGAGAAGGTCAAGCAAAGTTTGGGATTTTGATGGGTGAGAAGGTGGTAAGAGATGGAAGATGGTTCATGGGATAAGTTCAGGTTGTCATATATAAACTTTGTTTGGGAGTGAGGGGGGTAAAAAAGTTAAAACATGACAAAGTCATATGTGTGTAGAGGAAATATTGATCTGTACAGTGACTTTGATTGGAGTATTATAACACGCATCCCAGTGAGAGCATTCCATTACAGGAAATTGTTTTTAACATACCAAACAATGACCACTGCCTACAGTGGTCATTGTTTAGGCAGGTGTAGGCAGTGGTCATTGTTTGGTATGTTTGATTTTTGGTCAGGCAACGCATTGACCTCTTTGCTGCCACTGTGCTATATGCTGGGTGTTCAATGTACCCCTGCACCTTTAAGGAGGGGTGGGGCCCCCTCCAGACCATCTGCCTACACCTATCTTATTAGAATGCATGTACTTCCACTGTGGAGTCTCTTACAAGTCAGAGATAGGACTACAGATCACAGGGCGCCTTGGCGGGGCCTGTAGCTTACACATGCATTTGCAAATTTGTGCAACTAAACCCCTGTTTTTAAACGCATACTGTTAGACAGGTTAATTTGGTTAGAGTAGTAGAGCTTGGTATTTGCCTTGGATTTATCCCTGGCCCTTGTTATTTCAAATTGTTTTTAACTCAGTGAACTTTTGGACTAGTATTATTGTATATAAAGTTGGCTAAACAGTATGTTTACCGCTGCTTTCTAGTTCACAATCTTCTGAAATTGTATTTAGGATAACCTCAGAGACATTTGTTATGTTAAATGTTGTGTAGGTGTGCAGTAGAACAGTTTTACTTTGCAAAACTGACATTTAACCAGTTGTATGGCAGCAATTGGTACTTATTCACACAATCTGTTTCTTGCCACTAGAGGTCATTTGGTTACTAACAGCTTACCAACAACGTGGCTCAATTAAATTCAGACTACCCCAAAATGGCCACCAGAATTTACCTCTATGAAATAGATACCAGAAAGGGAGACACAGGTGTCAGCCTGTGGAGTGTGTGACATCAGGACTGTTCTGCAGGGAAAGTAGGAAGTCTGAAAAGACTTAAAGTAATTGCAAAGTCTCTTTTTTTCTAAATAACAAACATGTTATACTTACCTCCTCTGTGCAGTTTTTGCACAGAACAGCCCCGATCCTCCTCTTCTCAGGTCCCTCTTTGCTGCTCCTAGCCCCTCTCTCCTATGGAGTGCCCCCACAGCCAGCAGCCTTCTATGAGGGCACCTGAGCCGAGTCAGAACTCAGTGTATCCATTCAGACAGATAGCCCTGACCCGGCCCTGCCCCTTCTCTCCCCTGATTGGCTGACTAACTTTGATTGACAGTCAGCGAATCAGGGGGTGGGGCTGGGTCAGGGCTCCATGTCTGAATGGCTACATGGAGCTCTGACTCGGCTCGGGTGCCCCCATAGAAAGCTGTTGGCTGTGTGTTAAATATAAGAATATTCTCCTGATATTCTGTAACTTATATTGATGAGAAAAGTAATTTCCAGTTCTTATGTAAAAATTCAAAAATGGATTTAATAATAAAATAGCATAAGATTACAAGAACGATATTAAAATACAAAATGTAAAAATAATATCAATAATGTAGTTATATTCTTCAGATGAAAATTGTGTATGTAATCAGATGTGTCTGTGTGTGTTATTTCCTCAAGTCTGCAAGTCTGACCCTAGTCAAGTTCTTTTGTTCACAGCTCTCTACTACATTCAGCCCGCCCCCCCCCCCCCCCTTCTTCTAAAAAGGCTGGTTATCTCTTATAGTTCCACAAACTCTAGTGACCAAATTCATTTTCAGCCTAACTCTCAGTCTAACGATCCCCCTCCCTGAGGAATGTCTCTGCTTATGGGGGAAGGATACGTCCACACTTATACAGGTCTCAATATATTGTATGTATATATTATAGTCAACAAAAACCCCTTTTCTTATTAATATCCTAATCAAGAAATATTAGAGTATAAAGAACTTATATTAACCCATACATACTAAAAGCTCTCTGTACCTTTAAAAGAAATGTGTAACCTTATGTTTGAGCTGGGGGAATGGGCAAGAGCCAACTCAAGCCTAATTACTTCCATATGTAAGTTCTGCAATGAAATGCACAGACTATAATCAAACTTTTATATATCTTTTAACACAAACTGTAAAATCTATTCCTTAAATTTCCAAATCTAGAAGAGGTACATATATGCAACTCAATCATATTATAAAGATTCACTCATACATTTGTTAGTATTGTTTATTAGTAAATATTAGATATTAAATTAAGGAAGGCTTCTAACATTTCCCTCTCAAAATGATTGATTACTCAGTCTCAATCATTTTTCTCTTCTTAATCCATTTATACAAACATCTGCATCACATTCATATACATACATGTTTTTTAGATCTTAAGATAATTGATTTGAATATATTTTCAATTTTTATTCTAAATAAGGAAAAGTAAACTTGGTAAACCTTTTGTTTCGTATACAATAAAAATATTTTCACCCTTATTATTTTCTTTTTCTTTTACCAAATAATCAATCCCCTTAATAAATGAACAAATGAAAACACTGTAGTACAATACATTGAAGTATAAGTGTCACTTCAGAATAAATATTCCAAACTTTCCCACCGAAAATGTTTAGCATAAAGTTCTATAATCAACAAAACCTTTTAAATAACAATGCCAAAATCTAAACATAAAATATGTTTCCTAACTTCAATCCATTCATATATGTGAAATGATTTTAAAAATACATATTACAATGTAAAATTTGTCCTAACTTGTCTATATGTAATTCTAGAAAGAAACATATTCTTATCTTAATTTACACTAGATGTTCCTCCTAACTAAAGTGACTCTATTGTAAAGAGGTTTAACCCTTTCAACTCTGAAAGTACACAACATGTGATTGTAAAAATGAATTTGTAAAAAATATCTCATCTTGATATGATAAACATATCTTGTCGCATTAAAATGTATATATAAAAACTGCAATATATCTGATGGATAAATTATTTCATCAGTAATCAACAGTCAATTGTTTTTCTGTTATGAGAGATCTTGAGATTTATTTTTCCTCTTCTTCTTCTTCTTCCTGCACTCTGTAAAGTTGAAAAAACTTTCTTGAACATGAAAAGACAAAAATTATGATGAATGAAACTCTTGTGTCTAATCTTCTCCCAGAATAGATATTCTTAAACTTCAAGAAGTTTGTTTTTTATATGGAAGGTCTAGAAATATTAGTTTGCTCCTCTATTGGTGACTCATAAGTCATTTCCTAATGCAGTATCATTATTTTGGCATTGATACTATTGCATTGGTTAAGATATACCTCCATATAGTTATTCACATCTTAGCATTTTTAATCAAGACAAGGAGGACAAATTACAATAATAAAATTTCTAATTAACTTGCATTGTTCTAGTTTCTTAAAATGGTCTATACACTTATGCTAATATACTGTGAATCTTAGGTATAACAGGACGCAATTTCTCCTTTTGGTCATGACTTGAAATCTTGTTTTCGTAAACTAAGAAAGATTTCAAATCAACCCAAAAGTCTTAATGGGACTGAGACCATTCATTTTTCTTCTTTAAAGTTTAGAGTCATGCGTGCTGTACTGTAACTTTTAGCATCTTCCAATTCAGCATCTTCTGTAAAATTTTTGCTGAATAACATAACCATTCTTTGGTTATGCATCCACATAGGATGACCTGCTGAACGAATTTTGATAGCATCAACAAATCCTGGCTCAAAGTCTCTCTCTTCTAAAAACACCATTTACAGGTTTTCTAGATGCATTTGTACAAGCATTGGTTTGTGCAGATTGCTGAGAGTGTCCTGTTACCAGATCTACCTGTATACATTTATATTGCAAAGTTTTAATGAATGGGGAATACTTGTCACATAATTTTCCTGAACTAATTTTCTCTAGAAGAAGTTTTAGTGATGAATCGGGTGTCTGTAATATGATCTTACTAGATCTCACAATGTTTTCTGTTACTTTGACTGCAAAATAAACACTTAACAATTGCTTAATATGCGCATCAAAAGTATTTTCCATATTTGTCAAACCTTTTGAGAAGAAGACTATTATTTTCTGATCACCTTCTTTTAATTGAGATAAAGTCTTTGAGATCGAATTCTCAGATACATCAGTATGCAATACAAAAGGAATAGAAGAACAAAATTTAACAGTATTCAATGAAGGAGCATTCTGCAAATCCCTTGTCACTAACAGTCAGTGTACTGATCTGTTTGACTTCTGAGGCATAAGGCATTTCAATCAACCTATTGTCTGAACACAGATGAATAGATTGCTCAGAAATTTTTTTTCATTTTCTACTTCCCAAAATTTTCTTTGTGAATCTAATTTATATTTTAACCACTTCAGCCCCGGAAGGATTTCCCACTTTAGGACCAGAGCCCTTTTTGCAATTCGGTGCTGCGTCGTTTTAACTGACAATTGCGCGGTCGTGCGGCGTTGTACCCAAACGAAATTTGCGTCCTTTTTTCCCACAAACAGAGCTTTCTTTTGGTGGTATTTGATCATCGCTGCGTCATTTCTGATCGCCGCTATAAACAAAAGAAGAGAGACAATTTTGCAAAAAAACCCAAATTTCTTACTTTTTGCTAAAATACAAATCCCCCAAAAAAATACAAAAAAAACATTTTTTTTCACCGTTTTTGGCCGATTTATATTCTTCCTCATATTTGCGATAAAAAAAATCGCAATCTGCGTTTATTGATTGGTTTGCACAAAAGTGGCCGCGTTTAGGGATGATGAGAATTCATTTTTGGGGTTTTTATTTTTTTTTATTTTTTATTAGTAATGGCGGCGATCTGCGATTTTTAGCGGTACAGCGATATTGGGGCGGACATGTTGGGCCATTTTGACACTTTTTTGGGACCATTGGCATTTATACAGCGATCAGTGCTATAAAAATGCACTGATTACTGTGTAAATGCCATTGGCAGTGAAGGGGTTAACCTGCAGGGGGCGCTCTAAGGGTTAACTATGTTCCCTGGGCATGTTCTAACTGTGGGGGAACTGCCCTAGCTGGGGAAGGGAAGCGATCACAGCTTCCGTGTAAAGGAAGGCTGTGATCACAGCCCTTCCCCCTCTCACAGAACGGAGGTCTGTGTTTACTTACACGGACCTCCGTTCTTTCACTCGGGGGGGCATCACGGGTAGCCAGCGGCAATCAAAGCCGCCGCACCCGCTCCCTGGCCCTCCCCGAACACAGTGAGCGCATGGGCGCTCCTCCGGCGGCGCGCGCTCACGGTGCCCGATCTCGCAGCCGCCGTCAGATGACGCCGATTTGCGATATCACACCACTTTGTCACCGTCAACCTGCGATTGGCGGTCGGCAAGTGGTTAAACAATCTCTTCACAAACGGCCAATTTTCACACAATAAAAGCAAATAGCATTTCTTGTCTGCTCTGAAACTTTGGTTCTGTCTGTGACATGTCTCTCACCAAGATTGGGTGTAGCCATAGACGTGGCAACTCTTTGATTGCCATCTTGCTTTTGTCTGGTCAGCTTAATCTGCCTTCTAACTGTATCAATAATCTCTAAAGCTTCTTGTAAAACTTTTAATCATGGATTTTGGAGTATTGTCTTGTGCAATTCCCAATTCCCAAAACAATTCTATATACCTTTTCAAACTTCCTCAAAAAAATAAATGGATCGTCTACTGAAACTTGTAAAAAATCAAATATTTCTGTAGTAGGGTCTCTTTCGTGTAAAAATGGATTAATTGTTTTAATCTGCCTGACTCATTGCAATGTTCTCACCAACTCTGATTCTAGATTAATTTGATGATGCCCGAAAGTTAATCTGCTGATTTTATTTCTCCTGAAAGCTTGACTTCATAGTTTTGCTGACAATTCAGCTGTTCCCTCTTGTCAAGGTGAAGGAGAAAAAATTCAATGTTCGATATTCGGACAAAGCGAAACTGGCTGGGGCGCCACTGTTAAATATTCTCCTTATATTCTGTAACTTATATTGATGAGAAAATTCCTTTCCAGTTCTTATGTAAAAACTCAAAAATGGATCTAATAATAAAATAGCATAAGAACTACATTAAAATACAAAATGTAAAAATAATATCAATAATGTAGTTATATTCTTGAGATGAACATTGTGTATGTAATCAGTTGTGTCTGTGTGTGTAGTTTCCTTGAGTCTGCAAGTCTGACCCTAAAGTTCTTTTGTTCACAGCTTTCTACTCCTTGATTCAGCCCCCACCTTTTTCTAAAAAGGCTGGTTATCTCTTATAGTTCCACAAATTCTATTGACCAAATTAATTTTCAGCCTAACTCTCAATCTAACGGCCCCCCTCCCTGAGGAATGTCTCTGCTTATGGGGGAAGGGTGCTTCCACTCTTATACAAGTCTTATACAAGATCAATTCAAACTATTTATAATCAAATAACACATATATCAATATATGTATATATTATATTCAACAAAAAGCCCTTTTCTTATTAATATCCTAATCAAGAAATATTACAGTATAAAGAACTTCTATTAACCGATACATACTAAAAGCTCTATGTATCTTTAAAAGAAATGTGTAACCTTATATTTGAGCTGGGGGGACGGACAAGAGCCAACTCAAGCCTAATTACTTCCATATTCAAGTTCTCCAAAGAAATGCACAGACTATAATCAAACTTTTATATATCCTTTAACACAGACTGTAAAATCTATTTGTTACTTTTCCAAATCTAGAAGAGGTAAATATATGCAACTCAATCATATTATAAAGATCTTATTCACTCATACATATCTTAGTAATGTTAGTTAGTAAATATTAGATATTAGATTAAGGAAGGCTTCTAACACTGCGGGGGCACTCCATAGGAGGGAGGGGCCAGGAGCAGCAAAAAGGGACCCAAGAAGGGGAGGATAGGGGATACTCTGTGCAAAGCCAACTGCACAGAGGAGGTAAGCACAACATGGTTGTAATTTTAAAAAGAACGAGACTTTACAATCACTTTAAGCAAGACAACCTGTGAATTTCTCAGTCAGGTTCCTGTTGTTCAGGGTCCAGAAGACAGTGCAGACAGGGTGGAGGGGATTCTACTTCTTGTATGCAAGTATAATTGTAGAAAGGATTCTTTACCCGTGAGTTATCATCCTAAACAAGGGAACAGAAAAAAAGACAGCAAGAACGGGTGGTCTAGGATGGCTCACTGGTAATAAATCATAACTAACAAGTTATAAAATCATCATTTATTATGAACATAGTTTTATATACACATGTCACATATTACATGGTCGACATATTTCACAGTGACAAATTGCTTCTTTGGGACTCTTTAGGATTTATATATGACATATTTCTTGTAAGGCTTTGTCTCAATTCTAGAAATAAAAAAGTAATAACATAAGCACATATAGGCAAGCATATGCATGAAATACACAGACAAACAACTGCAAAAATTAGTTGTAACCATTGGGAGAAAAAAAGGAATGAAGACCAAATGGAGAAAGGAAAAGAAAGGGAGAGTTGTCGTGCCCAAACATGGCTGCAGGGAGGTTAACAGGGAAACAAAATGGGGAGAGCCAATCATCACATAAACGCATATTTGAATCCTATATTTCCACTCTCCAAATAAGTTAGCAAGGTTGACAAACTCCTGTGATAGATGTACATATATATGTAGTGGTACCCCCATAGGGACTGCTGAGTGTTGTGGTCCATCTGTCACCCTGCCCAGCCAGGCGCACCATTTCAGGCATCCATGAAACAGTTCTTGCACTTGTTTTTGTATTTTTATTGAGGGTTATTAAACTTGGATAGGTTAAGGGAGTATGGGGTGCTCACTTGATTGAACCGTAGTATAGGCAGGACTCAACGTATATACAATCCACTATATACACTTCCTCTCTTCTCTCCAGCACTTCACTTGCTTGAAGACTATCACTTCTCAACACCTCCAGCACATCACTTGCTTGTACTTTCCAGCTCAGCTAGCACTGATTTGTAGGACCTGGCACTGACTCTGCCGAGCCTAAGGTGAATGCCTTTTGCAGGCAAGGACCGTGGGCCCCTTTAGCAAAAATGTAAGTAAGTCTCAGTGCTAGCCCTCTGCTCCCAGTACCACCTCTTCAGGCCCTGCCAGCCCACATGGCTGCAGATGCCTCTCCCCACTGCCCATGCCACCACAGTCCACTCCACTGGTTCTGCACCCATCCTAGACTGCGTTCTCCCAGTCCTCTCAGGCATGCCTCCCCAGTCCTCTCTTCTGGTTCTGCACCCACCCCAGACTGCTCTCTCCCAGTCCTCTCAGGCGTGCCTCCCCAGTCCTCTTGACTGTGCATCACTCACCAGCCCTCCTGGCTGCGAACTGTAGTTACTCCCTGGAGACTTGCCTGGCAGTGCTCTCTCCCGCTGTCCTCTCCTTGCTTCAGTGCCTCCAGTCCAGGACACCTCCACATGTTCTTAGAGGGCCCTATCCACACCCCAGCCCAGGCCCAAGGTCACCCCCCCCCCCCCAGACTGGGGAGCTCCCTCACAGGTCTTCCTTCCCGAACAACTCCTCCCCAGTTGGGCTGACCCTAGGTATTTAAGGAGGCCTGCCCCCTGCCAATCTAGGTTGGGGATTGGTCAGGGCTCCCTAGAATACCCCAGCTCCACCTCTCTTCTCCTCCTTCCTTTCAACAAGACACTAGAATATTCAAGAAAGAAGTGGAAAGTCCCAGTGATGCTGCCTGTGAGTTACCAGCTTTACCCTGAGTCAACCCCAACCCAGATCAAAACCCTGATCCTCCCCTCCTGCTGGAAAAATAACCGTGTCTTCTTACTATAGTTCCCAGTGTTAGATAACATGATGTTCCCCAGTGTATGTGATTTATAAAAAAATATGCTGCCTAATACCCTATTCCAGAGAGCCGTTTTGCGCTCATGTGACTGCCCACTGGTTTCCTCCTCTCCTCCCAGCTTACGTCAGTGGGGGGATTCTCAGCAACTCCCCTGCAGCTGTCAGATTGGGAGAGGAGATTGTCAGGCAGTCACATGAGCACTGAGTGGCACTCTGAAAAAAAGGTATTAGGCAGCATATTCTTTATAAATCACATACACTGGGGGAACATCATGTTATCTAGTACTGGGAACTATAGTAAGAAAAAAGTGGCTTTACAACCACTTCAATACCGGGCTATAGTCAAATTACGTCCGCAGATGGGATCTCCCATCCTGTGCGGGCGTCATATGATGTCCTCAGTATTTTGCAGCTACTATGGCGATCGGGGATCAGGCGTGTCCTTGGAACACAGCTCATCCCCGATCAGGGTAAAGAGCCAATAAAATCTGGCTCTTTACCACATGACCAGCTGTGTTCAATCACAGCTGGTCACTATTTAGATTGAGTTCCAGCTGCCACCGGGGTCGAGGCTTGTCCTTCAGACACAGTCCAGCCCCGATCAGGGTAAAGAGCCAATGAAACTGGCTCTTTACCATGTGACCGGTTGTGTCCAATCACAGCTGGTTACAGAATGTCAACAAACTGCGGTAACGAGCTGTTACCGGGTTCTCCTTCTCACACACTGATCATGTGTGAGGAGGAGATTGTGGTAACAGCTCATTAACGCTTACAGTATACACCAAGCACACTGAGCCCATCTGAGTACTTGTCACCTGTCCATCAAAGTACCCTAGTTCCTGTCACCTGCCCATCAAAGTACCCAAGTACCTGTCACCTGCCCATCAAAGTACCCGAGCACCTGTCACCAGCCCATCAGAGTACCCAAGTACCTGTCACCTGCCCATCAGAGTACCCGAGTACCTGTCACCAGCCCATCTGAGTACCTGTCACCAGCCCATCAGAGTATCCGAGTACCTGTCACCAGCCCATCAGAGTACCTGAGTACCTGTCACCAGCCCATCTGAGTACCTGAGCACCTGTCACCAGCCCATCAGAGTACCGAGTACCTGTCACCTGCCCATCTGAGTACCCGAGTACCTGTCACCAGCCCATCTGAGTATGAAAGCAAAAGGCGGCACTCCGAACTACTGCAGTTAATTTATTAATGGTTGCAATGCAAAGGTATAAAAGGTAAAAGGTAAAAATTTGCTTTTATACCTTTGCATTGCAACCATTAATAAATTAACTGCAGTAGTTCGGAGTGCCGCCTTTTCCTTTCATATCTATTTTGGATGCGGTGGTGAGGACACCCAGGCTGAGCACCTGTGCAGGTGGATTCAGACTTTATGGGAATACCAGCAGCACAAGCTAATCAGGATACTTCCGTTGAGCGCTGCACACCTGCATTATATAGCCCATCTGAGTACCCGAGTACCTGTCACCAGCCCATCAGAGTACCCAAAAACCTGTCATCAAACCAACTGAGTACCTGAGTACCTATCACTAGCCCATCTGAGTACCCGAGTCCCTGTCACCAACCCATCTGAGTACCCGAGTACCTGTCACCAGCCCATGAGAGTACCCGAGTACCTATCTGCAGCTCATCAGAGTACCTGAGTACCTATCTGCAGCCCATCAGATTACCCGAGCACCTGTCTGCAGCCCATCAGAGTACCCGAGTACCTATCTGCAGCCCATCTGAGTACCCAAGTACCTATCCGCAGCCCATCAGAGTACCTGAGTACCTATCTGCAGCCCATGCCTCATAGAATATACCTTGGGGTGTTTGTTTTCCAAAATGAGGTAATTTTGTGGGTAATTCCACTGTACTGGTGCTTCAGGACCTTCAAAAGTGTGATAGGTACGAATGAAATTAGATGTGTAATTTATGCTCCTAGAACGCCTGAAGGTACTACTTCAGTGTTGGACCTCTGTATGTGGTCAGGCTGTGTAAAAGTCTCACACATGTGGTATCGCTATACTCGGGACAAGTAGCAGAATGTATTTTGGGGGGGGGGGTGTCATTTCTTCT
>BLSH010557004.1:192672-223794 GCA_018402905.1 Glandirana rugosa | reverse complement strand
TATTATACTGACACACTATACTCACACTATACTATACTGACACACTATACTCACACTATACTATACTGACACACTATACTCACACTATACTATACTGACACACTATACTCACACACTATGCCCACACTATATTATACTGACACACTATACTCACACTATACTATACTGACACACTATACTCACACACTATGTCCACACTATATTATACTGACACACTATACTCACACTATACTATACTGACACACTATACTCACACTACATTATACTGACACACTATACTCACACTATACTATACTGACACACTATACTCACACACTATGCCCACACTATATTATACTGACACACTATACTGACACACTATACTCACACTATACTGTACTGACACACTATAGTCACACTATATTATACTGACACACTATACTCACACTATACTATACTGACACACTATACTCACACTATACTATACTGACACACTATACTCACACTATACTATACTGACACACTATACTCACACTATATTATACTGACACACTATATATACACTACACTATGCTGACACACTATACTCACACTATAATATACTGACACACTATACTCACAAACTATACCCACACTATATTATACTGACACACTATACTCACTCTATGCTATCCTGACACACAATACTCACACTACACTAACACTACACTAACACTCTACACTCAGAGTCACAATAAGTGAATACACTAACTCGCTAGTAGCAAACTGAGCCCTGCTCTATCTATCTCCACTTAAAGCAGAGTTGCACCCAAAAGTGGAACTTCCGCTGGTTGGATTCCTCCCCCCGTCAGGTGTAACATTTGGCACCTTTTGGGGGGAGGGGGAAGAGGACACCTGTCTTTAGACAGGTGTCCTTTTCCACACATCCGGGAGCAGCCCGGCTCCCTCCTCCCTCCTCCCTCCTCCCTGCTTGCTCTGCTACTGGCCGCCTGGCCAATAGCAGAGCACAGCGGAGCCTCGCGTATGTGTAGTAAGGTGCCCGGCGTGAAGCTGTAATGCTACATGTCCGGGTTCCCTTACCTGCAATGGATACGGCTGCAACCGACCCCCAATCCGAAGATCGTCAGCTTCGACATCGCAGGACTCCAGGACAGGTAAGTGTCCTAATATTAAAAGTCAGCAGTTACTGTATGTGTAGCTGCTGGCTTTTTAATTTTTTTTTCCAGACAGACCTCTGCTTTCAACAACACACTGCAAAAAGTTCCTATGGGAAAGAACCTGTTATTTTGTGGGGTGGGACTATGAGTATTGAGCCATGATTAGACAAGGTCATCATCACTTTGGCCAATAAGGGCTCTGACAGTGCCTAATTGGCAAAGCCTTGCATCCAATTAGGACGCTAGAATGCACTGTGCAGAGCGCAGTGCATTGTGGGGCGCTTGGTGGGCGAACATCCCAACGAGTGCCCCACAAATTTGGGTGTTCGTTGAGCGACCAACACAAATTGCAGTCTTTGGCACTCAAGTCGCATGAAAGTCACATCTAAGTAGTGCAGGAACCTTTTTAACATTGTTTTTAAGTCGCATGACAAGTTGCACAAGTGTGAATGGAGCCTTAGAGCCCTTTCACACCGAGGAGCTTTTTAAGCTCTTTTTCGGTAAAAAAAATCACCTGAAAAGCTCAAGAAAAATGCTTCCCTTTAAAATCAAGAAATGTTTTCACACTGGGGCAGTGCGGTGAAAAAAAATCTGGCTTGCAGCATCTTTGGTGCATGTTTGGGGAGCTAAAAAACGCAACAAAAATGCTCCTCCCCATTGAAATGAATGGAAACCGCATTAAAAGCGCCTCAAAAATACCCCTGCTAAATGTTTTGGGTGCCGTTTTTGAGTCACATGTCCTTTAAAAACCACATCACAAATGCCGCAAACGTGCCACAAAAACGCTCCATTAATGCATAGGCATTTTACTGGTTTACATCCTAACATTTCAGGTCTAACAGTGAATGGGAAGTCTCCTATTACAAGGTGAATGATTCTAAATCACACATACTGAATTTGGGTCTGCCGAGTGAGGTACAGAAAAAACTGGCCAAAAGATACCCTTACAAATGGGAAGACAAAGGGGTAAACTATCTAGGCATCGGCCTAACACCCAATTTAAAAAACATAGCCAATATGAATTTTGTGCCCTTTGCTCAATCTCTTAAGGCCAAACTAGACTCCATAGGCAAATTTGAGCTTTCTTGGTCTGGACGCCTGGCGGCATTTAAAATGCAAATTCTTCCACAGTTGTTGTATCTGTTTAGAACCCTGCCAATCCCCCTCACCGGCCAATATTTTAACAACCTCCAAACAATAGTTAACAGATTTCTGTGGAAAGGGAAAAGAGCAAGATGCGCTTTCAACAAATTAATTAAACACAGAACGGCAGGTGGGGTGGGCCATGTCCACCTACAAGACTACTACTACGCGACACTGCTCGCACAGGCTAAACACTGGGCACGACAAGGTGACCCCACCCTATGGGTGGAACTAGAACAAGCTCAAGTACCTCGCGGAGACCTCTTGGGCCTTCTGCTCACGTCACCCTCTAATTACAATTTAAATACCAATCTGTCCCCTACAATTCTGGCAACCCTTAGGGCTTGGTCCCATCTCCAAAAATGCACTGACTGGAAAGGTGAAATGTCTACCCTACCCCTGCCCTCTCTTTTCTAATACCTGAGCTAAATCTTAAAAACTGAACTAGTCGGGGCATTAAATATTTGGAAGAGATCGTAACTGATAATAGGCTCCTATCATTTGATAGTCTAAAACGTAAATTTCAACTCCCCTTATCTGAAAGGTTTAAGTATAACCAAATTGCACACCTCATCCAACGGAACAATCACCTTCAACCCAAACTACCTAAAAAATTAGCCTCTCTCTATCAAAACTCAACAGAAACCAGTGGGGACATATCAATCGTGTACATGTCCCTACAGGAAAAAGATATATGCTCAAAAAACCCCTCAATGATAGCCTGGGAACGGGAATTAGGAACCGAGTACTCCGTAGACCAGTGGAAAAAAGCAACAAATTTAACTTACTCATCTACCAGATGTGTCAACTTATGGGAACTCCATCAGAAAATCCTCCTACGCTGGTACTTAACTCCCTATAGGTTGGCTAGGATCTATCCCTCATGCTCCCCCAGTTGTTGGAGAGGATGTGGAATGTCAGGCACGTTAATACACATACTGTGGACCTGCCCGAAGTTATTGCCGTTCTGGACCCAGATAAACCACATTGTAGCTGATATAATGGGCTTGGATGTGGCTCTATCACCAGGAATGGCACTCCTATCCCTAGATCTACCCGATATCCACCCTTCATTCAAAGATGCAATCTCCCACTTGCTATTTGCTGCCAGACTAGTCATACTGAGACACTGGAAACAAGAAAAAGCTCCTAGGGTAATAGAAGCCATTCAAACGACCCAACAGCATATAACCTATGAATCTATGTATGCCTCCTCACTCGGCAACTACGACCCCAGTCAAAAAAAGTGGCAACCTTGGAACAAATGGTATCACAACCATAAATTGCTATGATTACTACAAAGTAGAACAATTAGGTCTGACTGCTACCTAATCACCCTGACTGTTTACTTTTCTTTGTTACATGTTTTCCTAGCTTTATTTTTTGCTAGTTATTTCGTTGCTTTTTCCTATTGTTACTCTCTACGTGGCTCGTTCTTAGGCTGACATATACAGCATAAAGTATACTGAATCTATCGCAGTTGGAAGCTGTCGGGGGCGTGGGTGGGGTGGGCTACCTGGACCCCGGACACAGCTTGTCCCCAGATGGGGTGTTCTGGATGGCTGGGTGCCCCCCCCCCACTTGCCCCCTCCCTAGCTTGGCTCTTGATGAGTAATATCACCACACCTTAAACCGCCCATATGTTGTATTGATCATATACATTCCAATGTTTGCCTTAATTGCGCTACCTTGCATAATATGTCACATGTTTGTAAAAAACTTTTTCAATAAAAACTATTGAAACAAAAAAAAAAAAAATAACAAACATGTCATACTTACCTGCTCTGTGCAGTGGTTTTGCACAGAGCCACACAGATTCTCCTCTTCTCGAGCCCCTCACAAGCGCTTCTGGCCCCTCCCTCCTACTGAGTGCCCCCACATCAAGCAGCGCTTGCTGTGGGAGCACCCGAGTGAGCTGCCACTCTGTGTCCATTCAGACACAGAGCTGAGGCCCGACCCAGCCCCTCTTTCTCCTCATTGGCTCACTCACTTTGATTGACAGCAGCAGGTGTCAATGGCACCTGCTGCTGTCTCAGCCAATGAGGAGAGGGAGGCCCAGACAGCCGAGCCTCTTTTGCAACATCGCTGGATAGAGATGGGCTCAGGTAAGTATTTGGGGGGGTGAGGGGGGCTGTTGCACACAAAAGGTTTGCATAGAATACATTAAGATAAAAAACCTTCTGCCTTTTGTACAGGACGCCAAGGGTGGGTCCTGGACGGGTGTTATATAGCACCGATATTTGGGTTATGGTCCCTTTGAAAGGAAAGTGGTAGTGCTCAGGGGGTCAACCGAGGGGGTGAGAAGTTCCAGGAGTAGCGAGAGAACAGGGAGGGCTGACTCGCAGTTCTCCCTACTTTTTATAGAGAGGTAGTAGGGACCCGGAATTTCGGAGGCCCTAAAGTGATATTCGGGTGGGATAGGGCCTCCACCCCTGACTACAGGGAAACCAGCACACATGGGGGTTAATAGCCTCCAGGAAGCAGCACTTAAGGAGAGGAAGTGGTGTGTAGCTGGTGTGTGAGGAGGAGCTGGGAGGAGACACCAGTGGTTTTGGAGGGCTGCAAGTGTTTGGAGACACACGTGTGCTGGGAACTGAAAACAAAACTCACCTAACAAGGATTGTGAAAAGTCCTGGGTTGAAGAGTCTTCAAAGAACTGTATGTTACTTTTACTTTATTTCTGTGCTGAAGATAAGCTGACTTTTCTGTTGTTGGTTTTGTTTTGCTGCTAAAAGCTTACCTTTGTTTTGTTTATTGGGAAATAAACCCACTGACTGATTAAGTTTATCGGCTTGTGCACTCAATTCCGGGAAGCTACATCCCCCCAACTTTACACTTTACATCCACTTTAACCCCCCTTTCACACGGGGACATTTTTCAGGCGCTTTAGAGGCCTGTAAAGCCCTGAAAAACACCCCCCAATGCCACCCCAGTGTGAAAGCCTGAGTGCTTTCACACTGGGGCGGTGCGCTTGCAAGCAGCATCTTTGGGGCGGTGCAGGAGCGGTGTATACAACGCTCCTCCACAGCCCCTGGCCATTGAAGTGAATGGGCAGAACTTCCGAGGTGGCAGAACACCGCTTCGGAAGTCGCACCGGCGCTTTTGACCCCTTGTTAGCCCCTTCTTAGGGATTAAAGGCGCCCCGCTACCACCCAAACAGTGGTAAAGTGCCTCTAAAACTAGCAGCGCTTTACCGCTACCGCAGCTGTAGCCCCAGAGTGAAAGGGGTCTAATTCTGATGATATATGTTACTATATCATTCTTCACCGTTCTTTAGCAAAATGTGTCTTTTTTAGACACACTGTAGTCTCTAACACTCAAAGGTTCTAGAAATGAATTTATTCAAAACAATATGGACATTGTTCCACATAATAAAGCAGGGTGATGAACTCAGATGTGAACAGAGTAATAAACAAGCAAAGTAATTATGGTTACTAAAAACTTAACAACAGTCCATCGTTATAAATTATTCTACTCTGCTAGAGATAATGAAGTGGGATGTTAGTACGCTGCATATTATACAGATTTTTGAAAATATATCTCTGTTGAAGTAGTTTCTGTCACAACAAAATGAAACATACTGCAATATCATTCTATTAAAAGGCAACTCTAATAATAATATTGAAAGGCAGACACAATAACATAAATTAGGCCACATTAATGCAGTAGACTGTGAAAATAACATTTCAAGCTTTTCAGTTATTGCAGATGTTCATTGCATTAAACCACATCATTGAAACATTGATGTATATGTTGAACCTTTCGGGCACAGGGCTCTCCTGGCAACCCATAACATGCCATTACCACTAATGTGACACATGAAACAACATGGCTTCAGAATGGGTAATCTTCCATGGCCTCTCTAGCATCCAGAGGTGTAACTAGAAATAATGGGGTCCCAAAACATCTTTTTTGAAGGGATATAAGGTGGCCCTTTATGTAGACACATAAACATTGCTGGTCAGAGATGCTAAATAATGCACCACTATTTATACCACCTAAAATTGGTGAATATAAGTGGACAACCCATAAGGCACCTCCTATAGAGGTCCATTTTACACCACTTACCACACAGATTGTAGGAGCTGAGTAATGTAATTGAATGCTTAATTGTAACCAAGTAGTCTGAATTAGTCACTTCACAGGTGGAAGTAGAGTTCTTCAGAAATGCTGCTTCCTTCTCATGAGGTGCACTAGCTACCAAAGTACATTTCTCTATCCCAAAATCATCAATTTTGCGATCCTGTAGCACCCTGTCTTAAACAGGGGCTATTGCCTAGATTTAGTTTCGGCTAGGTGATAGTTAGCCCAGATGGATTGTATAATTTCTCTTTAACAAAAGGTTTATTGACTGTTCCCACATTACAAAGGCATAAATGGACAATGAAACATGCATACAGAGAAACAGCCCAATAAAATACAAGCTAACATACAGGAAAAGGCAATATACAATATATCGCATCGGGTCTAACACCGTAAGGATACATGTGCGTATAAACCTGTATAAATAAATGTATTAGGAAAATCACTCCAGGTAATGGAAATAGATCAATAAAGAACTGTCTAGGTGAGAGAGATACCCACTCATTGGGCAAAAAAGAAAGAAGAAAAAAGAAAGGAAAAGCAGAAGAAGCAATGGGGCGGGTGGGGTTGGTACTGGTTACCAGGGGGTCTTGATTGCTGAAAAGCTAGATGGTTAAGAGGAAATTATTATATATAGAGCAATAGGCATGGTCAATCCACAGGCACCAGACTTGGAGGAATTTGTCATTAGAATCTGCCAACATGACCCTCAGCTTTTCGTTAATCATAATGTAATTCATGCGGTTCTTCACTGCCTCAAAGCTGAGGCCAGAGGATTTCCAGACACTTGCTATAGTAAGCTTAGTAAAGATGTGCAGCTAGTTGTCATTCCACGCAGAAAGGGGTATCTATAGGCTTGCTATGGATGGCCTTCGAAGGGTTCTTTTAAGGATAAAGATGTAGAAGGGTTCCAAGTAGCATGTAAACCCTAATCCTTAGTCTACTCACTTTTGGGCAAACCACCAAATATGCACCATTGTTCCAGTCTGAGGGCACCTTCGAAAACCCTGTGGTGAGTAATTAGGAACAAATTGTGCTAAATGGGCCAGCGTGTAATATCATCAATAGAATTTTTTATGAGCGCTCTCTAATGTAAGAACATTTTTGGAGCATTTGAACATGGCCTGAGTCATAATCTGCCAGTCCTCCAGGTCCAACGACCTCCCTAATTCTGTTTCCCATTGCTGATGAAAGGGGCACACTGGAGGATTTCTGCAAGATACAATAAAGGAATAGACCAGGGAGATGAGGCCCGACGGAGGGCATTAGGCAATATGGAGATAATTGGATGCAAAGGAGACTAGAAATGTCTGAGTTGTATATTGCGGTAATGTTCTCTTAATGGTATGTCAAAGGAGGCACCTTGGAGAAGCTGTGGGCAGACCATCATTGGAATTGTGAGGGCTGTTCGAGGCCCAGGGGGAATAAAGGACAGCGCCGGAGAGATAATAATGGTAAATGTGGTGAGATTAGGCCAGCAGAAAATTTAACGTCCCAAAGCCTAAGAGTGAATTTTAAAATTGGATTGAGAGGTGTGGGAAGGGAAGAGGGTGGAAGCCAGGGTAGAGAGGATAAGTGAGTGGAGTGAGTTTCAATTAAGTCAAGAGTAGCCCAGAGTGGTAAGTGATGGGTCCCATGAAGACGAGGGATATGGGTAAGGCTCCATTTACACGGCACGCTGTTTCAACATCCCCTGAACGTTTTATCTTGACAGCTAGAAATCGGCGTCTAAAACGCCCGTTTTGCCGTGTTTAGCCGCGTTTAGCGGCATTTTGCCGCATTCACGTCTAGGAGCGTTTTTGAAAATATATATATATATATATATATATATATATATTTTTTTTTTTTTTAAATGGAAATGCCTGAAAACGAAACAGTCCTAGACATGAGTTACCGCGTTTAGGCACATTTAGCGGCGTTTACAAGCTGTTTGGCATTTCAAATGCCTCTGAACTGGCGTCTGAACCCATTTTTTTGCGTTCCAAAAAAGCCTCTAAACACAACCGCCTGGAAATGACCTTAAACGATCCTGTGTACATGTACTGATAAGATAACATAGAGGAGAGTTCAGGGGCAGCTGAAAAAATGTCCAAATGCCTCTAAACGTCCGTTTACCAGCAGCAGTGTAAATGAAGTCTAAACGTTAGCTGCCACATAATAGGCAGAAAACTTAGGGACAGATAAACCTCCCATTGGTTTGCGAGCAAATAAAAGATGTTTGCTACTTTGGGGTCAGGAGGAACCTCAGATGAAGTGTAGAATTTTCCGTTGGTGTACCCAAAGTAAATGGAGAGGGACAGGGATGGGCAGTACTCTAAAAGCAGTAATTGCATAGTTTTTCACTTGGTCTTTCCCTAAGCTCAGTGGGGTTGTGATTTAGGGGCCACACAGGGGAGTAGGGGGCGGAACAGAGGTGTAGTGGACAGCACTTTCGCCTGGAAAACGGGTCGCTGATTCGAATCCCAACCACAACACTACCTGCGCCTCTCCCTGTGCCTGCGTGGGTTTCCTCCGGGTACTCCGGTTTCCTCCTATACTCCAAAGACATGCTAGGTAAATTATATCCTGTCTAAATTGGCCCTAGTATATGTATGAATGTGAGTTAGGGACCATAGATTATAAGCACCTTGAGTGTAGGGACTGATGTGAATGTACAATATATATGTAAAGCGCTGCGTAAATTGACAGTGCTATATAAGTACCTGAAAGCTGAGCTATGCTTCTAGGCCCTATAGGCTGTGTGGGCCTTAACATGTGCTATTTATGAATATAGGTCTGAAGTAGTCCAGGAGCTGTCCTACCCGTCGATGGGGAAATCTGTATACATGTGCACTGCCGAAAAAATAAATTCACTTTCTTTTTCGCTTCATTCTGGGTTTTTTGTTTTTGTTTTTTCGGGTCATTCATTATGATCGAAATTCGTTATTTCGAATAAATTCGTAACTTCGGAAAAATTCAAAAATTCGGAAATTCAAATTTTAATAATTCTAAAACTCAGAAATTCGAAAATTCAGAAATTTGAAAATTCCGAAATTCAAAAATACAAAAATTCGAAAATTCAGAAATTTGAAAATCAGAAAATTAAAAAATTTGAAATAATAACTAACTAATAATAACAAACTATTAAACTATAGGTATTGGAATTTCCTTTCGAATTTGGCTGTGAACATAACGAATATGAATTTACCTGAAGTTATGAATTATCTGAAATAACGAATGCTGCATACAAACAAATTAAATGTAACGAAATAATAATAATATATCATAATAATACGTTTTTATCATTATTATTTATTATTATTCATTCGTTATATTCCATTCATTTAGATGTGGCATTCCTTATTTCGGATAATTCGTAACTTCGGATAAATTCGTATTTGTTACGTTCACTAACAGCCAAATTTGAAAGGAAATTCCAATACATATAATTTCATAGTTAGTAATAGTTATTATAAGCTAGTCAGTTATCATTTCGGATTTTCGGATTTTCGTTTTTATTTTCGGATTTATGGATTTTTGAATTTCTGAATATCCGAATTTCGGATTTTCAAATTTTTCGGAGTTTTGAATTTTCACATTTTGGAATGTTCAAATTTCTGAATTTCCAAATTTACGGATTTTCGAATTTTCGGATTTCCGAATTTTCACATTTTGGAAAAATTTGTTAAACGGGTTTTTGCTCATTCCAATATTTCCGAATTAACACATTTTTCGAATTTCAAATGAATTCAGAGCAAAACAAATTGCACATATCTAGAAATCTGTGCCAGGAAAGAGATCCAGGGGAAGACCCTTGGTGTCACTCACTTGCAGAAGGATGCACTGAAGCCTAGGAAACAAGGAATCCCTAGTTGCAAGGTCAGCTTAAGAGTTCTGATACTGTGAAACTGGACATGGAGGAAGTCTGTAAGTGTTCTACTAGGGTATCTAGGACACTTAACCCTTGCTTCCTTGTGTGCTGTTCAATAAATCTTGCACCCATCACTCTATCTCGGTCTCCCACTTTAGCCATGGACTTAGCCCTGGAGAGGCCATTATGCTTCCAGGGTGTCAGGGGGGGGTGTTACAATCCATTTTCATTTTCACCACCCCAGTTGCCCCATCACAGCTACATGGGCTGTATTTTTAATGCTGTGGCATCCTTCAAGCAAGCTAATATTATTCTGGTTCTGGTAGCATGACACTGAATCCGACCCATGCAACATGCCAGGGCTTCATGCATTCCAAATGCATAGAATCAGAATAAGGAGGGTTACAGTAATGAAAACTCCAATGATATGTAACCCTAATGGCTGTTCACTGCTAATCATTTATTATTTATGGTTTAATCTGAGGTTCCTAAAGAAGACATAAGGTTGCAATTTGAGGTTAGAAGAAAGAAGGTTTAATTTTAGATTGTGGAAGAAGTAAAAATGTGAAACTCCATGCCCCAGGAAAAAGCACTAGCTGAGAGCATTGACAACTTTTAAAAATGTTTAGATGTCTTCCCGAGGAGGCAGAATATACAAGGCTATGCCAATTGTTAGAGAATAACAATTACTCACACATACACTTATGGGCTGAAATGAATGGACCCATATCTTTTTTCAACCTTATAAACCATGTACTGTAACAATGATAGATCTTTTATTTATATGATCTAAATGTAGTATGGCCCTGTTATTGCAAAAAAAAAAAAAACATATTTGTTATTATTGATACATGTAGATAGCAGAAATCACACTTTAAGAGAGGCTCATTGGCCACAAAAAAGATTTTTTTTTTAGGATCATTGATTAAAATATGACACTGTTACACCATATGAATCAGATTCTACTTTACTTCAGTTAGCTTTCATAAAATCACATTTATAATTTATTAAAAGCTGACTTGTATGAAGGCCATCCTAATTATTATGCAACAGCCATTATGAAGATAATATGCTTGTAGCTGACATAGCCATAGTTGTATTTATAGTTGATGCTGCTGCTGGCAATAAGGAAAGCATATCTAAACCCAAAAACAGAAATATAATACAGTGCAACTTACCAATTCACGGATGTGGTTGTTGCATTAGTTTTCTTTATTTAGGCTTTTTTTCCCTTACACTGGTTGTAAACCCTCTCATATACCCAGTGAAGTGGGTAGCCTCAGGTGATACACAGAGATGAAACAAATCCTCTTACATACATTTTACTTGTTTATATGCAGCCATATCTTCTCTACATTCCTTCAAAAGTGCACAATTATGATATAATCCTTCCATGTCTGTCAGAGAAGGGAGTGGAGAGCTGCAGTTAGCGCTCTTATACACTGTGTGAGTGCTGATTGGAGGTAAGAGGGACACACCCCTCCCCACATTGCAGAGGAATGAACAAACATGCAGAGCTGTGTTCTGAATAGACAAGCTGGGTGCTGAGCCCCTTTCCCCATCACAAATTTATCTCATGTGTTGGGAAAACTTCTCAGAAGTGGCTCATGCTGATAACAGAGGAATGGAGCACCACAGAGAAATGGCACTTAGAGCTTTGGGGATAGACAAGTAAGAGCTACTGATATATGTTCAGATGTCATGACTGAGGTTTACAACCACTTTCATTTTGACCCAGCGTCCCACTTCCTGTTTTGGGGGCTGTGATCACTTCTCCACTGTATCTCTTGAAGAGCAACATAGACAGCAGCATCGTCAACCTGTGGAGAGTGTAGTGTTAGATGGAAGAGTGTATTTAAATGGGCTAAAAAAGAAAAAAAAAAGATGGATTCTACTGTACATAAGTGACTAACAAATTAAACACTAACTGCAGCTTGCATGTTTTAACCAATTATAGAAAGTTTTCTCTTTTTCATTTTGGAATAAAGGCTTTAATTAAATGGGTAAAAGCTGACCATTGTAATCACTTCTGTCAGTGTTAAAGTGGAACTAAAGGCAGGACTACTTACCTCTGCTCCAATGATCAGGCACCTGTGAGGTCCCAGGCAGGCACTGCAATCTTCTCCCTAGCTTTTTCCGGGTTGCAGTCTTCGGCCATCTTGATTGGCTGGCGCAAGGGGGTCATTCATCCCAGCACACTGGCACCTAGTAAGAAATGTAACCTGAGCTGTGTGTGTGCATTTGAACAAAGCATTTGCAATAGTGGACCATGGTAAAATGAATAAGAATTCCTTATTTAGTGATAACTTCTATAAACCATAATAGAATGTGTTACTTTGCACATCAATCTCAACATTTCCATATAAAACAAGCCTGTGTGAAATACGTACACATATTTGGGTTATTGATACTAACAAACATTTTCAAATCAGAATGTACATAATACACATTTTGTAATAACACAAAAGAAATACATTAAAGTGCATGCGTAATGCTACCTCCCCCACAGGAGTCCAGATGGTTTGGGTCCCTCTGCCCTGCACCAGTTATGACATGCTCTGTACCTGGACCCAAGTGACACAGACACACCTCTAACTTTGAGATTGAGTTTTAGTAGACAGAAAAGCCCTGAAAGAAAATGATGGATTGGACATTTTTTTAACAGTGCAAATACAGTTCACTATGCAACACAGGTTACCAAGGTAACACCTATTTGTTCCCCACGGCTGAAAATAACTGGTCCAGAATACATTGGGCCCATGTGAGGGAACAACACTGACCCATTGAGCAATGCACAGTTAAGTCCAATATGACAACGCAAATAATTATATCATCAGCAGTATCACAGCAATGAAGTCTACCTACTCCAGAAATGCCCTATCCAACCACTGGCCAGTGAGACAAAGTACAGAGTCAGCTGGTATTATGGCTCTTGGATTTTTTGTAAGAATGCTCACACTACATGGGGAGAGTATTTATAATCCCAAGATGACTGCAACATAGTCTTAAGGCAGAGCTCCTTGGCAGACAAGGACAGAGGAAACAATTAGCAAAAGAAACACTTCAAGGTACTACCACCACCTATGGAAATCCTAAAGCAGGGGTAGACAACCTGCGGCCCTCCAGCTGTTGTACTACATTTTCCATGAGACATTGGAAGGCTGACGGGTACAATTACTCCCAGAGGCATGATGGGACTTGTAGTTTTGCAACAGCTGGAGGGCCACAGGTTGCCTACCCCTGTCCTAAAGCATCTCCTGGAACAGTAGCATCCTCTGGAAAATCACAACACTGAAACAGCAGGATTCTGGACCAGCAGGATACTGAAACAGTAGCAACCTGGAACCACAGGATATCAGAACAGCAGGAAACAGGAACTACATGATACTGGAGCAGTAGGAAACAATAACATTACTCACAGCAGCAAGTGGCTCTCTCCCCTTTGGTCACTGCAACCAGCAGCTCTCATCACAGCAGCATGTGGTCAAGCTCCTCTCTCTTCTATTCATCTCTGGGTAGGTCACACAGCAGCTCAGTCTAGCACTTTCCTTCCAGGCAACCCAACTGCTTCCCCCAGTCCTGAGCCTTGCTTCCCCAGGCTCACTGCACAATTTTGCCCCCACAACCTTTACCTAGCTCCCAGGCTCACTGTAGCTTTCCAGAGTACAGCCTAGGGCTCTCTGCTCTGCTTCTGGGCCCTAGATGCTCTGATTCCCAGTCTATCCTCCTGGGCTCACTGCAGCTCTGAGCCCTGTACACAGGCTTCTTAAAACACTTCTGGGCATACGGGAGCTCCAGCAGCCAAGCCCCTTGTTCCCCAGGTCCCGGCTACTCCTAATCCATCTAACCACTCCAGTAGGTTTAATGCAGTTCCCATCCTTGTAGCAGCCAATGGAAGTCCTCCCTGTCTCATTGCTAGGGGCAAGCATAATCCATGGTGTGGTGGCTGCCAATGAAAGTAGTCAAAAGCCCTTCCCTCTCTCAGTGTTGTCCATCACCAGGAAGAGCAACAAACTGCAGAGGGAAGAAGAAACGCTCTGCCAGGCAGCTTAAAGGGGTCTGACCCTACGGTACATATGTGAAGCTAACATTTTTTTGTTTTGGATAGAGAAAGGATTGGTCAAGAGCTGTGTTTTTTGTGTCTAAGGGAAATTTCTCTTTATCCCCTGTTCCCAGAATAGATGTTGTCATTGGAAGATTTCTTCTCATCTCCTGTCTCTGTGGCAGTTCAAAAGTTGTGGACTATCTAATCCCATTCAGTATCAGAGGCAATGGTCACCAAGACAAACAGAGAGGTGAATATCTCAAACAATAAAAGCCTGGCAGATCTTTTAACACAATTTATTTAAAAAAAGAAGGTTTTGGATATACATATTTTTTTAAGAAGGATCTAATTGTCTCTTTTGTGTATATTAAATCATAAAATTAGATGAACTTTTCCTGTAATTGTATATAATCAAAGATTTATTTAGAAAGAGGTTTCATGGTTTAGCCCAATGCTCCCACACAACTTGCACTCTAAATGCACATGCTACCTGGTTCTCAGCAATTAAGGACCTGCCTGTGCAATAGGGTTGCCACCTCATCCCTTTAAACCTGAACACATATGGATTACACAGGTTCTCAGGTCAATTGAATGCAGGTAAGGCACCAAGTGAGTTTAATTACCACCTTAATCAGCCACACAACCTGTGTAATTCATACGTGTTCGGTTTTAAAGGGATGAGGTGGCAACCCTACTGTGCAATAGGATATTGGTGGCTGTTTCATAACATTTATTGCAGTCCTTTGGCAGGTAAAAACTTTCTTATGCATGTATTAAGCTTTTTCCTGAATTTTAACCTTTATAAGAATCCATTGGTTATAAGTGAAGATGGCCTGATTACTAGTGGGAAATCTATTATTATTTTAGAGGAAGCTACAGTTGCTGAGAAGTCCCCAATTATTAATGCAAAGACTCCAGTCTCAGAGCGTTATCAGTGAGTTTCTTTAGCCGTTAGCGAGGAGCCTACAATCATTAGTAGAAAACTGCAGTCATAATTGAGGAGCTTCCTTCTAATTTATCAGCAGGCAGCCTCTGATCATTAGCAAGGAGACCCTCCAATCAGTCCTCCAAATTCTTCATGGTGGTAACTGTATACAAATCTAGAGACTCGGATTGATCATATTAAATCGCTTACTTATAAATATAATATTGTCATGCACCTGGATGTGGAGTGTTATATATCATTAAGCTGTGTGGGAAACTTTTATTATGTAAAAGACCCAATGCACAAAAAAGATGATTCTGTCTTCAATTTATGTTCCTTGTGACTCATGAGCACCTCTGTTCCAATTATACAGCACTTTGTTTTTTTTTTATGCAGACAAAAAGATCTTTTCAAGGGAATCATAGAGCTTGCTGCATCAAAGTAAGTGCAGAAAGTCACTGCAGATTTCATAAAATGTATAATAAAGGATAATGTGGTTGAAGACGTGTAGGCAAATGTCTGTGTTATTTACCATGGCACTATGTTAAAACTGGCATTATCAACATAACATTCCTGACTGGCAGGTGGATGGATTAAAAAGAAAAAAATCTGCAGATTACAGTATTTTACAGAATGTGTAATCACAGTACAAATAGCATATTAGTGACTCCTCAGCAGGTTCTTCAAGATTTGGCAAAAGAATATTATTTTATGTTCTTCTTTTTTACTTATTTCTTTTTTATTAGATTATTTACACTTTTGATCTGTAAACATTGTAAATATTATACAGATGATCAAAAGAACATCTGACCATTTCTTATATTCTAAGGCATAAAGACATTTTAATATAGCATGGTTGCAAAGCCTAAACATTTTTTACCTTAATGCATCCCCTGCATTAAAGAGGTTGTAACCCTAACAAAAAAAAAGGATCCTGTTCCTTTAAAACAGGTTAAACAGCATAGTGCTAGTAGTGCTTGTGCTGTCTAATCTGTCACTTTCTAAGCTGTAAAAGCCTGGTTCATCCTGCCTATTTCTGTGTCCCCCTGGGTGAACTGACCACGGTAATCATGGCTGCTGATCCATGATATCGTAGTCAGTTTATGTGCCTTCGTCATCCCACTGTGTTAGAGTCTCTCTCCCTCTCTCTCTCCCTCTCCCCCTCCCTCCCTGCCTGTCTGCTCCTAATGTATGAGTGATCTCCTCCCCTCCTGCCGCTATTAGTAACTGGCAGTAAAGTCAGACAGCAGGATTACTGTCAGCCCCCCAGTTCTAATAAGGTATACTGCACAGTGTAAATGTTTTTTTAAAGTGATGCTGCTAAATACCTTATTTCAGATCGCCTCTGTGTGGTCATGTGACCTCCCTCCACTCTCCGCCCCTGATTTAAGGACAGCACACCAGTCACGTGACCTCCTGGCTGTGTTCAGAGGGGAATCTCAGCCCATCCCGCTGTAACCCTTAGATTGGGTAAGGAGAGTGGTGGGAGGTCACGTGACCACACTGAGACAATCTAAAATAGAGTACTTAGCAGCATCATTTAAAAAAAAAAACATTTGCGCTGTGTAGTATACCTTATTAGTACAGAGGGGCTGGCAGTAATCATACTCTAATTTTACAACCCCTTTAAGATGTTTTGGGGACTGTGACAGATGTGACGGGGACAGACAGTTGGGGACTGTGACAGGTGTTTTGTGTATGATGACAGATGTGACGGGGACAGACAGATGTGTTGGGGACTGTGACAGATGTTTTGGGGACATACAGATGTTTTGGGGACTGTGACAGATGTTTTGTGTATGGTGACAGATGTGATGGGGGACATACAGATGTTTTGGGGAGTGTTTTATGTGAACACTGATGTGTATGGGGACAGGGGTATCAGTGTGCTTGGTGCACTGTGTGGGGGGCGATCTGTGAGAGCTCTCTGCCTGAAATCATCATCATGCAGAGAACTGTCACATAGCTACACCTTCCCCCCTTCACCCCCCCCCCCCCCGCAATGAGCTCTCACTGAGCTCGGCGGGGGGAGAACTGTCACAGAGACGTTCGTCTCTATTTACAATGTGACGGCTGTGATTGGACACAGCCGTCACATGATCGGGAGGGCCAATCACTGCGCCCATATTCCGATCTCTGCTCGGCTGTGATCATTATTATCACAGGATCGAGCCGCAGCACGGTGCGCTGCGAGCACCCGTTCTGCAGGACGTAAATACACATCTTGTCAGAACGGGGAAGCTCCCACCCGGCCATATATATACAGTGGCCGGGTGGGAGGTGGTTAAAGAATCAATTCCCCCTTGGGTCTCCCCATTCTGAGAGTCCTCCACCACCCCTTACACTCTGGGTTGACTCATATTGCAAGATTCAATTGATAATCACTCTGTTTCAGTAATTGGGACCACAACCCAGATAGAGTTAGAAATGTTTACTTACTCTTATTTCTGTAAGAAATAACAATCTTTAAACAACAAAAATATCACAGTACTTCACATCAGCAAATTGAACTTATAGTTCTGGTGAACAAAGAGAGTGAGTGATTTATTAGCTTCCGCCACTCCCACTCGCCACAGTTGAAAAGAATACAATTCCTCCAATTGAGCTTAAACAATACCCACGGGTTCACTATGAAAAGAGTAATTTGGTAATATCTACTGGAAATGAATAGGGAAAAACAATAGGTTAAACCCTATACCAAATAGATAACCCAAAGGGATAAATTGGTACCACTCAATGGATTACAATTTAGGAAACAATGTTCTATAATGCACAGACAAATTATAAACACTAACAGCTAAACTATGGTTAGATGAATACACCAGATGGCTTATGATTTTCTATGGAAATTCTCCTGTTCTAGCTAAAAGAGTTCTCAGGAGATAAGGTAGTACTTAGTGAATAGCCTGAATGGGGATAGGATGAGTAGGTGTGGTTGCAGCAATCCTGTCTTGCAAAGTCCAAACTGTCTTTTGCCGGCTATAAGAAGTAGGTACCTATGAACACTGTGTCCTTCTAATCAATGAGATGAGGCACAAAATAAGTTAAATTCCACTGTATTAAATAGCCTGGTAGTGATCACTGATTTATTGAATAAACTGGTCACAAACGGCAATCCAGTGTATGTAAGCGGTAATCCAAAAGGCAATAAAGAGATGCTGTAAGACACTATGAGTATTCTTATATGTGGGCTTAGGCCTGCTCACCAAATCCAAAGGACTGTATCTGTATGTAGGCAAACGATGTGGCACTCAGATGATGATGCTGGTAATGCTGGAACCATTAGTTCACACTGACCGCTTGCTCCTGGGAAGTAGAAAGCCTCCGCTGCACTTCTTGCAGCTCTCCTGATCGACAGATGCGACTGTTGCAGTAGCTGCTGCGGCTTCAATCAGGACAGAGATGAGAATCGGAAGACTCCGCTGGTCACTCACTGTGTTGCTGGAGAGCAGCTGCTAGCTCTCACAGGCCTATCGCTGGTTGTAGCAGCACACAGGGTCCCTTGCTGATCGATCACACTGTCCTAAAGAGGCCATCCTTAGCTCCTCCTCCCACTTAAATAAGTTCCTCCTATGATGCATTGCACCTTCCAGAAGTCTCCAGCATAGCACAGCCCGATGGGAAATGGAGTCCTTCATGTCAGAGTCTGCTAACTGTTTATTCTCTCCACACTACAACTCCCACAATACTTCATCCTCATTGCAAACACAGTCTTGTTCCATAAACGAACACAAGAGGGAGCTCCTCATGTTAAGCAATGAACACATTTGTCTGTATGCCAGAGGAAGGTTTCTAAACTCTTGGCTACACAAGTATAGCATGTTTGTTATTTTGAAAGAAAAAAAATACTTTACAAACTCTTTAGACTCCTGCAATTAAAGTATAACTAAATGCAAAATGTTTTCTTTAGCTTTGGACAGAATGGAGAAGTATTAGGACACCTATCACCTATTTAATTGTTGTCTGTGTCACCGTTAGGGAGTTTCACCATCTCTTTTTGTCCTGTTTGCCATTGAAAGTGAAAGTAAAATAAAATCCCACATTTTGAGTTCTCCTCAGAAAAGTAATAGAAGGGAAATCTTCCAATGGGGACACTAGTTCTGGTGACTTGGGGGTCCCCAAGAGATCCCCTTAATTATCAGGGATTTGCTCTCACTTCCTGTTTTGGCTGTGAGACAGGAAGTGAGGGTAAATCTCCCCAATGGGACACAGATGGCAAAAATAAACCTTACATGGATTATAACCCTCCCTTACTCTTTCCAAAATAAAAAAAAGTTTTGCTTATAGTTCTACTTTAATGTAAACTTGGCCTGTTTTTTATTCTAGTTTTGGATAGAGTAGGGAAAGGTCAAAACATCTATCTAGTTTTTATTATTGAATGTAGAGAAATGCCAGCAAACTGGGCTCCAGTCAAATGCTTTACGTGAGTTCCATGCAAAAAAACAAGCACTTCAGTTACATGAAATTCACCATTATCAAGGTGACAGGTAAATAAATCATAGTGATGTGAACAATATATTTATACTAGAAGTCCACCCTTGACCATCCACTATGTGTGCTTGCCCAATACTGTTTCAAGTGTTACCGGAGAAATTACCCCCCTCTGGGACTTTAACGGGAAACCAACTCATTCAGAGCAACAATGAACCAAAAATAAAACTAAGAAATTTTATTGGTACAATTAAAACATCACAGGACCTTGGAGCAAACTAGGTCCGTCAATCAAAGGATGCAAAAGCAGTACATTCCGAACCAAGAAAAGTTAAACATATGTGAAATTGGTGAACATGAGAAGACAAAACATGACAATACATAGATATAAAAACACATTTATGATCACTCACACCGCCACCTAGTGGCGGGGGAGACCCAACGCTTTTTGAATACGATCTTCTTCGGGGGTAGGTGGTCAAATAATAAAAATCCTTGTATTATACAAGGAATCAGCTAGTAGGGCCATAGCAAATTCACAAAGATTCAAATAGAGTATTTAGGGATCTGCCTTAGTCCAAAAGGAGCGGTGTAATATATAGGGACACTATTTCCCAAATCCGTGGTCTAGAACATAGTATTTTCAATAGGGACTGGCTAGCACCTTAGCCTTCACTGAGTCACAAAATGGCTGGAGCAAAGTGTTCCCACATCGGGTTAATCACCAGTATACTAAGAGACTGTCCCCTGCATATCGCACACATAGAGACATGGTTTCTACTTAAGCCTGGAAGGGACTGGGACATAAGAGTAAAGGCAATCACCATGAAAGATTTGATTGTTGATATATATATCACAGCCAGGAAAATCTAGTTTAAGTAGGAGCCAGTGGGCAGGGGATATCCCCTAGTGTCCCCCAAAAACATAGAGGGGGGGGAAGAGGAAGAAAACTTGGTCAAGAAGTACTGCCCCTGGGGAAAGGTCTCAGTAGATCTTGCATCAACACTCTGATCGTAAGTCCCAGTCCCTTAGCACAGAGAAGGCCAGGGCGATGGTCATTAATCCGATGCGGGAACACATTGCTCCAGCAGTTTTGTGACTCAGTGAAGGCTAAGGTGCTAGCCAGTCCCTATTGAAAATACTATGTTCTAGACCACGGATTTGGGAAATAGTGTCCCTATATATTACACCGCTCCTTTTGGGCTAAGGCAGATCCCTAAATACTCTATTTGAATCTTTGTGAATTCGCTATGGCCCTACTAGCTGATTCCTTGTACAATATGAGGATTTTTATTATTTGACCACCTACCCCTGAAGAAGATCTTATTCGAAATGCGTTGGGTCTCCCCCGCCACTAGGTGGCGGTGTGAGTGGTCATAAATGTGTTTTTATATCTATGTATTGTCATGTTTTGTCTTCTCATGTTCACCAATTTCACATATGGTTCGGAATGTACTGCTTTTGATGATTGACGGACCTAGTTTGCTCCAAGGTCTTGTGATGTTTTAATTGTACCAATAAAACTTCTTAGTTTTATCTTTGGTTCGTTGTTGCTCTGAATGAGTTGGTTTCCCGTTAAAGTCCCAGATGGGGGGTAATTTCTCCGGTAACACTTGAAACAGTATTGGGCAAGCACACATAGTGGATGGTCAAGGGTGGACTTCTAGTATAAATATATTTATGTTAGGGATGTGGGTTAACCGCCTACTTTTGACTATTAGAGTGCAGCAATGCTCAAATTCTATCAATACTGTTTCAAGGGTCTCTTATGTTGCATCAAAATACAATAATTATTATTCGGATCATGAAAGTAAATTATACCTTGTCCTATCTGTGCCACTAGTAATAATCAGGATGGAGAGTGATATATGCGTTCTTTTAGCCAGAAGCAACTCTACTGCGCATGTTGCAGGTGTTCCACTGACTGGAAATACTAAACTGTGTACTACCATCATTTCTTCCTCCAATTGGTCAATCAAGGCTATTTGAATAGTCTAGATAACTGTTACATTGGTAACAAATGTAGTGACAGACTAAAAAATATACAATATAAAAAAATGATCTGACTCTAATCAGCAACTTAAAAAAATAAACGTATAAACTGATATGGGCAAGACCAAACGTGTGAACAACATAATGGGTTGAAACAATTAATGTGGAAAGGCAAAGCATGCAAACAATTGTGCAAATGATGTGACCAAGGAGTAAATGAAAAATAACCTCTAATGACAAATACTAATCACTAGCTAACTTAATATTGGTCACTAGGAGCTCTTTTTCACTTGGTCCCTGGTCACATGTCATTTGTACAATTGTGCACTGAACCCTAATCTATTAAGTTTGGGTTTACATTAGTTTTAAATAAAAAAGAATGGGAGGCGGGAATTTAAATGAAACGCGCAATGGTGAATGAAGAATACTTGAGATATGAAAATAGTGTCATTTATTTTCCATACATATATACATATCAATGTGAGACCATGCTCTACAAAAATACACTAAAAAACATATATAACACTTCTCATTCCACATTATAGTAAAAATGTCATATTTATACAGGCATATTCATATTATTCTCTATGGCTGATAGCCACCTTTTAAGCCACCATAAATGATGGATTCTTCACCATACCAAAAAGGTTCCATGTCAATTCATATAAATTAATGATCATATAGGCTTTATGCAGAAAAAATAGGACCGTTCTTAACTCGACACGTTTCGTGACTGTAGGTCACTCTTCAGGAGCAAACCTATTCTATAATGAAAATATATACATATATGATATTATTTCTAGCAATAAAATCAAATCTGTATAAGTAAATCATAAGGAGCAACCCCCAATATGTATGAACTTACAAAACTGTCAAGGTGCTGAGAGCAAGATGCATGTGCCTGAGATCGCATTGCCACTGGGGTTACCATTTCCGGGAGCCCTGGGGGCTTTGTGTAGGATCAACACACCACAGAGAGCCGCACTCACGGCGGTCAGCAGTGATCTGATAAGATCCAACAAATTGGATGTTACCACATCGGGTTAATCACCATCGCCCTGGCCTTCTCTGTGCTAAGGGACTTGGACTTACAATCAGAGTGTTGATGCAAGATCTACTGAGACCTTTCCCCAGGTGCAGTACTTCCTGACCAAGTTGTCTTCCTCCCCCCCCTCTACCTTTTTGGGGGACACTAGGGGATATCCCCTGCCCACTGGCTCCTACTTAAACCGGATTTTCCTGGCTGTGATATATAGATCAACAATCAAATCATTCATTGCGATTGCCTTTACTCTTTACTCTCTTCTCATTTAAAGTCCCGCCTCCCTTTCCTTTTTATACAACCAATAGGTATGGAAGCATAGGAATTTGGATAGCCATGCTTCATTTAAAGTCCCAAACCTCACCCCAACCATTATTCTTAAACGATATATCAGTGCACTCTATATCTAAAAGTCTAATAAAGTGCAGAACATCCCATAAGCAATCAATCATTACAACCATTTAATATTAGATACAGCGATGTTCATTTCCACACAGGCTATTGTGCTTGACTATGATCCTTACAGTAATTCTAGGTGCAGTAGGTTAAAAGCATGCACAACAGAAACATCGAATCTCCTACACTACACAAAAGTGATTAAACACATCCAATACATCTGTTGCCAGAATTTTATTATGCTATAGCACAATAATCAGCACTGACAAAAAGCTTCCTTGAATAAATGTACCAGATGTGGCCCACCGCAAAATATCATGGCTGGATTTGGCACAAACATTTAATAAAGGTTAGGCTCAGTGGGGGTCCTACTGCTATAGCCCATGTTGAGCAGCCACTTGCTGAGAGGTCCTTATGTTAATTCTACCCCCCTTCTAATCTGTCTAATATTTTAGTCCAGCTAGTGCATCTGTAGAGTATCTGCAGAATATACAGAGGGCCGTGTAGGCTAAAAACTGACAGACATCTACAGCACGCAAGGCATGGGATCTCGGAACTGTTAGTCCTGCCAGTCCATATTATCCACAATCTCTTTTGAGCTTGCAAGGGCAGACTTAAAAAAAAAGTGTCATAGTCCACTTGACTGTGCCACCACTGAGAACAAAGACCTTTTTTGTGTCTGCACAGTTCCATTACCTCATATAACATAAAATATATAATGTGCTCATAGAAAGGTATCCATTCCTTATTATTTCATCCACAGTATGCAGGGTTTTCGTAAAATAGAACTATTATAAGGAAGTGAAAACTTGGACAGCCTGAAATAGTCCTGGAATTTTACCACCCTAGGTCTATGTCCTTTCCCCCGATTTGGGATGGACCGCAGTAGTCTATTTTGTAGTAAAAGTGGCTAAAAATGTGGTGGTTAAGGGGCCAAGGAGCTCATAGAATAATATTGAGGATGCCTGGTCTGCAGCATGATAGAATGGATGATATATGATATAGTTGAATGCAATGCTATTCTCTATAATAAAGCAAAACAATACATTGGTAGGTCAACTAATCGGAGTGAATACCCCAAACGTTTTAATTTTTACACATTCAGTCTAGGACCACAGTGGTGATTAAATCCTTTAACTACTGAGAGATTTAACTGCTGTCAATGTACTTCAAATGAGATAACTTCCAATGAGTTGTTAGAACTCTTAATTAAAAGATGTAATTGCTTGTATTACTCTTACCTTAGCACTACACGCACATGGTTAAATGTAAATGAACCAATTGTTCTGCACCCCAACTGAATTTTTACATCCAGGAAGATCTTTATGTGAGCAACACTCAGATACTCAGATGCTTCCTATAAGGGCCAGTTCACACCACATGCAGTCCAGTGCTTTTTTTCTGCATCAAAAATGCATGGAAAGTAGGCTATATGGTTTCCAATGGCATAGTTCACACCAGTGCAGTCAGTTCCAGGGCTTTCCAGTTTCAGAAAAAAATAGAACATGTTACATTTTTCCTGCACTGAACTGTACTGGAATGCCATAAAATGCATCAAAAACATACTGGAATGCACTGGAACACATCAAAACACATTGGACCTAGTATGGTGAAAAAAACAGGAAAAAAAAACACCTGGAAATGCATCAAAAACGCACTGGAATGCGTCAAAAATGCACATGCAGAAACATATCCGGAGCAGTTCTGGAGTGCGTTTTTATGGTGTGAACCAGCTCAAAGTGTTGTTGCTATGGGAAACATAGGTCTAAAATGTCAGAACTTGGAAAAGAATAAGCCTGTGTGGACACCTTACCAATACGCAAATAAAATTCAGCAATTGTGTATTACACTTTTACTCTACTAAAATCCTTCCTGACCTTTAATAATACATTGTAATCTCTGTGTCTTTCCCACACATCCTGTATCTTGAGAGTTTGAGATAAAGATTTGCAATCCTTCTTTCTTTTGTGAACTGCACTTTAAATAATCTTAACTGCTACATTACATTAATTACCTTTCAATTGTAGCTTAGTTCCAGTCATGACTAGAATATTAGCACCATGTGGGTACATCTGCCTCCAGGATTCATTCTATGATCTCTAAGCTCTGTTCACAAACTTTAATAATCCTCTGTGTTTAGCATATTTCCAAGTTATTATAGTTTATAAATCCCACTTTTAATCCTTCATTAGCTGGTTTGCTTTGCTCTACCATGCATATATTATGAAGTTATGCAGGTTCTTATCCTGATAGGGAATCCTCCTTTTTCTATTCAAATTATTTTAAACTTACCTTCTGTTCTGTTACATACACAGAGAAAAGAATAACATTTTGATGGTATATAAAGTAGATTATTATAACTTGAGTGTTTGAACATCAGAGGTCCAAATTATAGTATCTCCAGATTTTCACAATTTTATTTGCAGCCTAAAGCCTCGTACACACAAGCCGAATGCCGGCCACTGACCAGCTCCCAATCAGAGCTTTCAGCCAATGGCGGAAAGAGCGCTGATCAGAGTGTTCTGGCAGCACGCATGGGGGGGGGGGCTGTCCCCCTCTGTCCCCCTCTGTCCCCTTGTCAGAACACAACAGCTCAGCGGGGGAGATCGGTGTACTAACATTGGATCGTTAATACATCAGCTCCGACCGCAGCAGACAGTTGTTTTTCGTTCAACCAGCTGGGTTGAACGGAAGGGTTCATTTTAAAATTTTCTGAAAATTACGATTCCCAGAAAAACTATATAATACATATTGGAAGCAGTTTATTAATTTTTTTGCATCTTTTATGTTAAACTGGGCAGAACATGTTTAATAACATAAAAAGGCACCCATGTCTTTAAATAGTATCAAATTAATTTGTTAAAGGAAGCTAAATGATAAGGATTCTTTGTGATGATGGGATTGTATTTTATTTTATTATTTTTTTTGTTAATATTGTGTCCCTACCATAAGAGGACCAGTTATTTGTGTTTACCTCCCAGGCTAAAAATTAATAGTTCTCTTCTTGTTCTCTTTATGCATTGAAGAAGTTGAGATATTTTTTGTCCTGGTTTCCATCTTCTCCATTGTCAAATGTGCAAAAAAATTGTATCTTCAACAAGTCCTGGATAAATGAGAACCTCCACAGACATTTTGTTATGATACATCTGGAATTAATTTAGCTAAATTAAGCTGAGTTTGGTTATAAAGGTGTGCCAACTACTGGGTGTGATAGTCTTGGAAGTTAGAATTATATTTATATCGTAATGACATGAGAAATGGTGCATGCATGGTAGCTGAACATGGTGGACACTTAACACAGGAAATCCACCACATGTCAGCTTTCCTCAGCCCTGCTCCGCTTCTAGCTGCAATTACTAGAATGGGGGCCCAAGCTCTTACTACCACTTTTAACTGCACACCTTATGAGGAAAGTCAGATGTCAGAAGACTTCCTTTATGCCTCCTCAGGAGCCACGGCCCCCCACTCTAGACCAATTCCTCATATGGCTTGCATCCCTGGCCTTGATTAATTTTGACTGACCAGCAGAGCCTAAGAACCTGCTGGCACACATGGGGGAGAAGGATGGAGCTATTTCCTTGTTGTCCCTGTCCCACTAAGCACCATATTTGAGAGTGGACATTTTGGATAGGAAGCTCCAGGTACTTTTATATAATTTTACTCGCAATATACACTATATCTAGAAATAGACAAGACTGCACAAGATTAAAGGGGGGAAATTGCTCAGATAGGAGAACGCATGATCATTTAAAGACTCAATTTGACGATTTAGTTCAGAACGTCCATGTTATGGAGGAAGATAATTTGTCATTGAAGCATTATGTCTCTCAGCTTCAATTACAACAGGAAGGGACACCAAAATCTGCATGTACGGGTGTTCCAAATTCAGTCAGTGACACAGAACTCCATTCATACCTAGTTGGCTTATTTACCACCCCAGCATTCCTGATATAGATTGGTGTATGAACTGAGCACACAGGTCTCTGAATCCCAAACTCCCTGTGAGAGCTTGCCCTGGGGACATCATTGTGCTTTTTCATTATTACGACAGTAAAGAAGCTTTATTGGTGTCCACCTGTAACAAGTTGGCGATTGACTTTCGGGGGGAAAACATCCAGATTTATAGTGAGTAACTCATCACCTCTCACCTCCAAATACATTGGATTCTGTACAGATGGGGCTTCACATTTAGGCTGATTGCCACTAAAGATGGATTGCAACACAGTATTTGTGAGCTCCAGGAGGAGGAAGCCTTCCTAAAAAACATTGGACTTCCCCCTCTTCCAGAAGAAGTGCTGATCCTGCCAATCCCGAATTTTTGTCCAACCATGATTCCTAGCTAGCTCTGGTTCCCGACCAAGTCTAAAGGGAAGAGGCAATTTCTGACACCACAATGCTTCATCTCATAAAGACTTCCTACTTGAACACATTCAGTGGACTATACTTACCGTGAGCCTTCCTTTGTCAGGTCATTGAACCGTCTGCAGACCCTAATTCCTTGTGGGATACTTGATGGTTTCCTATTCTTTTTTCTTACAGTTTTGTTTTTCTTTGATTACATATAGAAAGCAGAGGTCCGCCATACAGTGATTGCCACCATGTTCCCCTACTATCACCATGGCTTTGACCACGTATGTCCATCCCAGGTATACTACTTTTGATTTATTTACTGTCTAGGTCCCATATGGACCATACATTTGTATATAGTTCACATAATATTAGGTCGTGTTGCTCAGTTCACGTATTCTTCTTGGTTTTTTCGACTTCCCTTCATTGCACCAGGCGGTACAACTCTTACAACTAGGGTGGTAAGGAGATCTGTTAAGGTCAGCAAATTATCATCAGGAAAGGGATAATTTATATTCCCTGTATCTGACCAATACTCCTCGTACATCGGGATGTGTGCAACAGGTGCCAGGAATAAAAAAATAAATAAAGGGGGTAATTAGGGTTGCCACCTCATCCCTTTAAAACCAAAAACATATTAATTACATTGGTTATGTGGATGATTAAGGTGATAATTTAACTCACTTGGTGCCTTATCTGCATTCAATTTGCCTCAGAAGTGTAATTCAGTTGTGTTTGGGTTTAAATATTTGGACTGTATCTAAAGGATTGTAGGTTGAAAAATTAAGTTTTTACCATATATTTATAGTTAATATAGGTAATGTCATTCTGTCTTCTATTTTATGTTGCTCTTATTTGAAAAACTTAATAAAAATGTAATTAAAAGACAATATGAGAAATGCAGAAAGCGTTGCTTAGAGCAGGGGTCTCCAAACTTTCTAAACAAAGGGCCAGTTTACTGTCCTTCAGACTTTAGGGGAGCCAAACAGTGGTCATTGGGAGTGGAAAATGTCCCAGAACCAGTTGGAATAAACAATGCCCCATCTTTGGTGTCAATGGGAGGAATTGTGCCCCATCGTTTGTGTCATTAAGTGGAATTGTGCCCCATCATTGGTGCCTTTGGTAGAAATTGTGCCCCATCATTGGTATCATTGGGCCCCATTACTGGTATCATTGGGAGGAACTGTGCCCCATTTTTGGTGTCATTGGTAGGAATTGTGCCCCTTTGTTGGTGTCATTGGAAGGAATTGTGCCCCAAGAGCCAGATAAAAACAAGCAAAGGGCCCCATCCAGCTCCTGGGCTGCAGTTTGAAGGCCACTGGCTTAGAGCATAAGCATATACTGGCCTGTATTTGTGCAAGTCTAGTTTAGAACTGACAGCTGTAGGAATCTAGCAAACAGGGCATTCAGGTAAACAGGATGAATTCCAGGATTAGCATTCAAGACAATAAGCTTGTAGCATGTATACCTTGAGTGCATTTAAATAAATCACATGCATGTAGTGTACAATTATTTATAGGCTGTGGGCCCCAGCTCAGAGGTCAATGAACGGCAAATACCTATGACCATGTAACGTAGGAGAAAACTACACCAGGCCAGCTGCACTGTCACTATAATGTGCTGCAATGCACCCTCTGAACATATAGGCACAGACCTCATGAAAAATGCAATCTCTACCATATAGAATTCATTGCATACTCCAATAACACAAACATACATTTTTCATAAGACAAAAATGAAACTTGGTTTCAGCAGCAATTTGCATAAAGCAGAAATAATATGTGCCTGTAGTATTTTTACCACCAGTATAGAAGAGCTTGTCAGACTAAAACTCATGGGGTTTTTCTGAGGCTGTGCCAACCCCTGTCAACAATACAGGTTTATTTATTCTTTTTTAGCCTATTTCAACATAAAAGTGCTTAAAACGCTGCACAATTGTCAAAATAAATATATTCTGCCATTATCACATCTGTCCAAATACATACATCAGACTATAGAGACATCAGTCACCCACTTTGATCTACATGTCTGTGTCAGGATGTCTTAAATATTTATGATTACAATGAGAAATGAATAGCCGAAAGCATTACTAGTGAATTGTAGGGAAATAAAAAATTGGATTAGCTTACATGTAAATTAAATTTTACATTTTCAAATATATATTTTGACCGTGGGGTTGTTTCACACACGTTAGGTTTGTTCTATTTGGAGTGTTTATCCTGTTTGCATACCCAGCAAAGAAGTATACAGCTTTTATCACCAATGGATGTTAAAGGAAACTTGTCATGAGAGAAATACTGTGGCTGATACATTATAAACGTCCATCTGGTGATATAGAGATGCCGCATCCCAATATATGAATATACCACACAAAAGGAAAAGAAAGAAATGCAGATTTTTTAAGGCACTACCCATAGAAATTTACACAAGTGTTATATAAAAAATATAATCAATGTATATTAATAAATTCATTAAAAACACAGCAACTTCAAAATCCCATGTAAATACATGTAGTGTACAACATGTTCTTTAATTTAGCACTCCACATCAACTGCCACACCCATACTGATAAGAAATAATTATTATAGCAGATAATGTTTAGAATCGTATAATGGCAACCGGCAGATGTTTTAATGTGGTGGTTTCTCAACGCATTTCACAGCGGACACTGCATCCTCAGAGCGTATTGTGGAGGCATCTATAATAAACATATTGTTTTAAAAAGATTATAGGCAAGTATAATAGAAGTTCTTGGTTAACATATCTACATTCGGAATGGCAACATGCCATATCGGTACATCTTTACCAAAACTTGAAAAACAATCCAGACACAAAAGGAGACGCCAAAAAAGCCATGACACATGCTCCAGCAATAGTCACCTTCTGCCAGATGTAGACCACTGGAGCCATATACAGGCATACATCAACCACAGAGAGGTGGTCAGCCATAAACAAACTTCCTGAAGGCGTAGGTAAAAAGGAAAGAGGAGTAAAGCAGGCGCTGCCACTCATTGGTCAAATAACTAATTTGTGTAGGGAAATAACCCTACAGGAAATATACCCATTCATGTAGCCACTCCTATAGATGAAATTAAATGATTATTGAAATTAAAAGGTTCAGCCTCCCCTTACCTATTTCAGGCTCCACCCCCCTTCTGCCTACCACCTCAGATCAGCCCCCTTTACTTTCAGCCTCCAGCCCTACTCAGACCTCAGATCATCCTCCTTACCTCTTGCAGCCTCTCTCTGACTTCAGATCAACCTCCTTTACCCCTTCCAGCCTCCAGTCCCTCTTAGACTTTAGATCAGCCCTGCTATTCTTCCAGCCTCCCTCAGTTCTCGGATTAGTGCCCCCTTCCTTAACCCTTTCAGTCTTCAGGCCCCTAAGATATCAGATTAGCCCACCTTACCTCTTCTAGCCTTCAGCCAACTCAGACCTTGCCACTTCCATCCCACATCAGGTGGCCACACCCCCTTTCTTCTTTCAGCCCTCGTAGACCTCGGATTAGTCCTGCTTAGCTCTTCCAGCTCCCCTTAGACCTCATATGAGCCCCATTTAGCTCTTCCAGCCCTCCTCCGAACTCAAATAGGCCCCCTCACTTCCTCCAGCATCCAACCCCTTTAGATCCCAGATCTGCCCCTTGCTACTTCCATCCCACCTCAGATCACCCCCAATAACCTCTTTCATTCCACATCAGGTTGCCAACTCCCCCCCCCCTTTATTTCTTTCAG
>BLSH010557004.1:177509-187826 GCA_018402905.1 Glandirana rugosa | reverse complement strand
GGCAGTGGTGAAGAGTGGGTGGAAGATGATGTGGAGGATGATGAGGTCCTAGTCCCCACATGGAATGAAGGTCATGTAAGTGATGTGTGCAGTTTGGATGAAGAGGTGGTGGTTGCACAGAAGCACCAGCACAGCAAAAGAGGGACAGGGTTGCAAAAGCAGAGCGACCGTCCCCTAGACAGTACGCCTGCTACTACCCACCGCAGCCAGGGACCTAGCACACCAAAGGCAGCTCAAAGGAATTCCCTGGCATGGCAGTTCTTCAGACAATGTGCTGACGACAAGACACGAGTGGTTTGCACGCTGTGCAATCAGAGCCTGAAGCGAGGCGTAAATGTTCTAAACCTGAGCACAACCTGCATGCCGAGGCATCTACATGCAAAGCACGAGCTGCAGTGGAATAAGCACCTCAAAATCCAAGAAAGGTCTCGGGCTCCTCCTGCTTCCTCTTCTGCTGCTGCCTTGGCCTCTTCCTCCACCTCTACAGTGCCAGTGTCACCTGCCACCCAGCAAACAGACGATGTGACAGCAACGCCACAATGTCCGCCACGGTCCCCAAGCATTTCCACATGGTCCCATGGAAGCTGACAGCTGTCCATCTCTCAAACACTGGAGAGAAAGAGAAAGTACCCCCCTACCCACTCGCGATCCCTGGCCCTGAATGCAAGCATTTCAAAATTCCTGGCCTTTGAAATGCTGTCATTCCATCTGGTGGACACTGACAGTTTTAAAAACCTGATGGCGGTGGCTGTCCCACAGTACGTGGTTCCCAGCCGCCACTACTTTTCCAGACGAGCCATCCCTTCCCTGCACAAACAAGTCGGGGACAAGAACAAGTGTGCACTGCGCAACGGCATCTGTAGCAAGGTCCACATAATCACTGATACGTGGACCAGTAAGCAGGGATGCTATATCTCGCTAACTGCACACTGGGCAAATGTAGTGGAGGGTGGGCCTGAGGCGGATAGCAGTTTGGCGCATGTCCTTCCACCACCGAGGATTGCAGAGCATTTCTCTTTGCCTCCTGTTGCCTCCTCCTCCTACTCCGCTTCCTCCTCCTCTACCACCTCCTCATCCGGTCAGCGTAACACCTTCACCCCCAACTTCAGCACATCCAGGGGGAAACGACAGCAGGCTGTTTTAAAACTGATATGTTTGGGGGATAAACCCCACACTGCGCAGAAGCTGTGGATGGGCATTGAACAACAGACCAATGAGTGATTGTTGCCACTGAGCCTCAAGCCCGGCCTGGTGGTGTGCGATAATGGGCGAAATCTCGTAGCAGCTCTGGGCCTACCCACTTTGATGCACATCCCTTGCCTGGCGCATGTGCTGAATTTGGTGGTGCAGAAATTTCTAAAAAATAGTCAGAGCTGCTGCAGAAAGTGCGGGCCGTCTGTGCGCGCTTTCGGCGTTCTCACCCTGCTGCTGCTCGCCTGTCTGCGCTGCAGCAGAACTTCCGCCTCACCGCCTCCTATGCGACGTGCCCACAAGGTGGAACTCCACCTTGCACATGCTGGAGAGACTGTGCGAGCAGCAGCAGGCAATAGTGGAGTTTTAGCTGCACTTCACCACCAACGAGTGGGCCTCCATGAGAGACCTGTGTACCATATTGCTGTGTTTCGAGTACTCCACCAACATGGTCAGTGCCGATGACGCTGTTCTCAGCGTTACTATCCCACTTCTATGTCTCCTTGAAAAAACACTTTGGGTGATGATGGAAGAGGATGTGGCACAGGAGGAAGAGGAGCAGGAAGAGGGGTCATTTCCACAGTTATCAGGCCAGTCATTCACAAGTGGCTTGGAGGGTGGGTTCCTGCACCAGCATAGGCCAGGTAAAAAATTTTCAAGTCAGGGCACAGTTCTGGAGGATGAGGAGGACGAGGATGATGAGGAGGAGGAGGAAGGGGAACCGTGTTCACAGCAGGGTGGCACCCAACGCAGCTCGTGGGCAACACTGGAGCATGGCTGGGGGGATACGGAGGACACAGATGATACACCTCCCACAGAGGACAGCTTGTCTTTGCCTCTGGGCAGCCTGGCACACATGAGCAACTACATGCTGCCCACATTGTAACTTGTGCTGATTACTGGGTGGCCACCCTGCTGGATCCTCGTTACAAGGACAACATGCCGTCCTTAATTCCCTCACTGGTGCGTGATCGGAAGATGCGCGGCTAACAGGGCACGCTGGTAGACGCGCTGCTGAGGGCATTCCCAAATGACACCGGGGGCTCAGTGGAAGCACAAGGTGAAGGCAGAGGAGGAGGAAGAGGTCGCCAATGCAGCTGTGGCACCACCAACACCTCAGAAGGCAGGGTTAGCATGGCAGAAATGTGGAAAAGCTTTGTCAGCAGCACGCCACAACAAACAGCACCACCAGCTGATAGGCAACGTCTTAGCAGGAGGCATTTCAGCAACATGGTGGAACAGTATGTGCGCACACGCCTACACGTACTGACTGATGGGTCTGCCCCATTCAACTTCTGGGTCTCTTGATTAGGCACATGGCCTAAGCTTGCCCTTTATGCCTTGGAGGTGCTAGCCTGCCCTGCAGCCAGTGTATTGTCTGAACGTGTGTTTAGCACGGCAGGGGGCGTTATCACAGACAAGCGCAACCGCCTGTCCACAGCCAACGTGGACAAGCTAACGTTTATTAAAATGAACCAGGCATGGATCACACAAGACTTGCCTGTACCTTGTGCAGAATAGACATTTATACTGGCCTCACACAGCCATTGGTATACTTAAGTGAACTTATTTTTTTTTTTTTTTTATAGAACATAAGTCTTTACTGGAATTTGTAACAGGAGAAACATGAAAAATAAACCAGGGTACATTTTATATGGAAAAAGTGAACCTGTGCTAGAACATCTCTGGGTTTGTCTGCAGATAGTGATTTTTTTTTTTTAATATGTCTCAATAGTTTGGGGGCTACCCCAATTAGGAAAAAAACCAAACAAACAAAAAACAGTGTTGGCTATCTCCTCCTCCTCCACCGCCACTTCCACCTACACTGCCAAGGTCACCGCCTCCTTAACCTCCTACTCCACATCCACCTCCTCCTCCTCCATTTTTTATTTTTTTTATGTGATTTTAAGTTATTTCCCTATCCACATTTGTCTGCAGGGCACTTGTCCTATTCTTGCCCCCATTTTGCTTCATTTTGCAGCCCTCTAGCCCTTTCTAGGACTTTTTTAGAGCCATTTTAGTGCCCAAAAGTTCGGGTCACCGTTGACTTCAATGGGGTTCGGAGTCAAGTTCGGGTCAAGTTCAGGGCCGAACTCGAACTTTTTCGCGAAGTTCGGCCGAACCCGCCGAACCCGAACATCCAGGTGTCCGCTCAACTCTATACCAGACATATGCTGACCTACTAAATCCCTACTTACTTAAACTATATAACGGTGCAAAGAAACAGGGTAGACTCCCACCTTCAATGTCAGAAGCCCTTACAGTAGTGATTCCCAAGCCTGAGAAAGGCTATGTGGTTCTTACCGTCCTATATCACTATTGACTTGTGATGTCAAGATATTGGCTAAACTGCTTTCCCTTAGGTTGAACAAAGTCATTTTGTCGGTCGTGGGACCTGATCAATAGGGATTAATGCCAGGTAGGAGTACATTTGACAATATCAGGCCTCTGTATCTGCACATTTCTGGGGGCGCACATCATAAACGCAATATCTTGGTGTTAGCCCTAGATATCAAAAAGGCTTCTGACACAGTTAAATGGTCATTTTTGAGGGAAACCCTGTCCAGATTTGGTTTTGGTGATAATTTTTTTCAGTGGGTCCATCTTCTCTATGCCAACCCGTGTGCATGGGTCCGTATGAACAAAGATGTGTCACTACTTTTCTCCCTCCAGCGTGGTACCCATCAGGGTTGCCCCCTCTCCTCTCTTTGATTTGCTCTGGTCATAGAGATGCTTGCCATCTTTGTTAGGCAAACCCTGGAGGTGGGGGGATTCGCTGGGGCCCGGTGGAGGAGAAAATATCCCTATATGCGGATGACGCTTTGGTGTTCCAGGATGGCGCTGAGGCTTCGTTCCGGGGTCTTTTGCAGGTGGTGGAAGGGTTCAGAGTGATCTCAGGCCTGAAGGTTGGCTGCGTACAAATGAGTAGCTTTCCCTATAGGCCCCCCTATAGATTACGATTATTTACAAGCCTCCCAGCTACAGATCTCCCACACCTTTAAATATCTGGGTATTAACATTAACGTTGACTTCCTACAATACGAGTCCCTTGACATCTCCCCAGTGATATCTCATATGGAAACTAGACCCCAGGTATGGGCGACCCTACCCTTAACCTTAATTGGTAGAATTAATATACTGAAAATGAATTTCCTCCCTAAACTTCTCTATCTCCTCCAAGCTTCCCTGATTTTCCTCCCAAATGATTGTTCCATCTGATAGACTCCCTTATATTCCAGTTTATTTGGAATAATTCACACCCGCCGTTTGCTAGAATGTCCCTTCAAGCCTCCACTATGAGAGGTGCTCTGACTTGCCCCAATTTTTACAATTACTTTTTGGCCTCTCAGTTGGCTTATGTACATAATTGGTTCCATCTGGATTCTTCTGACCCTTCAATTTCTCTGTTGTTGGCTCTTCGGGGGAACCTGAGAGGCCTCAGGGATGAGGTACATTATCGGACGCTAGCCCTATGCAACAGGTTTTCCCCCATAGATGTTGGGCTTTTAACATGGTCTGTGGTGGGGAAGCTCCTCTTTAGAGGTGAGGATCCCCTTCCATTGAATGCTCCTCTTTGGCATAACACTAATATTAACCACTTGCCGACCATGTAATGTAAATACACGGCCGCAAGAAGGATCAATTGTTCTGGGAGGGCGTACTATAACGTCCTCCCAGAATGGCGCTCCCGGGAGCATCCGTGACCAGCGCATCACAGATCACGGTAAATGGCGGAATGATCCAATGTAAACAAACCATTGGATATCCGGCTTGTCTCTCTCCTCTCCGCACCGATCGGTGCAGTGTGAGAGGAGGGGGGGGGGGGAGATTAGAAGCAGCAGTGCTGTGGCCAGGATCTGAAGTGCCCACAGCACTGCTGTGTGCCAGTCTGTGACCCCCTATCCATCCATCCATGCTCATCCATCCAGCCTCATCCATGCTCACCCATCCAGCCTCATCCGTCACCAATGCATCCATACTCACCCATGCATCCAAGTTCACCCATGCATCCGTGTTCACCCATCCAGCCATGCTCACCCATGCATCTGTGTTCACCCATCCAGCCATGCTCACCCATGCATCTGTGCTCACCCATCCAGCCATGCTCACCCACCCAGCCTCATCCGTGCACACCCATGCATCTGTATTCACACATGCATCCGTGCTCACCCATGCATCTGTGCTCACCCATGCATCCGTGCTCATCCATGCTCTGTGCTCACCAATGCTCTGTGCTCACCCATCCATGCATGCTGACTCATCCATCTGTGCTCATCCATGCATCCGTGCTCACCCATGCATCTGTGCTCACCCATCCATGCATGCTCACCCATCCATCCGTGCTCACCCATGCATCCGCACTCCGCCATCCATCCATGCTCACCCATGCATTTGTGCTCACCCATCCATCTGTGCTCACCCATGCATTCGTGCTCAGCCATGCATCCATGCTCAGCCATGCATCCGTGCTCAGCCATGCATCTGTGCTCGGCCATGCATCTGTGCTCAGCCATGCAAGCGTGCTCACCCATGCATGTATGTTCACCCAAGTATCTGTGCTCCGCCATGCACCCATGCTCCGCCATCTGTGCTCACCCATCCATGCATGCTCACCCATGCATCCGTGCTCACCCATGCATCTGTGCTCACCCATCCATCCATGCTCACCCATGCATCCATGCTCACCCATCCATCCCTGCTCATCCATCCCCATCCGTGCTCAGTCATCCTTATCCATGGCTCATCCACCCCCATTCGTGCTCATTTATGCCTCATTCATGCTCATCCATACCACATCAGTTCTCATCTGTGACATATCCATGCCACTACAGTGCCCATCAGTGCCACTACAGCGCCCATCAGTGCCACTATAGTGCCTGACAATAGTGTAATAGGTAGTCAAATTAGATTTGAAATGTATGCCCCTAGAACGCCTGATGGTGCACCCTGCATGTTGTGCCTCTGTATGTGGCCAGACTGTGTAAAAGTCTCACACATGTAGTATCATTATACTCGAGAGGAGTAGCAGAATATATTTTGGGGTGTAATTTTCGCTAGGTACATTCTGTGTGTTAGAAATATTGTAAAAATGGACAACTTTGTGTAAAAAAAAATGCGTTTTAATTTTCTTTCCACATTTTCAAAAAACTTGTGGAAAAAATTATATATTCAAAAGACTCATTATGCCTCCTAGAATATACGTTGGGGTGTTTACTTTCCAAAATGTGGTAATTTTTTGGACGTTTCCATTGTTTTGGTGTTCCAGGGCCTTCAAAAGTGCAAGAGGTAGTCAGGAAATTAAATGTGTATTTTATGTCCCTAGAACGCCTGATGGCGCTCCCTACATGTTGGGCCTCTGTATGTGGCCAAGCTGTGTAAAAGTCTCACACATGTGGTATCGCCATACTCAGGAGGAGTAGTAAAATGTGTTTTGGGGTATAATTTGTGGTATGCATATGCTGGATGTGAGAAATAACCTGTTAATATGACAATTTTTTGAAAAAAAAAACAGAAAAAAAATCTTAATTTTGCAAAGAATTGTGGGAAAAAATTACAACTTCAAAAAACTTGCTATGCTTCTCACTAAATACTTTGGACTGTCTACTTTCCAAAAAGGGGTCATTTGGGGGGTATTTGTACTTTCCTGGCTTGTTAGGGTCTCAACAAATGAGTACATCAGGTGTGATCAATTTTCATTGATTGACATCATAGCTTGTAGACTCTATAACTTTCACAAAGACTGAACAATCTACACTGATTTCGGTTATTTTTACCAACAATATGTAGCAGCATAAATTTTGGCCAAAATGTATGAAGTAAAATTACTAATATGCAAAAATTTATAACAGAAACAAAGAAAAATGCATTTTTTCCATTTATAGCTCAAAAAATAAAAACCCCAATGGTGATTAAATACCACCAAAAGAAATCTCTATTTGTGTGCAAAAAGGACAAACATTTCATATGGGTACAGTGTAATATGACTCATTCAAATTGTGAAAGCACTGAAAGCTGAAAATTGGTCTGGTTAGGAAGGGGGTTTAAGTGCCCAGTGGTTAAAGAACTCTATAACCACCCTGATACCCCCTGGTGGTGTGCCAAAGGTATTGTTTATTTGTCTCAGGTGTATGAGGGGGGGACTTTTGTCTTATTTGATGCTCTTAGGCTCCTTTCACACCAAGGCGTTGGAAAAACGCCTGTAAAATCTTGTAAAACGCCATGATTTTAGTGTGCGTTATGCCGCGCTTTTGAAGCATTTTTCAAGTGTTTGTGTTTCGATCATGTGACCTTTCCCACAGCCTCAGTGGACATTTCATGTGCTTTTCAAGCGTTTTTCAAGCGCTTAACCATTATTTTCAATGGACATGGGCGTTTTTGAGGTGTTATTTTGAGCGCACAAAACAAGCTGAAAAGATGCTGCTTGCAAGACTTTTAGCAATCTTTAAGCATATAATGTTTAGTTTAATACTTTTTTATGCAAAAAAGGAAATGCTGCTACACTGGAGGGACCCGGCTCCGCCTACCCTGGCATACTTATGCCGCTTGATTAATCAGGCATTGCCGTTGCGCAAACTTATCTATAAGGGACGTGCCTGTGCCAAAAAATTCACCAAAGTATGGCAGCCGTGGCTGGATAGCACAGCTTCCCAGGTGGCGGACTTGGTCTCCTCTCAGTCATCCCTCTGAAGAGTTGATAACGTATTTCTTTCGGCTGGTCTGTAGGGAGAGCTTTGACTGGTTGTGTGTGTGTGTGTGTGTGTGTGTATGACTGGGTTGTATGTGTTGAACGGATGTGGACTGTTATTTGGTTAATTACCATTAAGTTAAGTTTACTTGTTTTTAGGTTTATGAATGTTCTCATTATCAGTGTACTATTTGTTTTTCTGTCAGGCTAGCAATTGCAGCTTGCCTGGTTCTTAATGGGCTCTGCGTAGCCACCCATAACCATTGCCTGTTAGATGGTACGTCTTGTGCTGTCTTTATGTTTGAAACTGAAAAATATAAATAAACACCTTTTAAGCAAAAGTCCCATTCATGTCAATTGGGATGCAATGGCTGCACAGGCATAGCGGCACCTTCCAATCTGACATCCATGTGGATTTGGGTACAAGACTCCGAACGCAGACAGTGTGAGCTTAGGGACATGCACCCGGACCTACGTGGATGTCAAATTGGAGCAACGGTGCTGTTCTTGCAGTTGCTACTTCCCAAATTACATTAATGGGACTGCTTGCACAGGGATGCATGGAGCACCTGGTACCGGTAAACACGGCCTTGCAGAGGTGTACACTGTGTATAGCCTGTGTAAAAAATGCCTTAGGCCCCTTTCACACAAGCAGACCGATCATGTCTGCCTGTCTGTTTTTCAGGTGGACCTGATCTGACCACCCATTGTTCTCTATGGAGAGGTGGATGTAAATAGACATGTGTCTATGTACACCTGCTTGCATTTGATCCAGTCAGATCAGATGGGGATCCGTTTCCCATCCATCTAGCAGATCAGATTGGATGACAATTGGATGGAAACGGATCGACTGCTCCATACAAACCAGCAGGCTACACCCATGTCCGCTCTGCATCAGCTGAGTGGACATGGACCTGTCATCCGCGTGCTCAGGCGCATCATGCTTGGTTTTTTTTGTAATTTTTTTTTTAAAAATTACTTTTTACATTTTTTATAATTATATTTTTTATTATTTTAGATTTTTTTGTCTTTGGTGAGATATCATATGTATAAACAGACCTCTGGTGTCTTTTTTTTGAGACAGAGAAAGGGACTGAAAATAGTTCCTTTCTCTGCAGCACATTACATGAATGAATAAGGAGTCTGTATAGAGACTCCTATCCATTCATAAACTGACACATAGTTAACACTGTTTACTATGCTCAGTTATCAATGGACACAGGAGTGATCTGTAGTGATTGCAGTCTGTGTCTATTGTAGTACAGGGAGGTTGCTGGTAAACACATGTTTACCAAGCCCGCCCGGCCCCAACCTCACCAGCCGCCCCACGCTCCATCCTGACAGCTTCCTGGAGCTGAGTGCCGGGCAGCAGCTGCAGGTGGTGGAAGGGGAAGAAGGGAATGCCGATCAGAGCAGAGGGGGATCGGAGATGTGGGGGGACATGTTTTGATCCCCTCTAAGCCCCTGCAGCACCTGAAGCTGGGGGGAGTGGCAGAGGTGGTAAGCCGGCTTCTAGAGGGTAGCTGCAGGGGATCGGGTTTGCGGGGGGGGGGGTCGGATCAGGTGTGGGGGAGGAAATCAGTGCAGGGTGGAAAGAAGGGGGAGAAAGGACATAGTATAAAAGGGGAGGCTTTTTAGAGGAAGGAGAAGGGCGGTAGGTGGAGAGGCTTTATACAGGGAAGCTGCAGAATGGGGGGGGGGCCGAGAATAACTCTTATCAGCGGATTGTAGAGCAGAGCTATAGGATTGTTCAGCAGAGTCTGTTGAACAATTCTGTTATAAGTTTATGGTCACTGAAGTGGCTATGAGCTTATAGCAAAAGGAGGAATGAGGTCCGTATGATGTACGGATCTGGCCAGCTAGAAGCAGTGCTGTAGGTCCGTATGCCATACAGACCTGGCAGCAAAAGGGTTAAATGGTTTGCTACTTCCAGGTCTTCCTCAACATAAGTGTTGTGCCCAGTTTTCATTTTAGTGATGCAATTGTAATTATTCATTCCATCGCTGATGTACCTAAAAAAGGTTTTGTCTCCTTTCTTGATAGATTTAGCAATTTCCTCCTCTTTCTGAGCTTTGGCAGCACAATGTGTTTGGCCTTTACTATCCTACTTACCTCTTTTTGCACCATATTAGTCTTACTAATTTGCCTGACATATAATCTAGTTGCCTCCAGGATTAAAAATCCATGTAGTCGCTACCTTACTTATTAATGTTAACGTAGTGATTTTACTTTTGACCCGTGTTGTGAATACAACTCCTTCTGGACCTTCATCGTTTGGTAAATTGGGAAAACGACGGTCCAGACATACCGTATGCCTGGATGTCGTGACGAAGATCGACCGGTCTAGGCATGTAGTATGCCTGGAGTAAGGAGGAAAACGATATTCGAGTATCGGTGAAGTCACTGGTATTTGAATATTGTCTTAACAAGTTGTCTGAGAC
>BLSH010557004.1:138040-151051 GCA_018402905.1 Glandirana rugosa | reverse complement strand
CTGTCGGTTCATCACTCGGATAACCAGGCGGTAATTTCAGATATACACACGCGACTTGTCCGCGTGTGTGTATGTGGCTAACCGACGGGACTCGGACGCCGCGTCACACTAACCTACGGCACGGGCCCCAGTCCAGTGATTCCGTCACTGCACTGAGGGCGAAGTGTCTCTGGGACTGGTGGGCTGCGCCAATAACACAGGTGGGGATAGTTATGCAGCCAATAACACAGGTGGGGGCAGTTATGCAGCCAGTATCACAGGTGGGGTACATTGCAGAGACCCCCCCCCCCAGGTCGGGACAAGCCCCGCACTTACCCTATCCAATAGGAAGGCAAGCAGGATTAATGCAGTGTTCGGCATGCGGAGAAGCGGGTTGGTAATCTCCAGAGATTTGGCATGCGGAGAAGCGGGCTGGCAATCTGCAGAGATTCGGCATGCGGAGAGTGGCTGTCTTCCATCGTCGGGTGGTCAGGGTCTCTGTGAAGCGGGAGTCACGTCACTGCCTTAGTGACCTGACCCCGGGCACGGCATCCAATCACACTGCGCCGCAGGCTCAGGGCAGCCAATCGGTGTATGTGTGTGCGCCTGTTCAGCGCACACATATAGACTTTAATGGCGGACCAATAGGCTCACTACTTGGCTGTCAGGGTTTTTTTTGTCTCTTTAGCCGGCGGCGCCCAAACGCCCCTCATACACCAGCCGCCGCTGTCTAGGATAGTGGCTTCAATCCTACTGTGAATCATTGCCTGGGTCATCCTGAGTCAAGATCCTCCAAGCCCTAGCTATACTCAGTTGTTTTTTTTAAGAGAACAGATTCTCGGTTATTTAACATTTCAAATCATAGATTTCAATGGGGAGTATCATGTTACACATGCATTGTCTATCTGAGCTTGTAATATTTCCTCCTCCTAGGTCCCCTCCTCATGACTTTACCAATGAGATCAACCATTGCTCCTTCCACACATACCAGGGTGCTGGGCGTAATCCTAGACTCCGACCTCTCTTTCAGCCCCCACATCCAATCACTGGCTAAATCTTGCCGCCTCAACCTCCAAAACATCTCAAAAATTTGCCCCTTCTTTACTAACGACACCACAAAACAACTTATTCACTCCTTGGTTATTACCCGCCTTGATTACTGCAACTCCCTCCTCACCGGCCTACAGTTACACAGGCTATTCCCCCTTCAGTCGATCATGAATGCTGCTGCCAGACTTATACATCTTACTAACCGATCCGCGACTGCTGCCCCGCTCTGCCAATTACTTCACTGGCTTCCCCTACCCCACCGTATAAAATTCAAAATACTAACCACAACATACAAGGCCATCCAACACACTGCCCGCAGCTACATCACCAATCTCATCTGCAGATATCACCCGAATTGTCCTCTCCGCTCCTCCCAAGACCTCCTTCTCTCTAGCTCCCTTGTTACCTCCTCCCATGCTCGCCTACAGGACTTCTCCAGAGCCTCTCCCATCCTCTTGAACTCCCTGCCCCAGAATGTCCGGTCAGCCCCCATCCTGTCTGCCTTTAGGCGATCCTTGAAAACTCACTTATTCAGGGACGCTTACCCCACCTCCACCTAAGACCTGTGCTTGAGCCACCTCTATCAGATCATCCCCTGCAGCCATTACCTTTTGTACCACCTTCCCCTCCCTTTAGATTGTAAGCTCTACGAGCAGGGCCCTCCTATTCCTTCTGTATTGAACTGTATTGTAATTGTACTGTGTCCCTTCTTTATTGTACAGCACTGTGCAAACTGTTGGCGCTATATAAATCCTGTATAATAATAATCTGTATGCCTGTAATAATTTTGTTCCTACCTCACTCCCCTGCTAGGGGATGCATTATGTAGTTAGTCTAGTCCTTCTTATTCATGCTTTAGTTTCCACTTACCACACTATAATATTTTGACCTATGTGATGTTTATCTGTTATGGTCTGCACAAGTTTTTGGATTAAAGCTTTCTACAATCTGCAAGATGTCATAGGGATCAAGTCACGGTCTGCCAAACTACTGAGACTGTATGTTAAGCTATCTCATCACAACTGGATCACAATTAGATCATAGAAATCACACTCTCATTACTTAGATGGGGAAGCAGAACAATACACTTTCAAGCCCAACTGAACTTTCAATTTGAATGAACTAAATACATCCCAGGTGCACAAAAACAAAATATATTCAAGGACTTACAGCTTGTTTCCTTGTAAAATCAGCCACAGTCTCTGTGCTTGCCAGCATGCTGCAGAGTGGGACACTTGCTCTCTGCAGCTGCTGGCAGAGGACAGGCTTTTCTACTTAGGCTGTGGCAGCGTTAGAAAATGTAGAAAAAAAAAGGTAAAGTGTCTTGCTATAAAAATCTTTAAATGTGTTTCTAAAACATTATGAAGAAAATCATATTTTCTGAATGAGAATAAATACTGCTTAGTAAGGTTAAACCAGTACAGCATTTTCTTCCATTCAAGATGAGGTAATGTGTGTCTCTGTAACCAAAATATTTGAAGGCATAAACCTGTGTGCAAAGAGTAACAGAGCTATGAGTAACCATGGAAGACTATACTCTAGGAATATTACATGCATAGCCTGAATAGACTTTGAGCTTTCATACTACTAAATCATCTGATACTTTTTGGAAAGCGCAGTACAAACTAAAGGAGATAGTTAAACTAGAGCTACAGTATCTCACAACAGTGAGTACACTGGAAGTATTACTGGAACCATGTCCTGTGGTCTGATGAAACCAAGATAAACTTATTTGGTTCAGATGGTGTCAGGCATGTGTAGCGGTAACCAGGTGAGGAGTACAAAGATAAGTGTATCTTGCCTACAGTCAAACATGGTGGTGGGAGTGTCATGGTCTGGGGCTGGATGAGTGCTGCTGCCACTGGAAGACTACAGGTCATTGAGGGGACCATGAATGCCAACATGTACTGTGACATACTGAAACAGAGCATGAGCCCCTCCCTTTGGAGACTGGGCTGCAGGGCAGTATTCCAACATTATACAACCCCAAACACACCTCTTAGATGACCACTGCCTTGCTAAAGAAGCTGAGGGTAAAGGTGATGGACTGGCCAAGCATGTCTCCAGACCTAAACCCTATTGAGCATCTGTGTGGCATACTCAAACAGAAGGTGGAAGAGCGCAAGGTCTCTAACATCCACCAGGAGGAGTGGAAGGGGACTTCAGTGGCCACCTGTGAAGCTCTGGTGAACTCCATGCACAAGAGGGTTAAGGCAGTGCTGGAAAATAATGGTGTCCACACAAAATATTAACACTTTGGGCCCAATTTGGACATTTTCAGTAAGGGATGGACTCACTTTTGTTGACAGCGGTTTAGACATTAATGGCTGTGTGTTGAGTTATTTTGAGGAGACAGCAAATTTACACTGTTATACAAGCTGTACACTCACTACTTTACATTGTAGCAAAGTTTCATTTCTTCAGTGTTGTCACGTGAAAAGATATAATAAAATATTTACAAAAATGTGAGGCGTGTACTCACTTTTGTGAGATACTGTATATCACACCACAATTGGTGCTTGCAAATACCCAGAAGATTAGAAGCCATTTATAACCATATCCTGTCTGAAGTAGGAGAATACATTCAACGTGCATTTTTCCTCAAAGGATCTTCAATAGGGATGGGCCCGCTGCTCGAGTCGAATGCCCGTTCCTCGAATGGAGGACATTATGGGGCATTTGCGGGAACTTCGAGCGCCCCATAATGCATTCCAATGGCGGAGGGAATGCCGTCCACTGATTGGCCAAGGCATGCACATGACCTGCATGCTTTGGCCAATCACGGAGCGCTCTGCTGTGAGAGATTTGATTGGCTAAAGGTAGGGTGCCTTTAGCCAATCACTGCTCAGCAGCCTCAATCCACACCCTACACTATATAAAGCCGCTTGTACAGTGGCTCTATGTAGTGTGAATAATGGTGTGGATAGACAGATAAAGATAGATAGATAGATAGATAGATAGATAGATAGATAGATAGATAGATAGATAGATAGATAGATAGGTGGATAGAGTGATCTATATACAGTCAGTTAGTGCAGACAGTTTAGTGTAGCGTGAAATATATACTAGATATATAGGCAGATAGGGCGATGTGTATACGGTCAGTTAGTGTAGAGTGAAATATATACTAGATAGCTCTTCTTCTTTCTTCCTCCATTTTCTCCTGCCCCGGTCCTTCTTCAGGTCTTCTGCTTCATCTTTCAGTCTTCTTGTTTCCTCTATTCATCTTCAATCTTCATCTTCTTCCTTCTTCTTTCACCGCCCCCGCACCCACTGCCGCAGCCGTGCCGTCCACTCCAGAGGCGTCTCCCAGAATGGGCGGCCTTCAGTTTGACAGTTCTTTTTTAAGAAGAGGCGGGGCCACCCAGTGATGTAAATGGGCGACCGCCCCCTTCTGACATCATTCGCGAAGAGGAAGATTGAAGACGAAGAAAGGAAGCAAGAAGACCAAAAGAAGAAGCACAAGACCAGAAGAAGGACCGGGGCAGGAGAAGATGGAGGAAGAAAGAAGAAAGAAGAAGAACTATTTTACACAATAATGTGGCTCTTATTTTTTGTACCACTTTTCTCCCTTTTTGGTGAATGGGTAGGGGTACAATGTACCCAATACCTATTCACATGGGGGATGGGATCTGGGGGCCCCCTTATTAAAGGGGGCTTTCAGATTCTGATAAGCCCCCCGACCGCAGACCCCCACAGCCACCTGCAAGGGTTGTGGGGATGAGGCCCTTCTCCCCATCAACATGGGGACAAGGTGCTTTGGGGGTCACATCAAAGCATCATCCCCATGTTGAGGGCATGTGGCCAAGTATGGTTTGGAGGGGGTGCTCGCTCGTCCCCACCCCCTCATGCCCTGCCAGGGCTGCGTGTTCGGATAAGGGTCTGGTTTCGATTTTGGGGGGAACCCCTACGCCTTTTTTTTTTAAAATTTGGCTTAGATCTGAAGGGCCTGGTATGGACTTTGGGGGGGACCCCCACATCGTTTTTTTATACATTTTGGTGTGGAGTTCCCTTTAAAATCCATACCAGACCTGAAAGGCTTGGTTTGAATTTCACAGAGGTGCGTCCTTTTACAGGCAGACTAAAGGACCCCCAGACACGATATTTAAAGGAATATATCATTTTTATTGTTTCACTTTAAGGATTATTAAAATCACTGCTCCTGAAAAAACGATCGATTGAAAAACTTTTTTTGCATTGATACATGTCCCCTAGGGCAGGACCCGGGTCCCCATACACTTTTTAGGGCAATGACTTGCATATAAGCCTTTTAAATGAGCACTTTTGATTTTTCATGTTCGAGTCCCACTGATTTTAACGGTGATCGCGTGTTCGCAAAAATGTTTTGCTTGTTTGCAAGTTCTGGTGCGAACTGAACCTGGGGGTGTTCGACCCATTCCTAATCTTCAAGTACCGAAAAGATCAGAACTGTTGGCAAAATTCAAAACTAACTGCAAACCCACAAATACAGTGGGTTTTTATATATGGTAGATATAAGATTAGGTAAACCAAGCGTAAAATAATTAAATAGTTCAAAGTAACCTGCCACCACTATTTTACATCATTTTATGGTGTCATTAGAAACTGTTGTGGGTATGTTGCATCTATTTGGCCAATTCACTTTTAGTGGGCCGGTCTGTGGGTATTAGGAGTGAAAAATGCAATGGCATCAGTGGTCAGTTGGAGTAAAACATGCCCCAGCATCACTGGGAGTAAAAAATGCCCCTGTGTTGGTAGTCAGAGGAACTAAAACATAACCCTTGGTGGTCACTAGAAGTAAAACAAAAAAAAAATCAGATGTCAGTGTGATTAACAAGATATGTCAGTGGTCAGTACAAGTAAAGAATGCCCCTGAGTCTCTGGTCAGTGGGAGTACAATGTTCTGCAGTCAGTTGGAATGGCGCCTCAAGGCATCATTGTTGGAATCAGTGGAAGGAATGGTGTCCCATCACTGGTGTCAGTGGGAGGAATAATGACCCATCATTGGTTTTAGTGGAGAAATATTGCCCATAATTAGTATCAGTAGAAAGAATGGTGCCCCATCATTGGTGTCAGTGAGAGAAATAATGTCCAATAGCTTGTGTCAGCAGAAGGAATGGTGCCACATAATTGGTATGAACACAAATAAAAAGATAGGTTGCGCTAAATAAATCCATAAACCAACAAAGTGTTTGGATGATTATACGATAAAGTCCCAAAAAAAGTCCATCAAAAAATGTGTGAAATCTTCATATACATTACAAGACTTCTTGTGCAGAAATCTGTCACCAAGTGCAAAACACCAAAAATGTATTTAGCGCAACTGCTCTGTTTATTTGTGTTCATATCATGTATTTCTCACATGTTTAGTTGCAGCTATTAATGCACATTCACAAGCGCAGTATACATATTACATATATGTTTATCTGCCCCATAATTGGTGTCAAAGGGAGGAACGGTACCCAATACCCAATATTGGTATCCATGGGATTGGGAAAGCCCTCAGCATTATTGCTAGGGGTTACTTTACTTTGAATACACTATGTCCTGTACTGCTTCTGGCCCAGTGTCATAGCCAGAACTATACAGGCACTGTCAGTAGGAGATCACTCCACTCAACAGTGCTCAAAGAATATTACCAGCACATGCTGTCATCCTGCATACATGGATCCAGCATGTGTGGCCTTCTCATTATATGGTCAAGATAACGGCTTGAGATTCCAGACAATTTAGCAGTAGGTTGCTGTGTGATTGTGTTTTTCTGGTGCAATATTTTTTATTGTAAAAAAAATATAACATTTGGCAAATATTCACCCATGCAGGGGTACAGCACAATAGTCAGCACAGAAAGGTGTGGGCTAGGGAAGTCTGATCAAAAAATGTTTGCAAATAAAAACTGTCCACTAGGCGACCTAGTGGGATAAACCAAATGTCCATAAAGGCCCCTAAGGGCCGTCTAACAGGGGCCCAGGTTACAGATGCGCTGGTTTCAGCAAAAGGTAATGCGTGTACTGCTCTATTGGACACCCCCAGCACAGATCAGGGTGAACAATCTGTAGGGAGGTACAAAAAGAAAAGGAGAAGTACAACAGGAAACTTTACAGTCCAGCAGTGGTGGCCATCTGCCAACAAAAGATATGCCCCAAGTCCGAGGACTCAGGGTCACTCTATGACAGAAGAGACCAAGGGCGACCATGAGCATGGTCTTGGTGGTGAAGAAGAGAGGGAAGAGGAAAAAAATTGAGAAAAAGGATCAGGAGGGGGAATAAGGGGGAGGGGAGAAAAATAAGTCTTAGTTCTTAGGAAAGACCCAGGCTTTCTCAGATGCAAGGTGGGGAGAGCATAGGACCTCCGAGATGACCATAGTTTGAGAAATTTAGAGTGTGAATCATTAAGAATACTTGACATTTTCTCATTAATCATGAGGTCAGTTAGAGTGCTCTTCACCATTGCAAATGGAGCAGACTGTCTCTTCCAACCTCTGGCTATTACCGCTTGGCAGCTATAAAAAGGTAAGAAGCCAGTTAACGCCCTGAATTGGGCGGTGTAACAAGGAGATTTTGGCTTCCCTACGTATGGGTATATGGAATAAGGAATGTAGAAGACCAAACACCATGGACCCGAACCCTGTAAGGCGAGGACAGGACAACCAAATGTGTACTACATCCCCACATTGGCCGCACCCTCTAAAGCACCGGTCGCTATAGGCTGGGTTCGAACACGCTATTCAGGCTGGAACCCAGTACCATCATAAAAGAACTTTATATGCAGCTTCTAGAGTAGCCGTGTTGAAGGAGCACTTAGCCACAGATGACCAGGCCTTGTTCCAATCCTCTGGAGCAATAGAAATCTCCAGGTCCTGTTCCCAACAGGACTTATAAGATGCAGCTGCAGGTGAGTCTGTAGCATTTTGTGGAGAGTAAATAATCGAGATTGCACCAGCGGCACCCGGGGTATGGAGGCAAAGGTGTTTAAAAAGTGTTTTCTGGAAGGGATAGAACAAGTTACGTCTCAACAAAGAGACTCAATGACATAACTGAGCGTAGCGGAAAAAAATCCGTAGGAGGACCATCATGGGCATCCTGAAAAGAAGGCCAGGAGGGAAAAGTACGGGATGAAAGAAGATGGCAGACCTTTGCAAATGGGTGGACCACCATAAAAAGGAACTTGGTTGATCAAGGCCCAGAGGAAACAGGGGGTTATTAAAGAGAGGAAGGAGCAGAAGAAAATGGGACATCAAATTGCCAGAGTAGTGGATGGAGTCCCAAAGTTTTAAGCTGTGATGCATAAGAGAGCTAAGAGCTAAGGGGGGGGGCAAAGCTTGTAAGGAACAAGACTGTAAATGCAATTGGGACATAGTTGGGGAGTTCAAGGAGCACCCACATGGGATGTCTGAGGTTGCGTGGAGCAAAGTTAGTTGTGAGATCTGGGCAGCCTGGTAATCCTTAGTTAGGCAAATTAGGAATCTGTCAGGGCTAGGCTCGGCCCTCTCTTCTCAGAGCAAGCTGCTCAGCTGAGGGTTAATTGCCAGTCTCAGTTTTCACTCTGTCTCACCTGATGTCCATATCCTGCTCATTAGCCAGCTCTCCTAGCTATATAAACTGCCTGGATCAGATGTCAGATGCCTTCACCTAGTCGACATCTCTGGAGAAATATCTGCTGTGTGTTCCTGCGAAAGACTTTGCCTGTTTGGCGTTCCCTTCTGCTTCCTGGATTCAAGACCCTGCTCTACTGACTCTCATCTTGGCTCCAGACCCTGAATTCTGTTTGTTTGACTTCACTAATCTCTGGACTCCTATTTCACTGGCTTGCTGTGACTATCTGTTCCAGTTACCGATCCCTGGCTATGTTTTGACCACGTTTATTCTGTTTATATCATTTTACCTTTTTATTAAAAAGTGTGATTTTACTGCACTTCTGTCTTTGTCTGAATCATGGTTCCCGACAGAACCCCAAGACCTCCTCGCAGTTTGTGCCTGTAAAGGGTGGAGCGTGACACTCTGGGACGCTTATATGCCCAAATGAAGGATAAGATCCTATTCTGCAGTAGGCGCAAAAAAAAAGAGAGACATGGACTGGGAGGGTACGAAAATAAGAGAACTTGCGAAGGACCGCCTACACGTGGCCTACCCAGGATAACGAGGGGAATTGCCAAGATTGCATTAGAGATGTAAGTGATCGTAGTAAGGGATAATAATTGGTGGCAAAGAGGGATGAGTAGTAAGGGGTCAGCTTGACACAGAGGTAGTCCAAGATAAGAAAAGAAGGCTTGTAGCTGGGTCACCATTGAGGGGGTAGGGAAATGTTCAGAGCAGTGGTCTTGTGAGGGTTAATTCGGAGCCCGGAAAAAGCTGGAATATGGGAAAGGAGGGCTTGGAGATTAGGAAGGGTGGTCAACAGGTTAGTCAGGGTCAGGAAGGCATCATCAGTAAAAAGGCTGACCTTATGGTGAGTACCGGCACATGGGATCCCAGAGATATTGGGGTCATCTCTAAGGGCAATGGCCAGAGGCTCTTGAGCAAGGATGAAAAGGGTCGGCGATAAGGGGCAACCCGGCTTGGTCCCCAGGAAATCGGAAAGGTGGCAGATAGGTGACTTGCATAGGTGACACAGGCCAAGGGGAAGGAGTAGAGAGCCATAATCCACTGGAGGATCGATTCCCCAAAACCCGTGTGATTATGTTTTTAACCTGGTACAAAATGATCATGAGCATCTTAAATGACTTTTTGAACTGCAGGAGTACCTAGAGTATTGCCAAGGTTATTCCTGAACTGGCCATCATGTGAACATTGGAAAACAAATCCCAATCCCCTAGTTTTGTGCAGAGGAGTACGAATTTAGGCTGATGAGAGCATCAGGTCTGTCACAGCTGCCATCCCCAGCATCTGAGTGGATTGCTCATTTCATTTGCACCAAGCATCCTGTAATTATGATGTACACAGCATCGCTTGCAAGAAATAATAAATCAGTTTTTTTGTCTTTTTTTTTGTATTGCTAGGCTTTAAGATCCTTCTCATCTGTTCAAACATTGTGAGCTGATTGTTGTACCATTCTCTGGTTTACATGCTCCATTCTTTTCAGAAATTGCAGGTATTTCATTAACAATGCTCAGTGGCCTTTCTCAAAGAAAAGTATGACATGAAACTGTCATGCTGGTAATTGGGGTGACCGTTAGCCAAACAGTCAGCTGGTGCAGATAATACAAGCTTCCATATTGGATCAGATAACATTTTTTCTTCCTCTATTCACACATGCAGGTGGGAAAAATACCATATAGTTTATTTAATTGCATGCTATAACCAGAAAACCTATCTAGACTGATTATTAAACCTAGACACAGAATTTCTTGTAGATGTGAATTACTGATTAGCAGCAAAAATAATAAAACTATAAAAATGACTATAAAAAGCCCTAAAAATTAATGCCGTTTCCAAATCATACCATTATATCTAAACATTGATGTCCCATTTAATTTGCCAAAAACTGATTATTAAATTAACTGGTTGCTTGAAATACCCCAAATTAATTTGTGGCCTTGTGTACACAGTTCTAGGTTTAAAGACGTTTACTGACCATTTCTGAGTCCTACAGCTGCCTTTGTGTATATTAAGGATGGGTATAGATGGGTAGATATCTTGGTGATAACAAGGAGTGGGAATATATGGGCCGAAATTCAACTTAGTCATCAAGATTGCGGCAGCACAGTGGCTTTGTGGTTAGAACTTCTGCCTGGCAGCTCTAGAGTCATGAGTTTGAATTCCAACTGTGACACTACCTACACTGAGTGTGCATGTTCTCCCTATACATGTGTGAGTTTCCACCAGGTACTTTGGTTTCCTTTCACACTCCAAAGACATGCGCGTGGGTTAATTGTTTGCTGTCTAAATTTGCATGTATAAATGTGAGTTAGGGACTATAGATTGTAAGCTCCTTGAGAGCAGGGACTGTTGTGAATGTACATATATATATCAGTGGCAGCTAGTGGTATATTTCTGGGGGGTTGGCAAACAATGCACCCACCTCCACCCCCCACCCCCACCCCGGTCGATCAGGTTACCTACATATTGGACTGGCCGCCCCTGATATACAGTATATATATATATATATGTATATATCGTGACGTTATGCGAGGCGAGGTGATAGATGGACACTGTGTCTCCTCGCGTGCGTTCATTTGGAGTGGGCTAAGGTGGAATCCGGTTTTACCAGCCATCTTGGCAGGGTTGGTTCCGGACCAGATTTTGTGCTCCAGTGAAGTCCACCATAAGGTGGTTTAAATAACCAGGAAGAGAGGAAAGTTTTGCTCTGGCCAGGGACTATGGACTGAGACAAAAATGGTTTGTACTGTCTATGTTTTGTGGGTGTCTGGGAGAAGCCCTGCACCGCTTAGTTAGTTAGTGCCTGGATGGCAAGGATTTATTTTCTGTTTTGTTTATTTGATTTCTACATACAACCTTTTCAATAAGCATGGCTACAAGCCAGATTTTAAGCAAGCCTGCCATTTGCACTGCCTTTTTCCAGGGAATGTGATCCCCATTGAGCTAACCCCCACCGTGGTGGACTCAGTGGGCATCTTCCTGAGCAAGTAGAAGATGGAGGATGTATTAAAAGCCATGTTGCAGGCCACTGCAACCCAGCAGGAAACAAATCGCCAGATGGCACAGGCCACTGCTGCACAGCAGGAGGAAAATCAGAGGCAGCATGAGGCGAGTCGCCAAGCCTTTGCAGCCCAGCAGGAGACGAATAGCCAGTTTGCGAAGGCCCTGGTGGAATTAAAGAAGGGGTCTGCAAGTCCTTTACCGGTGTAACAGAAAATGGTGCGTGCCAGCTATTTCCTGCAGAAGATGACACCTGCAGATGATGTGCAAGCGTACCTGGCAACTTTTGAGAAAGTCGCTGTTCGAGAAGGATGGCAAAAAGAGCAATGAGCAGGAGTTCTAGCGCCAGGGGCGTTGCTAGGTGAGAAAAAGACCAGGGGCTGAAGCCTGTAGAAATGAGCCGCACGAAGCACGCTGCTCCAAGAGATGGGCATGGTTTAAACTAAATTGTGAGTGTGTCTTAAATGGGGCTTGGCTCAAAAGGGGTGTGGTTTGAGTCTGAGATGAACGAGGGATGGAGGAAAGAAGAAAGAAAGAGATGGGGGGGAGGAAAGAGAAGAGAAGAAAGGAAAGAGGGATAGAGGGACAGCAGGCCCAGATCCTACACCACAATAGCAATACAGGCGGTCGCCGGGTTACAAACAAGATACGGTCTGAAGGTTTGTTCTTAAGTTGAATTTGTTTGTTGGAACAGGTACATTTTTTAAGTGTAGCTTCAGCCAAAAAAAATATTTTTAATCTTTTTGGATAGCATAGGGAAGGGTTAACACCCCTGTAATGTTTGTTTTGCTCTCTATGTTTCTGTTCAGAAGATTATACCTCACTTCCTGTCCCAGTGATAATTGGATTTTGAAAATTTTGGGCTGTTGTGGAAACAAACCTTGGTGATAAAGCATCAGTGGAGACACCTTTATCCCATAATAACTCTTACAGGAGTGAATTTCCCATCCTAGGGGGAGATTTCCTCTCACTTCCTGTTGTCTCCCTCCGTTTGTAAGTAGGAGTCTTGTAACTAGAGGAGCGCCTGTATGTGTATTCAGGAAAGTTAACAACAGATAAAGATACTCCACACACCTGGTGTTAGCGCTTCAATCATCCCGACCCCATGGTTGGTATGGTGTGAGGATGATTGAAGCGCATTATTTCTATTATTACATTGTAATATAAAATGAAATAGTTCAACTCACCATAAAGCAGAATCAGTGGGAGCCCCGAGTGTGTCACTTGCCACGTCGCCTGCCACCAGATGCCATCAGGTGTCCACAGCAGAGTCCCTCCTTACATCAGGTGTCCCCAGCAGAGTCCCTCCTTACATCAGGTGTCCCCAGCAGAGTCCCTCCTTACATTAGGGGGAAGAGAGAGAGGGGGGGAGATGGAGAGAGAGAGAGAGAGAAAGAGGGAGAGA